>PKML01043614.1:212892-249759 GCA_002933935.1 Eutrema yunnanense | reverse complement strand
AAAAAAATAGTTTTATTGTGTATAACTTTTTATAAAATTAGTAAAATATTTTTCATTTTTTGTTTTGATATATATTCAAATAAAATACAATAAATTATAGTGAAAAATATAGTAAGATTTTGAATAGATTTTTGTTTCTTTGAATATATATGAATTGATTATTATTTTAAAATATATAGTATTAAAAATAATTAAAAAATTAAACAATAAATAAATTCTTTAATGCAAAATATATACTTTCCATATTCTAATCAATGATTTTAAAAGACTATTATATCCTTTCCTATTTCAATTATTCTTTGTTATTTGTAATGGCATTTCATGTAATAAGTTACAAATCAAAGTTTATTTTTAAAAATGTATTCTTAAATAATATTATAGAGATCAGTAATTTGTTTGCAACCATGTCTCTTTATGACTAATATGATCTGGTTGTAGATAAAAAAATTTGTTTATAATCAACTCCAACACGTGATATAAAAACCACAAATTAACAGTCCAAAGATTGTCTGCAGCATGTGCAAGTAATGCATATATAAGTAAACATACTGATCTTTTAAAAGTAGGTTAACTACACAGAGATAAAAAAATAACTTACCATGAGACAGAGGAGGAGAGGGTTGTCTTACCATGAAATATTATACATAACTGTTTCACATACGAACAATTCTCTAGCCCTCAAACATGGCTGCAAATAAAAAGTCAAAACCATTGTTTGCAGAAAAATAGTTAAAAATTAACTTCCTTACAAACATACAGACCATGAATCTGGAAAAATTAGTAAGTTCGTTGTTAGGCGTTGTAGCTAGAACTTCTGCATTCTAGAATAGCTCAAGGAGCAAGGGCTTGAAGATGATTTGTGTCTTTGATCTGAAAAATGAGAACAAAACTCTTCCTTAGATTAGATGAAGAAACACCCATATGTAATTACAGAAATTAATTCTAGAAATGAAGAGATCAGTTTCAAATTACTAACCATAGTGAAAGTCTTGTATCCGTCTACGTTTGGCCATACACGAAAACATGATTTTGGAGGGAAGATTATGGTAAAATGACCATAGTTTAAAATAATATGTGAACCACAAAGGCATAAGTGTTCAGCTCGCCGTAACATTTCAAGCTAGGAAATGATGAGAGTACGAAGTGTAGAAAACTTTATCTTCTCATTCCCATGTTAAAGACACAAAATGCTCAGATCATTCATGCAGTTATGCAAACAACAGTAAACCCAAATACAAATAAATCTAACAGCAGTAATTAAAATTAAGGTTAAGCCGAGAATGTGAGATCATCAAGCCCTCTACTTACCTAAATATAACAGTAAGTCAGTAACCAATATGTGGAGATCAGTTTTGATGTTTCAACGCTCTAAAATTTTAATCATATGTTTACCTATGATTACTGAATTAGATAGCACTCTGATCACAATAATGCATGAAAATCTGGAATATGTGCCTCATTTTTGACCCTCTTTCGTCTCTTTTGGTATAAATAGTCTCCCTCCGATGAATCCTTCGTCCATCTTCTTCTTTCTCCTCATGGTTAAGGGTGCCTTCATTTGGACTTTGTGAATTGTGACTATTCTCTGGGTTTCCTCCGTAAGAGTCATTTGGGTGGAAGTGCTTCAAGTGAATCTGTTTTCTTCATAGAACATGGAACCGAAATTGTTTCTATTAGATTGATAGTTTTTTTGTGTTTTCAGGGGAAATTGGTGGCAAGAATGGAGAAGAAACGATTCGCTTGCTCGATTAGAAAAATTTGCGTTTTGGGACTGAGTTTGCTGATGAAGTGGCAGCTTTAGAAAGCCTCTGGTGGATAGCATAAGAGCAAGTGCATTGGGATGTCTCAATGAGACACTCGCCAATAAAATAAAGAAAAAAATGAAAAGAGAAGAGAGAAAAGGAGAAGAACGAGACACTCCACCAAAAAATTGAGACATCTTCAAGTTGATATGTCAACTTTAGATTTGTCCAATTTTTTTTTTAAAATTAATTAAATAATTAAAAAAAAATTAGTATTTTTATTTTGAGTGTCTCATGGATGCAGATATCCTAAGAGGCTTTAATTAGTTGCTTTCATATAGTATAAATAAATACTATTGCGGTGGTTTAAACAAAATTTTGTTTTTTATGGCAAAACAAATTTATTGATTTCAATATGGGATTTCAAGGTCGTATTACGAAGCACAAATTATGACCCCTTATTTTAGACAACGATAAAAATAAAATAATACTTATTTATTTTTAGTCTCTAATCTCTATAATATTATTTAAGAAGACATTTTTAAAAATGAACTTTATTTTGTAAGTTATTACATGAAATGCCATTACAAATAACAAAAAATAATTGAAATAGAAAATGATATAATAGTATTTTCAAATTATTGATTAGAATATGGAAAGTATATATTTTATATTAAAGAGGTTATTTATTATTTAATTTCTTAATTATTTTTAATACTATATATTTTAAAATAATAATCAATTCATATATTTTCAAAGAAAAATATATATTCAAAATCTTGCTATATTTTTCATTATAGTTTATTATATTTTATTTGAATATATATCAAAAAAAAAAATTGAAAAATATTTTACTAATTTTATAAAAAGTTAGACACAAGAAAATTATTTTTTTAAAAGAGTTCGTAGACTAACCACAAAAACTAGAGTCATTTAACAGTGCATATTAGAGTCATGTTTTCAAGATTATAAAATTTTGCGGGTTAGCCCGAATAATATTTTAATTCATTGCAAAACTGGTTAAATAGACAAATTATTACAAATTGATAGTTTTGTATATACTCATTAAATAGTTATATTGTAAATTTCAGATAAAATCAAATTTCTTAAATTTCAAAACAATTTTTTTTTAAAAAATTACTCCGCGCTATAATTAGCGCGGATTAAATTCTAGTTTTAATTAATTCATTTGGAAAGGAAAATATATTTTTATATAACGCCCGTGTGTTCGTTTCTCTAAACGACATCGTTTTGGGTCTAGGGTTTTATTTTTCCCAAACGATGCCGTTTGCGCATCTCTTCTTCGCTCAAGGACGTGACGTGCAGAGGCAATTTTGAGTTCATCGATCTTCACTTGATTACAGTCTTCGAACACGAATCTGGGTGATATCAAGTGTGAGGTCTTCTGTGTCCAAATCCCCATTATTTCCGAGGTTAAATTCTCTCTCAGATTGTGTTTCTCGGTTTCGATTTTTGATTGGGGGTTTTTGGGAACTGTTTCTTTAGGCCCTAAACCCTTTACTCATTTCCAATTATTCTGTATTTGCCGCCGCTTCCTCTGCTCAACAGCTCCGGCCAGGCCGTACAGATACGTTTCGGATAAGGAAGATGCCAGACGTCCAATCAATGGTGTTGGAATTTGTCAACAAGCTCAGAAAACGGTATATCTTTATTTTTTTCTGTTCTCCAATTTTGGTAAAACCCTTTGTTAATGATTTGATCATATATTATACAGTAAGATTGAGGGCTCACAGGCTACAGCCAGATACACCGTAGAGCTTCTTAGGTCAGTAATTTCGCAGCAGCGGGTGCCTCACGCAAACCAGGCTTCAGCTCTTATTGATGCTGTGAAAGCCGTTGGTGAGCAATTGGTCGCTGCAAATCCTGTTGGTATGTTCTCTTTTTGCTTACATCTTTTCTTTCAGCCTCTGCAATTTATCTTTACCAACCAAGGAATAAACTTTGTTGGATTTGATTTTGTAGAGCTTGCGGTGGGCAATGTTGTTAGACGGGTTTTGCATATAATAAGAGAGGAGGATCTCTCTCTAACCACAGCAGCTATTGCTGGGTTGGACTTGCTGGATGCAAGTGATGATGATGAACATGATAATAACAAAGGAATTGGGTATCCTGCAATGTCTGCGGCAGTTGTTGCTGCTGCAGCTAGGAGCACCTTACGCCCTCCTTCTTTGCAAACGCTTCTCGAGGGCACTCCTGAATCTGCAACTGTCCCATACACATCTTCATCCGGTGCTGATTCCGAAAGCAAAAGTAAATGTACCTTTTCCATGCCTTTGTCTCTCCTTTCCAAATGCCATTTTTTTCAGTAGAACTTTATGCTGCCTGTTTTAGTTCTGTCCTTGATAAGCCACGAAGAGAAGTGTTGTGGTAGGAATAGAATGAATTTATTTACATTCTCTTTTACAAGTCCATACCCATGGTTTTCTTTTGGGAACTGTCGTAGATGGGGACTATACATTGACTTTGAATGTAACAGATCCAGGTATCAGAGGAAGCTGGTTTAGGGTTTAGGGACTTTTAGGCTTGAAAGATTCATGGAACTCTAGGAACAACGCTAGATCACTGGTTTTGTTGATGGAATTCTCTGCCAAGTTGTGATTTTTAGTTACAGGGAGGAAATTAAGTGAATCAATTTCTGCTCTTAATAGTCTGGTTTTAAGTGGTTCATCTCGCTTTTTTTTTAAATTATCTTGGATGAATTATTGGACAATATATTGTTTGGCAGCTAAAATAGGTTGATATTGATGGTCTAATGTACTTTTTTTAGCTGCCGATAAAAGTTCAATAACTCGGAAGCTGAAGCATGATGTTATAGAGGGAGTCAATCAACTTATCCAAGAGATTGCTGGTTGTCATGAGCAGATCGCTGAGCAAGCTATAGAGCATATACATCAAAAGTACTTTTTTTTGTCTCTATACCATTAATTTTCTGTAACATGCAATAGATGGGGAAACAAAATGTTCGTTTGTCAGTATCTTTCCTTGACGACAAATTTTGTATTGCCTAAATTTTTTGTCAGTGAGGTAATTCTAACACTGGGTAGCTCAAGAACTGTTCTCGAGTTTCTGTGTGCTGCAAAGGAGAAAAAAAGATCATTTCGTGTATTTGTCGCTGAAGGTGCACCAAGGTTTGGTGTCTCCTTTTTCTAATGTTTCATGATGACCATCGTTAGTGTCCATCTAACTCAGTTGTATCATTTTTATTGTCTTTCTTACAATTCTATCCAATTATATTGTTAGGTATCAGGGCCATCTATTAGCAAAAGAATTAGTAGCCAGAGGTTTGCAGACCACTGTGATCACTGACTCTGCAGTGTTTGCCATGATATCTCGAGTGAATATGGTACATGTTCAATCCCCGCCCTATTCTATGTTTTCTTGTCCTTGGCTTCTAAAAATAGATTACAAATGATGTGATAATGCACAGGTTATAATTGGAGCTCATGCAGTGATGGCTAATGGTGGGGTTATAGGACCTGTTGGAGTCAACATGGCTGCTCTTGCAGCACAAAAGCATGCAGTCCCATTTGTGGTTCTAGCCGGAAGTCACAAGGTTGGTTTCTGAGTTGTGTTTTTTTTTTTTGTCTCAAACCATTGATTGCTCTCAAGAACCTCAAAATTTGACTCAAGTTTTTTTTATTTAATGTAATAAACAGTTATGTCCATTGTATCCACACAATCCAGAGGTATTACTAAACGAGCTGAGATCTCCTTCTGAACTGTTGGATTTTGGTGAATTCTCTGATTGCCTGGATTTTGGAGCGGGTTCTGGGTCTCCCCTTCTTCAAGTTGTAAACCCAACATTCGATTACGTCCCACCAAACCTTGTTAGTCTCTTTATAACCGACACGTAAGTCTCAGATATATATCCTTGCTTTCTTCTAGTTACTATATATGTAGATTGGTTCATTTTCATGGCTTTCAGAACCTGACGATGGCAGTACTGTTTTGATTTACAGAGGAGGACACAACCCATCTTACATGTACCGTCTTATTGCCGACTATTACTCTGCTGATGATTTGGTGATGTAACAAGTTTTTGGTCACTTGACCACACAACACTCGCTTGGTGGGTCTTTCACAATTGGAGGATATATGTACATTGCTTGATTAAGGGTTGTGAATGAGAAAGAGAAACATCTTTTGCGTCTGTGAAATTGGTCTGGCCAAGTTTATTTTGTTTGCCGTGTTCTCGGAGCATCAACTCCTTAAGCTCAGTCTCAATGGTGTCAATTGTTACTTGATAAACTTTTTCTTATATATGGAATCGGTTGCAATCTCTAATAGATTTTCCGTCTAAATTATCTTCTCTCGAATCTGTGGTTAGGAGTCGATTATCTTGATAAACTTGCTTTGTTTGTATCTGTAACAAGTAGTCAATATCCTATACAAGATCTGACAAACAAGTAGACGAATTTTGAAACACTCAATTAGCAAGTGTGAGATCTTCTGGTTAATTACTCTCCCAGCTTGTGTTTCTCGGTTTTTTACGAGAGTTGCTGATTCTTAGGGCCCTAAACCCTTTACTCATTCCCAAAAACTCAATTCTTAAAAACAAAAAGCTGTTGAGAAAGACAGGATTTATGGATTATTAAATTTGTTATTCAGATCAGGTTTTCGCAAATGAATGAAGTTCTTGGTTTTCAATTCCCCTGTCTTAACCGGGAATTTCATGGGTTTTGACTTTTTGCGGTTCAAGGCAGTTTTAGATAGGAGCCAATAAAAAGAAAAAAGTTAAACCGGCCGATGCAGCGGATTGCATTTCAACCGGTTCAATCGTCCGGTTTCGAAACGAACATAAGAATTGCCAAAAAAAACCCTAAGGAGAACTCGCGGATGTTTTTGTTTTGTAGAAGAATTAGGACAAGCACAGACCTTACCATCTTCTCTTCAAGGTGCTGTTCTAATTCGAGCTCGATCTGAACGAATTTTCTGTTGTTGAAGTTCTTGCCCGTGTCGGAAAGATTTCTCACTATCTCTGAACAAATCTTGGGTGAATATTTCTGGGGATACCATTAAGAGTCTGTTCAAAACAGTAAACCGAACCCTAAATCTCCAACTGCTTCTCGCTTCAGGTTAGTCTCTCTACTTTCTAGATTTAACCATAGTTTCTGATATCATTCCCAGAAAAGAAAAAAAAAGAAAAGATTGTGCATAATGATTTGACTTATCACAGAATGAGGCAAAAGATAGCAGAACATAGAAAGTCTCTTCCTATTGCTTCAGGTGCGAGTTATTTCATACTTGGCTCTTTTTTTTTCTTTTTTTTTTCAATTTTTCTGATATTTCCATGGCCGTGGTGACTAACTCTGTTGGTGGTGGCTGTCTTAATCCAGTGGAGAAACGTCTGATTGAGGAGGTTCAAAAGAATGATATTCTGATTATCGTTGGTGAAACCGGAAGTGGGAAAACTACTCGTAAGTTGTTGAATAACTACTCGTAAGCTGGGACGAAATAAAGCGAATGTAGTACCTATTTAATTGAGGTTGATCATATGTTTGTTTGTTTGTTTTTTCTCTTATGAAGAATTGCCTCAGTTCCTATTCAGTGCTGGATTCTGTCGGGATGGAAAGATGGTCGGGATAACTCAGCCGAGGCGTATTGCTGCCGTGACTGTCGCTAAAAGGGTAGCTGAGGAATGTGATGTTAAGTTGGGCCAAAGGGTTGGCTATTCCATTAGGTTTGATGATTCTACTTCTAGCTCAACGAGGTTAAAATACATGACAGATGGATTATTGTTGAGGTAAACAAAACCCACTGGTTAAATTTCATAAACCTGTCATTCGTTTTCTCATCACTCGTCTCTCATCTGGAATACGTACAGCGTAGGATTTTTTGTCTGGTCTCTGTTTTGAGTTTTAACAAACATAAAACCTGTTGGTTAAATTTTGCAGAGAAGCCCTGTTGGATCCGCTTCTTTCTAGATATTCAGTCATTGTTGTCGATGAAGCCCACGAGAGGACTGTTCATACTGATGTTCTGCTGGCCTTGCTTAAAATGATACAGCGGGATCGGTTAAAGCTTGTTAATGAGAGAAGTGAGATTGGCAATACAGCATCAGAAGTACAAACAGAAACAAGTGGTGAGAATGGTGTTCAGTGGAATGGCGCATTAAGAGGGTGTCAAGGTAGAAAAGTATCTCCGTTGAAGCTGATAATTATGTCTGCCAGTTTGGATGCACGTGTTTTCTCTGAGTATTTTGGTGGTGCCAAAGCTGTTCATGTGCAAGGGCGACAGTTTCCCGTTGACATTCTTTACACTGTTAAACCTGAAACAGATTATGTAGATGCAGCTTTGGTCACCATATTTCAGGTTATTGGTCTTGTTACCCTATCAGCATTTGGGGAATAGAAATTTGAATTTTTTAGTAAACGAATTTTGCATCTGATTTTTTTTTTTTTTTTTTTAATTCATGTAGATTCATTTGGAAGAGAAGCCAGGTGATATACTTGTTTTCCTCACTGGGCAAGATGAAATTGAATCTGTTGATAGACTTGTCCAAGAAAGACTTCAGCATTTACCTGAAGACAAGCGGAAGCTACTGCCACTTACTATCTTTTCTGCTCTTCCATCAGAGCAGCAAATGCGAGCTTTTGCCCCAGCGCCAATTGGTTTTCGTAAGGTTAGAGAAGTTCAGCAACAATTTGGTTCAGTCGTTGTATATGGTTGATACAATAATAATCCAGTTTGAGGTATTTGCAAATTTTAGGTGATTTTGGCGACAAACATAGCGGAGACATCGATTACAATTCCTGGAATAAGATATGTGATAGACCCTGGGTTTGTCAAGGCACGGAGCTATGATCCGAGAAAAGGAATGGATTCGCTTGATGTTGTTCCAGCATCAAAAGCACAGGCGCTTCAAAGAAGGTACCATGTTCTGTATTCGTTTTTGTTTCCATTCAAGGTGGTTTGATGGTTGGCGAGAGTTTTCCTTACATGCAATTCTATTTTTTTTTGGCTTTTACTTTAGTGGACGCGCAGGTCGCGAGGGCCCTGGGAAGTGCTTTCGTCTTTATCAGGAGAAGGAATTTAAGAAACTGGAGGATTCAACCAAACCAGAGATCAAGAGATGCAATCTCTCAAACGTTATTTTGCAGCTGAAGGCTCTGGGAATTGATGATATTGTTGGGTTTGATTTTATAGATAAACCTTCAAGGTACTTATTTTTGTTGTGGACATCTCTGTCATTTTCTTATACTTGAGGATATCAATGAATTGGTTTGTTGGTTGCCACCACTAAAGTCTTCTTAAGGAAGTTTAACACATGGCTGAAGCTTCTATTCTCTATTGTTTTTGTTATAAACACTTTGTTGATCTAGATTGTCATCTGATGTTAAACAGGGGCGCAATAGTAAAAGCATTGGTAGAGTTGCACTTGCTTGGTGCCCTGACAGATGATTGTAAACTGAACCCCGCTGGCTACCAAATGTCACGGCTCCCACTGGATCCTGTGTACTCCAAAGCTCTAATTTTGGCCAATCAATCCAACTGTCTCGAGGAAATGTTGATCACTGTTGCAATGCTCTCTGTGGAATCTATATTTTATGATCCTCGTGAGAAGAAAGAAGAGGTGACTCAGGTGAGTATACCAAAGGACTGGGAGAAATCCTCATTTTCCTTTATATCAACAGGTGATGAAAACAGCTGTTTTATCTTTGTTTCTCCAGGCAAGAACTTCAAGAAACCACTTTGCTAGCGTGGAAGGGGATCACCTAACTTATCTTAGTGTTTACCGGGAGTCGGATGAGTTATTGGAAAAGAGAAAACTAGCTGGCGGTGAAAACAAAATTGATAAAATTCTGAAAAAATGGTGTAAGGATAACTTCGTGAATAACCGCTCTTTGAAGCATGCTCGTGATACATATAGGTTGGTCATACCTTCTGAGATTCTTACACTTGACTATTATGCCTTTTGATGAATTATGATAATCATACAAATGCTTGTTGCAGGCAAATCCGTAGACTTGTTGAACAGTTGGGTTTTAGTGTGTCTTCATGCGGAAATGACATGCTTGAGTTTCGTAGATGTCTTGCTGCATCGTTTTTCCTTAAAGCAGCAAATAGACAATTGGACGGTACATACAGGTAGGTACCTTCCAGTGATTCAGTTATTGTTTTAACATGTAAATACGCCTATTATGCTTTGGTCCTTTGCTCACAACAGAACTTCCATTGTCATCTAATGACTTGACAGGGCTGTGGAAAGTGGTGAGGTTGTCCATATCCACCCAACTTCTGTTTTATTCTGTGCCAAACCCGAGTGTGTTATATTCGACGAGCTCGTGCAAACCAGCAAAAAGTATATCAAGAACCTCACAAGAATTGATCCCTTATGGTTGACTGAGTTTGCTCCTCATCATTACAAAGCAGAAGAGTGAATTAACTCGTTTTCTTTGCTTATAACGAGGTAAAACACAGCCAATATCTCTCATCAGCTTTTGAACTTTGAACTTTGGCATACAGAGAAGAATTGCATCTTTTTCTTTCTCCTCTGTTCATAGAGATGAAATGTTGCACAGACTAAAGCTTCCAATGAACAAGAAAGCAAGGTCATTGGTTCTTTTTATTTATCGTTTCGATCTCTGATGCAGATTAACTGTTTCTATTCTGTTGGAGATGCAACACTGAGACCACTGAAGACTGATGCTAACATTAAGAAAAGTTGTTTGTTTCAAAGAAGATGACTTTGTGGCTGAGCTTGGCATTAGTTTAGAGGAAAGAAGACGACCAAGCATAATCTATGCTCTTTTATGGAGCTGGAGACACCAAACAATTTTGGGGGGGAAGAACGTGTTATTTTTTTGTTGTATATAATGCCATTTGTTTTGGCTGTGTCCTGCACTTGACTCGTCTTGAAAGTCAAAAGGGCCATTCCTATTTCCCTTTGTACTTCTCAAAGAATGTGCCCTCCATGTTTCTCCCTTATACTAAAATTATTGTCTCATTATCAGATATATTCCTCAGTACCAGTCAGATTTAGTCAAATAATCCAAATACTTTTGAGTAGTTGGTACCTCAAAATGTATTGCATATACCTTTTTTCACGACGTGAAGGTCTCAACTGTTTCATTTCTCTAACAGAGGCAAGCACGAACATGTAACGCAACGCATCTATAAACATTCTTTTCTTGTTTTGTGGAGAAACTAACACAGAGCAAATTCAAAAAAAAAAAAAAAAATGGGGAACTCGTTCACATGCATCTCTCACGAGGAGGAACAACGTCCCAAGAAATCCTCGGGCGGCCGCAGCAAAGGAGGAGGAAGTAACTCCGGGAAATACATGCGTCGCCTATCGCTGATCCCTTCGTTTAGAAAGCGGACGCTACTTCCTTCGCTCTCCTGCTCTGGCTCATCCTCCACTTCGTCTTCCAAGAAAGGCGGGATCAAAGCGAAGAAGAAGATTAGAGAGAGACATCATCAAGACCACCATGGCCATGACAAAGACTCTCACATTATTCAAGAGCAAACACTAGCAGCCACTAATCTCCTCTTCAACCAAACCCCTCGTAGCAGCAACTCCGTTGTTCCTCCAAATTTCAGACGCTCCACCTCTGTCGTCTATCCCTCGACTCAGCCAGCCAGCTCAGGCGGCGGCTCAGGACCTGTTTCAGCCGTCCAGACTCCCAAGAAGTCAACTGGTGCATTCGTAAGAAGCTCTAGCTCTAGGCAAAGGTCTAGTACAGATCCTATGATCAAACCTAACCAGCTCGTAGACAAGGCAAGCATTTCACTTTATAGGAAGCCAATGAATAAGCTTATTCATTTTCTTTTTCTTGAAAATGTAAAACACAAAAGGAAAAATGGGATTTTGAACAATCGCAGCTTATCTCTATGTTGTGACATTTGTGAGGGACATATGTGTATGTGTAACAGCAGCTGAATAAGATGGAAGGTTCAGAGACGAAGCGGTTCGTTCTGGTTCATGGTGGAGGATTCGGGGCTTGGTGTTGGTACAAAACCATAACTCTCTTGGAGAAACATGGTTTCCAAGTCGATGCCGTTGACTTGACCGGTTCAGGTGTAAGCTCTATTGACACCAACAACATCACCAGCCTCGCTCACTACTCGAAGCCTCTCCTCCACTTCTTCGAATCCCTCAAACCCACCGAGAAGGTTCCTCCAACTTTGTCTTTGAGGCATTAATGATGAAAACTACAAGAGAGTTTAGATCATGTTTAATTAAGACCATAATTAAAATACAGGTGATTTTGGTTGGGCATGATTTTGGAGGTGCTTGTATGTCTTATGCCATGGAGATGTTTCCTACTAAGATCTCCAAAGCTGTCTTCATCTCTGCTGCTATGTTGGCTAATGGTCAAAGCACTCTTGATCTCTTTAATCAACATGAGGTACACTTTTCATTTTTATTTGTCTTCTGCTTATAAGTTATTTTTTTTTAACTTCTAAATATTATTGTTATGATGAAAATACATAGTTAAAATGTAAAGTGTTAGATAGGGCATAAGGATGATAAGCATAGGAAAAGTTTCTTGGTATCTCTAATTTTGATAAAATATCTGCGGCCATGTTTCTATTTCTTGATATTCATGTAAACTTGATTTCATCAAATTGATTGCTCCAATCCCAGACTTCACGAATCCAATTGTATACACTAAAGTTCAGTGTCTCACCGCTGAGTAATTGTGTCAGAGATTTGCAGTCATCTTAAAAAATCATTTTTCGATATCCTCAAAATCATCCATTTTGCACTGCCATTAGCAAAGGTTGGAATTCACTCTCTAGAGCATTATGTGCAGCCGAGTGTTCTGCTTCCTAAATACACTCCATTTTCATTTCTATATAGACACCATGCCTTTAAAACTCTTTTTTTCTTAACATACGAACTATCATAATTTGATTTTTCCCATATGTCTATAATATTCGGAGTATGTGTAATACTAACTTTTTTTATAAGTTATTGCTTATAAGTTAGTATAATCCAATTTTTCTAATTGCATTCTCATTTGGTTTAATTAATTAATTTTTTCAGGTGGGGTCAAATGATCTGATGCAACAAGCTCAGATATTTCTGTACGCCAACGGCAAAAAGAACCCTCCAACCGCCGTTGATTTCGACAGATCTTTGCTTAGAGATTTTCTCTATAATCAGAGCCCTCCAAAGGTAACCGAACCAATCTTATACCGGTACAGTTCGGTTTGATTACTGAAACTAATTCGGCACTTTGGTATTAGGACCTCGCATTGGCATCGGTATCCATGAGACCGATCCCATTCGCACCGGTCGGCGAAAAGCTTCACGTGTCGGAGAAAAACTACGGCTCTATCCGACGGTTCTACATCAAAACCATGGAGGATTACGCCGTACCGGTTCCTCTTCAGGAGGCGATGATCAAATTGAACCCGCCTGAACAAGTTTTCCAGCTCAAAGGATCCGATCACGCTCCGTTCTTCTCTCGGCCTCAGTCATTGAACCGAATCCTCGTCGAGATATCTCAGATACCATCCAGGAAATCATCGTGATGTCGATTAACAAATGTTATCGGTTATTTATTTTTTAAACCGGATTCAGTTAAACCAAACCGGTTATAGGATCTCGTAATTGGGCCGAGCAGTGAGGAGACTCCGTTCTTAATTTTTTTTCAATTATTTCGTAAATCTATCTTACTGTTAATTTTTGGTTAATGCAATATCGGTAACAGCTAATAATTGGATATGTTTTACCCAAAATTGAATGGACATTATGATAACTAGGAGAGCACCCGCGGACGCGGATTTTCTTTGAACTCACTATCACTACAAAAAAACATGTATTACATCACTTAAATTATATCACAAAAATAAATGATATTATTTTGAATCATTTATTAGCAATTAATATAAAAATATAGTTTAACATCGGTTATAACTGATTTTACTATTAGTTAATTTAACATCAATTCAATCTTAAATGATACAAATTTTTTATTAATTTGGATCACTTTATGAGAAATGATACAAAAATATGAATGCACATCAATTAAATAATGGGAGAATTAGGAATTTAGAGCAAAAAATGGGAACTATTGTCCCCTTAGTATTTATTAGGAGATTATTGTCCCCTTAGTATTTATATTAAGGGTAATCCAATTTTACCCCTTAAAATAATAATAATCAATATTTTATAAAATCAAAATTTTAAAATAATTGATAAGAAAAAAAAAATCTAAAAAATAAACAAAAGGATTCGAAAAAGGAAAAAAGTTTTAAAAAAGAAGAAAAAAAAAAGATTACACGACAAATGAAATATTTTTTGTATATTTTTTTAGGAAAAAACGTTTTCAAAACGATTTAAAAAAGGAAAAAAATATTTTTTGAAGATTTTCAGTTGTTCCTAGATTTTCTCTCAGATTTTGTTAACCGTTTGGTAGAATATGTATTCTACATTCAGTAGAATCAAGACAAAATAGTAGAACTTATATTCTACAACAAAGTAGAATATAGAGAAAATGGTAGAACTTCTATTCTACAAAAAGTAGAATATAGAGAACATGATAGAATGCGAATTCTACAATTAGTAGAATACATACAACATTGTAGATAACAGATTTTATAGGGATAATAGAATGCTATACAAATAGTAGAATACCTATTCTACACTTGGTAGATTTTAGAGCAAATACTAGAAACCAAATTCTACAATTAGTAGAACATGAAAATAAATATTTTTAAAAAATTTTGTTTTTCCTAAGATAAATTACACAATATATATTACTTACTTAATATGAATTTTCCGAATTTCTAAAGTAAGTATAAATATTTATTTTGTAATTTTTTATATTTAATAAAGGGTATTTTAATCTAAAAGTGGCATATCTCAAATAAGTACTAAGGGGACAATAGTTCCTATTTTTTGCTCTAAATTCTCAATTCTCCCTTAAATAATCGATGCATCTACAATTTTTTGTTAACATCATTTAAAAAAATGATACAAATATTACATCAATAAAAAAATGATGCTAATATATTTTCAATGAATTAAATATGCTTTTAATTACCTTTGATGTTTGTCCCACATCGAGAACTAAAGAAGAAAGTGAGAAGTTTTGTTTCTTATAAATAAGTACAATTTATCTACAGATTCTAAAAACCAATATTGACGTGTTATCCTAGATAAAAATAAATAAATTATTGCTTCTCTTAAACCGTTAATTGCACTCTATCCTCTCGTGCTTTCCCCAATGCCCACTATAAATTGTTCACGCTTCCCCCACTTGCATTCACTTCGGCAGCCGCTAATGCAGCTTCGACGATAACGCCGCTGCCGCCGTCGGATCTCATAGTGTTTTCCCTCTTAGAACCACGACGAAACTCGACACCGGAATAACCCAGAGCCGTTGCTTCCTCTCCCCGAAAATCGGGCACCAGGAAAGGCGTTTCTTCCTTTTCTGGCTCTTCTTCGAATATACGCTACCGAGCGGCGCCGAGAAATGCACGCCGGCAGAGTTAGATCTCGAAATCTCTCCGGCCGGGTCCAACGGGCCTGAAGTCACGCCTCTCTCGGACCCGACATGATCGCCTCACTCTCTTTGACATGAAAAAAATTAAAAAAAAAACTGGAAAAAATCCAGAAAATGATGCCTCTTCACGCGTCATGGTCACCTCCCCACACACGCGCTTCTCTCTCACCTCAAACACTCTCTCTCTCTCACCCTCTCTCACTTCCCTCCTCTCGCCGGCTCTGCAATGACGCCGACGTGAATTTCTTTTTCGCCGACGCAAAATCCGACCACGTTCGCGACCAATCCTCGCCGTTCAAGTCACGTAATTGATCGACGACGTTTTTACCGGCTGCTCCGTTAACCACGCCGTGACTGACGGAACGTTGCTGTGGAATTTTATTCCGATTCCATATCTTTCCATTATAGATTTAGTTGATAATTTCATGATTTACTTCGGTTTCATGATGCTCTGCATTATCATTGATTTTGTCGATCCAACTTGAAATTGATTCAATAATAAGACGAGCCAACATATTAAAAATGCATGTTAGAAATAATATCTCATAACGTTAAATAATATATAAAAGGCATGAATCAATTTATTAATTACCAATTAATTTTTAATATGCAATTAATGTAAAGAAAAATATAAAATATTAAAAAGGACCAATAAAAAAAGGACAGGTGTAGTTTTCTGCAGAAATAAATAAATTATCCGAGGAAACTGTCGTCTTCTCTCCCCAGGGTTGACGAACGATTTTTGAAGCGATTTTTCTAATCCCGTTTCTGCAATCTACGTTGGCCGGCGTCGACTCCGGCGTCGGCCATACTCCTTCTTCTTCTGATTTCTACATCAATCTTCAACATCTCATAAATCCTTAATAGTTTTTCTCTCTGGTGTTTATATATACATCCTTTCGGTAATGACTTTATGGGATCTTCTCTCAAAGTGGTTACTGTGTGTTATCTTCTTCTCTCTTATTGGGAAAATGATAAGATTTACTTGCGTTGAATTGGATATCAATTATGATTCCATCTATTTCGACGCTGCAATCTCCGGCGTGGTTATGTCCACGATCGATGACACAACGCTCAATCAATGGTGGCTTTCATGGATCTATGGATATCAAAGTATCCAAACACTCAACATAACTTTATTTTATCCAGATTCGAGTGGCGAGGAACAAATCCTAACCGCTTTACTTTGGAAAAAACCACCATGGAAACCACCATGGAAATGGTGTGTCGGAGTCCGAGAGACAGAAGATGATGGGCAATCCCAAGTTTGTTTTCAATTAGAAGAATCAGTATATTGGATTCTTACTCGAACAATGTTTCGAAGTATAATCTGGGATTTTAGTTTGTATTTTTTCGGTGTTTTTACGTTGCTGGAAATGGCGGTTCTATGGAAACCGCCATGGAGGGGACGAGTTTTTGGAGCAGAAGATGCAATCTCTTTGTGGTATGGCGACATTCGTACAGTCGTTGAAAATTGGCAATCTCAAGGTTTTTTTCTATCGAAAGAATCAATAAATTGGATTCTTTTTCGAAGAATATTTTTAGCTCTAACTTGGGAATGTGTCAATGACATACAATAAGAGAATGGATGGATCATAGCTAAAGAAAATCGCAATCGATCATATGCGATTATGAGGAAAGAAAGTGTGGATACTCCAGCGAGGAAAACTCGAAGAAAAGAATCGTTAAAACCTATTTTCTTTGTTTTATTGTTTTTCATGTTTATTTATATGTATGTAACTTGATTTTCATATTAATAAAGATAGATGTTAAAAAAAAAAAAAAAAAAAAAAGGACAGGTGTAAGCCTGAGCACCCGAATAAAGATTACGGTTTAGTGATGGTTCTGTGAAACAAATTATCCACATTTAAAACTTAAATTGGTTTTCTCATATCGTCACTGCCATTTTGCTTTCTCGGCTAGCTCTTCGTTGCTCCATTTCCGATCACTAGATCTGACCTACAGGTAAATTCTTCATTTCATTTCTCTTGAGGACCGATTTTCTCCGTTGTTCTCTGGAGACGCGAGAGTGTTGAGTGGAGTTGCGATTGTTTTGTCGAATTTCTCTATCTTTTAGTGTTGTTTCTCTTCGAGAGTTGGTGTTCTGATTTTATTTCGTGGTCTCTGTGATGTGTTTCAGATGCTGTTTCGTAGTCTGTTTCTGAAGCGCTGTATCAATATGTATAGCTATACATCTCAAAACCTTCGCTTGATGTTTTGGGAGAATCGTTCAATGTTGGTGACTCTTTTAGGTTTAATCGCACAACTAGTGGGTTTTATTTGGCTTTGTTTCTCTCTAGCCCAGAAATGACATGATGCGTCTGTTCTTTGAAATCGATCTAACGAGTTTTCTGAGTGATGTGATTTCGGTGATGATGAATAGTGTATATATACTTTCAGTGATGATGAATTGTGATATGCAATAGCAGACTTGGGTCTTGTGTATATATACATCTACCAGTTCTCTATAATAGTATAGGAAGAAGTAACCAGTCAACTTGTGGTTTCAATTTCTTTTCTACTCCCAGATTTTCCCAGAAGATTCCAGTTCATTGCATTTCTCATATGTTTTGAGAAAAAAGACCAACTTGTATTTGTATTGTCCTGGAACAGGAGATAGAATGGGTCGTGGAGTTAGTGCAGGTGGTGGGCAAAGTTCTTTGGGATATCTTTTTGGTAGTGGAGAGGCTCCAAAGCCAGCCATTAACAATGCTCCAACTCCTCCAGCTGAAACTCTGCCTGTGGTAAATGCTGACCCTTCACCTAAACCTGTTGCTTCTCAGCCGGATAATGTTACCAAGCAAATACCTGCCGGTATCAATAACTCCTCTACAAACAACTACATTCGAGCAGATGGACAGAACACAGGCAACTTCCTTACGGTATTGTCTCTATTTGTTGTTGTTAGATTTGATTTTCCTTTGATAAGATGATTGACATCTGTTGTTTGTTAGTGATTCACCTGGATATGTTATTTACCAAAAGCAAAACCTTCTCACACACAACTAGCACATATTTTGCATAAAAGCATCTCTGAAATTTGCTACTGCGGCTCTACATTTGAAATAGGGAAATTTGCTTGGTATATCGGTACATATTGTAATTATGATATGAAACACCAACTTCACATAAGTTTCTGAATGAGCTTTTGATAAGGGAGTATCATTTTCTTGTTAACGTATAATCATCTGTGAAGATTTACGTTTTGGTGAACCAAGGCACAGTTTACTAAAGCAGTTTTGGTTGAATGCAGGACCGGCCATCGACCAAGGTTCATGCGGCCCCTGGAGGCGGCTCATCTCTGGATTATCTCTTCGGTGGTGGCGGAAGCAACTAATAACTTCTTCTAAATCCCAACTCTTCGTCTTGTTATTCTTGTTGAACATGTCTCATCTTTTTTTAGTTTATCAAAGAAAGAAGCTGGAAACTTGGTCCTCCTAAATATACATGTGCTTAGCCGCTTTTACTATGACCAATCGCTTCACGTTTCTACTTTTTTTTAAAAAATTCCATATATATTGCCATGAGACGAATATCCATGTACAAGGCAGAGCAAAGAGGATTTGTAAGGATGTGACTTTCTCAACTGTACTCTAGGGTTGGAGCTACCGAACTTTCAAGAATTGGGGTTTCAATGAAAACGGATCATAATTTAGATATCCTCATGGCTCTATCATAGATCCATACTAACAGGACCATTAAGGAAGATATTTGTGGTCTCCCCAATGCAAATTGACAGAGATCGTACATATAATTAGAGGTTCACAATGCTATAGATAATGTAGACTTCGTGAGGCTAGTTTGGTGCAATGCTGAGTTAAAGTAAAGCTAAGCAGAGAGTTCATATAAGAAGATTGATACCAGCAAACCAAAGCATCCACTAATCATCATATCATTAATTTTGTGCATTGAAACATGATCCCAACTCAAATGTGAAAAATAATATTGATATATCTTTTCTGTAATCCAAAAATCTATAATGGGGAGTTTCTTGTGGAAAGTTGATTCCCCAGTAATTCAATATTTCAGAGCAAGAAAGAGACTACTTCTTGCGAGAGAACAGGACACTCACAGCAACGGAGATGGTGATAATGGAGACAGGAAGAACCCAATACTGCTTTGTCAAGTCGACAAGGTTTTGAAGAGAGTCTTTAGGCTGCTCCTTGTTGTAGATCTTAAGCTCTGGTATTTCCGGTACAGAAGCTTCGTCTAGCTCGCCAATGAAATACTTCTCCATGAGTTCCCTAGCGGTATTGCTGTGCCCTGCGTCTTCGAATTCATCGGTTGCATCTTTGCCTTTTAAGAACATCATCACATTTACTTGGATTAGATACAACAGAACAATCATAAAAGAAAATGGCAAAGATTGGGGAAGAAGAAGAAGAAGAAGCTACCGGTGACAGAAAGAAGCACATCATCTCCTCCAGGGTGCTCATCCATATAAGAGGTTACATCATAGACCTGTAAACGAAAGAGAAGCAGATCAGATATTTTCTCAAAGAACCTAAATCATTTTCTTAATTCAGAGTCAACGCATTAGCGAAAAGAAGAAGATTCAGAGTCGCTCACACAAACAGAAATTGCACGATAGATTCTATATTCATCGAGAGAATAAGTAGAAAATCCCTCAACAGGGATTGAAAAGAAATCCTGAAATATGGAGGGAGAGAGAGAGAGCGGACCTTGCCGTCGATGACGACCCAGCAGTCATCTTGCTTGTTGTGAGTTGCGGCTTCTTCCATGGAGTAAAGCTTGGTGAGCGTCGGCATTTTCTTCTGCTACGAGCGAAGCAAATCTCCTTTTCTTTTGGGGTTTTGGGGTAAGAGAAGGGGAGAAAGATAAGAAGTTAAGAACCCTACCAGCAACGACGTCGTTTTCAGCGTGATTTCTTATTCTTTAATTTCTTTTTAACGTGAACTGCACACTTCATCAAATTTATCTTATCGGCATAATCAAATGATATATTCTTAAATTAAGCACCCTAGTATGAACTGCATCTCATAATTTTTTTTTGTTTTTTAGGTGCTTGATGGAAAATTATCATAGTTATTTACGACATAGTAGGCTACAACAACCCTTATTGGAATGGGTTCTCATGCGGCTTTGATTTTTGTATGATCATCAATCAAGAGGTTCGTACTTTCAATAACTTGTAGTATTTGTGCTATTTTTAGTATTAGTTTCTCAAAATTTTAAAATAAATTTCCAAATTACAACGAATATACATAAGACGTACTTTCATTCAATTTTTTTTTTTTTTGGAACTAGGTAATAAATTCTCAACTTGTAATTGAAGCCAGTTTGGCAAAAACTTGTTTCGAAGACATTTTTATTACACTCGTTGAATTTGAATTTCATTTGCGGGATGGCAATAAACCAAAAGCTGACCATCCTCACTCGCTATACATATGTTTCCGGAATCATCTGAACTTATGCATGAAACTCCTTGACCTGACAAAATCCATTTTGACAACTGTCTTCGTTATTTTCATGGGTATGATGAAACAGCTACTTTAAAATAAAATGTTTACCTTTGAAATCATGGAGAGAGCCGAGTTTAGTGCCAGTCGTCAAGTCCCACAAGTACACAAGTCCATCAACTGTGCCTGCTACTCCGTGACCAGATACTGTGCCGGCTACATCAGCCCTGTAAACCACAGATCCATAGCCAATGGATTTCGAAATTTTTAAAACATTCATACACCTTTACTTCTCATATAGTCCTCAAAAGCAAAACTACTTTTTCACGGGACATGGAGAAACCAGAGGAGCTTAAGAAACAAAATATCAAGGTAAACAAGGAGATGTATGTGTGATGGTCAACCTCGGGTCCAGTTGACTTCCCAATATGACTTGGTTTCTCACTAGCAGAGCCAGTCTCCAACATCTAGCTGGACTTTCTACACGGTCACATATAGCGTCTGGGTCAGGATCGGTAGAGACTAAAAGCCAGATGGCAGTGTCTTTGACTTCAGCTGGGACCAATGTTTTGTTGTTGATCCCTTTTGAGAACCACAGTTTTGTTGCAGCTAAAATCATGTCAACGTGGTCCTCGATGGTAGAATGACTATGTACAGTGTGCCACGCAAACAAGCTGGTCGGGATGAACTCAAATATCGAATTGCTGGGAGATACAAATCTTGATACTAGGCTTCTCTTTGAGATATCCCTAAGTCGAGAGAATAAACAAAGTTAGCACGCTGCAACCATGGAGAACAGAAGAAAAAGAAAAAGCAAAGTTGGCTGATCCTCATCAATCCCTAGCAGGAATAAAGTTGTGTAATTTAACAAAGAGATGGGCAGAGAAAAATCTTCAGAGACAGAGAGAGGAAGCAAAATACCATATTGTAAATTCCCCAATACCATTATGCCCGATTATGAGATGAGGACATTTTGGGATCTTCTTCAGTTCCACGATGCATGAAGATATGCAAGGATTTGCCAGTATAACGAATTCTTCGGTAGGACCTCTGCAGATTTAGGAGAAGTGAACATTAGCAGAAATTTCAATGATGATCCAGCCTGCAGCACCACACTCAAGAAGGATCTGACAACAATTTTAAGAAAAGGGCAATTAACTCTGATGAGAGCACCTCCATTGCGAGTTCATGGCCCAGACAATAAGGTTTCCATTTTTAACAACTGCAATGAGATAGTTAGGCTCGCACACCACCACACACTTCACATTGTCAACTGCTTGAAGTTTTGTCACAAGAGAAACATAACCAGCTTTCACCTGGACAATTCTCACTGCATTCTCCTCAAAGGAGGCTGATGTACAAGTCAAACACGAGCAATCAATTTCTCTCTTCCTGCAAAAAAAAAGGAGTAATCTCTTAGCTCTGATATCTTTATTCTGTATCCCTGTACTGAGTAAAACAGTAGAGAGAAGTCTGAACCTGCAATAAGGTGTTTTGATATTGCCAGTAAAAATAAGATGCTGTCCGTCTGGAGTGAAGTGAAAATAAGATCTCTCGAGTGTTCTCTGAGGAAATGTAACACAACTATCAGATAACTAGAGAGTAAAAAACAAGATATGGCAGTAATCATGCAGTTTACCAAAAGAAACTAGGAAAAACTTTAATGAACTTACATTTTCACCAGATTTGTCATCCACAATGGGGAGTAAGGCAGGTGTGTGACCAACGACAGAGGGGAATCCTCTGGTTGGTAATTTAGCTGATATCTTGTACATAAACAGGGTTTTAACTCTATCTTCTGTAGCAAAGCTCAACACACAAATATAGATTTCATTACCAACAGACTGAAGTGATACTGTTGAAACAGGCATGGGATGAAAGTAGTAGCCAAGCAGCTCAACTGTTTTTTCCATCTCATTGTTGATCTTTACATCTCTGCTGAGCTTTAAATTCGAACTAGCTGGAAATTCCGGCACACTAGAGATGCTTTTCTCGCTGGTATTTTCCTTATACGGAGACTTTGTAGAAGGTGGTTCAGAGACTTGGATGCCCAATGCCTCGCCAATATGGGATTGAACATTCTCAACTTTTGACGCTGGAAGTGAGGATGGTGATATAGTTGCATTTCCAAAACCATGAGTTGGCCTTAAATCTTGTGGTACCACACATGCCTCATTGCTTAATACATTGGTGAATTGATTGTTATTCATCTTCATCAACTCAGGACCCTGGTATTGTTCTGTCAAATGACCGCTTCCATCCCCCTGTGGATTTGTTCTATCTGATACAGAGATGGTAGAAAAGGTCGACAGAGGCTCCAAGATATGTGGGGTTTTAATCGGAGACATTTTGCTTATGGAATCATCATATCCAGTATTTCTGCAACTGTTTTTACTTTCAGAGGATGAGTTTCTGTTTCTTAGCTGTTGATTGGTCGAGACTCTTTTCCTGCTATACACCTTATGTTTTTCTTTTCTGATAGAACCAACTTCAGTAGGGGTTGAGCCAACCACAAAACCATCACCTGCAGGCAATTAGACTCATGCTTATATTAGACGGTGCACAGATACAGTCATGCAAAGCATTCTGGGGGCGGAGGCAAATAGTGATATTGATAAATTTAGCATACTACCTTCAGTAGAACAGGATATACTCTTTGGTTCCTTGTTTTCGGAGTGGCATTCTGTTTGTACTAAGTTTCCTTTTGCTGCACAAAAATCCTCAGATTCTTGGGATAAAATCCTGTCAGTTGAACTGGTGTAGTGTGGTATTGACACAGACTTCTTCACAGATCCTTCTTGACTATTTTTTTCCAGAATAGTACTAACATCATGTGAAGACGGGTTAATGATCTCAATAGTATCCACAGCAGGGACCGATAGATTTTCATTTACTATTGCAACCTGTTCCTTGGCTATGGGCATTTTGGGAAGATCTGCTGGACAGGCTTCCTTGTAAGAGATGATATGACCATTCCCATGAACTTCCAAGTGAGACTCATCAAAACTGTCCGGAGCAATGGAGACATTACTTGTAAAATCCTGAACAGAATCCAGAGCAACGACTTGCATGTTATCATCATCTCCACTGCATGTTCTTATCGACAGTGACACAGCTGCAAATTTTGAAGAAGAATTATGGACTATGGGATAAGGGAATGCTTTAGGACTAACAGATTGTGTGCAAAAATATTGCAAAAATAATTCATGCATTTTGTAGGGGTTAAGTATACCAGCTCCTGATGCATCATCAAGTTGGCTCGTTTTGCAGTTGTCAGAACGATTTAATCTGGAAGATAGTGTTCCTGACATATCATTTTTTGGGGGCTTCTTGCTTGAGGCCTTCTTGAGCAGTGGAATTGCTCGAGGAAGTAGAAATGAGATCATTGCTTTGGCAGTTTCCTGATCAGCTGAATCAGCTAAATATTCTGCATTTGGTTCAGCTGAATGCTCTTCATTGACTACCATGTCAGCAAGGGTCAATTCTTCTTTTTGCTTGCAATTTGTATTATCATCCATTATTGTAGCAGAACTTGTGTTGTTATCTGCAAGAATTGGACAAAAAGGAATCCAAGAAAAGATGCAGCCATAATGATTACAATCTTCTGACAGCTAGAAGAAGACATCTTGGCATTAAACAAGTTCACAAGAAGAATGAAAAGCCAATACCTTCCAAGGTATCGGGTGCACAAAGATTGGAACCAGTCATATCTTGACTCTCGTGCAGAAAACTATCAGCGTTGGTTTTGTATTCCTTTTCTTGCAACCCATGAAGCTGCAAAAATTTAAGATTCCTATTGTTCAAAACCACTTTCCTGGAGAAAAAACTTCAGCAGTCTACTATGCCAAAATAACAAAAGAGGGACCTTTCGAGAAAAATATACTAGAAGTTCTTTATGGACAGAAGATAACCCTAAATGGATTACCTCTTCAGAAATGTTGGATAATGGCTTTGATTTACAACTGTCAAGAATCTGGTCTGTTTCTTGGATAGGTACGACTACTTTCACTTCTCGAGGGTTTTCTGATGGTAGATATGATGAATTTTCGTTAGTAGCATGACTAGAATGCAACTGCCTTGGTGGTGGTGCTTCAAGGCCAACTATCTCCAGTTCTCCTTTTGCTGAGCAGATTGACACTGGTGCTGAATTTAAAATGTCGGCACCATAAGATGAGTCTTGGAATCTTGGCTTTTTATGGCCATCTTTAACTACTGAATTCTGGTGTACCATTTCTGATTTTCTACTTCGTTTCTTTCTAGCCACTGGCATGTCCAGATAACATAATAAGTTTGGATTTTCACACATTACTGGTCGTTCATCATCGACCCGGATTTGAGAGGCCCTGCTTCTGGAGCTAGATTCTACCATTCCGTGGGAATCTGTCACAAGTTCCCGGAGCAATCTCTGAACCAACGGGTTTTTGAAGCCAAAAAACTGTACCAAAAAAATAAAAATCACAGTCATCTTAAACAGCAAGTAATTAATTAGTCCAGTCACAGTGGTAGGATCAGAATAACTACAAGCCAGGTGATAGTACTAGTGACCAACACCCAAGGAAGGCCTGGAAAGCAAAACATTCAATGAAGTCTTAGCTAAAGTAGTATGCTCGACTTATCTGGCGAGTATATCCCAAGTATTATGGCTTTTCCTATGTATCAACTCAGAATTGAGAAGTCAGAAATGCAAAGATAATAAAGGAAGCCTGTAAAGCTCACAAGCATACAAATAATAGTGATCCTGTGGCCAGGAAGTGTTCTTCAAAAGCTTTGCCGAATCATCTCAACAATATGCAGGAATTTTCGGAAAGGCAATGACGCATGTTTGACTTTGAAACTTCTATTCTATTGTAGATTATATAATTGGCTATAAAAGTAATATGCAAGATAGTCGAAAGAGGTATCAAAAAGAAACAGAGATGTACCTCCATGCCGTTCATCTTACATGTAAATCGTTTTCCATGCCATACTTTTAAGTGGGAGAAGCCCGTCTTCTGGAACTTTCCCCATGCAATATCTGGGGTCTGACCCGTCCATGATTCAGCCAAATATCTAATCTGCATTATTAAGGTAAGACTTTGCTGCATTCTCAAAATGTATACAGAACCTTGTAATTTTTTTATGGAATGAGCAGCAAGCACACCAGAAATAAAGGTCCTTTGACACCTTCTTCAATCTCCATATAATATGTGTTCCCATTGTGAGCTCGAACAGCTTTGTAGCCCACAGGATAAGGGAAACGATCTTTTCCCTGATGAAAAAATAGAAGCTAAGTAAACAGAAATTCCCAATATGCATAAGTTGTACCACAAAATCTACATGTGCTGTTCAGGAACCGAGAACACTCAAATTACAAGTTTGCTTCTCTTCTTCGATCCCAATCTACATCCTCAGATTAAGGATCTAGCATCTATCCTATGCAGTATCAATGGACGAAGACTTAAATAAAAAAAAAAATTCAAAATCAGAGATCATAGTTCAATATACTGTTCATAGGTCCTTAGAGTGAAAAATGTACGTGATTCATTGCATCACAGACATAGCACCCCCATCGAAAACTCTAAGCATGGATTAAATCGGAGGAATCGAAGTCAATCAGATTACATGTTTTCTTCTCATTTTTCTAAGGAATTAGATACGTAACACAGAAATTGATAGAAAACAAGAGATACGACGAGAGATAGAAGAAGAAAAGCCAACCCTAGATGAACTCCAGTACTTCTTGTCCCAGGAGCCGCTATAGAGAGCTCCGACGGAGACGATTTCGAGGTCATCCGACTTTCTATCTTCAGAGACGGAACTTGGACTCGCCATTTAAAGTCTGAAACACACCGAAGAAATCGCGACGCCGGAGATCGGAGATACGCCGAAGAAATGCGAGGGAGAGAGAGAGGGATTATGCTTTATGGAGTCGCGGGAAAAAACATAAATGATTCCCTCCATAACTATCAAACTTTAAGGTCGAAGCTTAAACAACATATTATTTATTAACTTTAATGGGCTTTTGGCCTATGTTAACCTAAACAGGCTAATCACTATTGCCCATTAGTAATTCGGATACGGATTTTTTTCACATTTCTTCTAAATTTGGACTCTTTCATCAAAACTAGAGGCGTGACATTTTATAATGTACATATATTAGCATATGTATAAAAATTTGATTAGATTTTTATACATGTCAGTCAATTATGACATGTGTAAAAAATATAGTTTACATTTTAGTTATACTCTTACATGTTGTATTTATATTTATTAAAATTTATAGTTGTTTTGATGAATTTTTCGGACGGTTAAGAAGTTCAAGAAAGTTCTTAAAAACTAGGAGGATTTTTAGAGATCAAACCAAAACATGTGTTAAAAATGAAAATGATTTACAATGTTTGGACACCAGTGATGATGTATCTGTTCGAGGACACTCTCTCAGGTTAATTTGTCGAAAGAGTCACGAAAAGAAAATAAAATAAAATTCTGAACTGGGCAGAGAGTCATCCACGGTCCAATACGGTCTTTGATAGCAATTTGAAAGTGAAAATATGCGGGATCAAGAAAGGAATCATGAGCTTTTGAGAGATTGGACTGATAAAACTTAAGTATTTGTGTAGAGAATTGATATAAAAATGTATATGATCGTGTAAGGAAGATTTCAGATCATTTTATTGTTTGCAATGAGAGGCTATTTATACAGATTATGTAATATGGATTCGTATGTCGGGTTCCTCTATTCCGCATGACAATATAAGCAAGAAACACAGGCAGTGTTGGTGTGTATGTCTCCAAGGTCCTTACATGCTCTTTCACATATCTTCATCGTGTCAATGTTCGTAGCAAAAAAAAACAACAAAAAAAATTATATTAAATAATCTGTATATATATATATATATATTTTTTTTGTGGGTGTGATACAGTGATATATCCCTGATAGAATAAAACCTAATTTTTGTTCCTTGTGCCGATGAAGTTACTTGTCCGTACAAAATTAAAAACAAAGCATTATAACCATTTTTCGAAGATTAAACTCTCAACGCCTCACTCACGAGCGACCACAAAGAGTTGTTTCCCGACGTTCTTACCGTGGAAAAGTCCTAATAGAGCAGCAGGTCCACTCTCGAGTCCTTCGGCTATGTCTTCAATGTATATTATCTTTCCTTCTCTTATGTAAGGAAGCACAAAATCCAAGAACTTAGAATATTTGTCATAGAAATCAAAGACCCCAAACCCTTGAAGTCGTATCCTCTTGTAAAGAATGGTGGGTAAGTTGTGTACGCCTTCCGGGTCCACTAAGTTATACTGTGAGATCATTCCACATACTGAGATACGACCATGCAACTTCATGTTTATGAGCACTGCATCCAACATTTTGCCTCCCACGTTCTCAAAATATATGTCAATTCCTTCCGGGAAACACCTATAGTAAGTAGTAAGTTGTTTCTTTTAGATTGGGTTACAAATAATATGATTTTTTTCTATTGACTAAATATGCATGTATTTGCTGACCTCTTTAGGGCAGCACTAAGGTCCTGCTCTTCCTTGTAATTGAAAGCATCATCAAACCCAAACTTTGTCTTGAGAAGATCAACCTTAGATAAGTTTTATAAATAAGGATAATGAGCAAATCAATTTCTTGATATGCATTAGTTACTGTTTGATAAGTAATAATATAACGTAAAGTTTAAGTATACCTTTTCTTGCCATGGGACCAAATATATAAAGATAAGTTTTACTCTCTTTTTGTCATGGGACCAAGTATCTAGGTCGTTTCAATTGGTAACACAATTTTTAACACCTAAACCGATCATTTATATGAATATTTACCATTTAGCAAAATATACCTTTTCTTTACTGCCGGCGCTTCCAACGACATAACAGCCCATTAACTTTGCAAATTGTCCCACAAGCTGACCAACTGCTCCGGATGCAGCTGACACGAAGACAGTCTCTCCTTTTTTAGGAGAACAAATTTCGTAAAATCCAGCATAAGCAGTCATACCAGGCATACCTGTTAGGATCAAAATGAAAACAATTAAAAAACACACATAGATCTCAATTTATTCAAACGTCAATTTCTGTTGTTTTGTAAAGTTTTAAACGCATAAGCACCTTCAACACCTCAACGACGCATTACACTCATCGATAAACAAATGAGAAATCGACTCAATTCGATCCGAGCCTTAGGCAAACAACAATACGAGGATAGTATCGTATTTTGGTTTTTAACAAGACATATCTAAATTTTTCAGTTTGTAGTTAGCTAAACACTTCTTAAACATTCACACTTGTTGTAAACATGTTTTTTTTTACTGAATAAATTTAACATTTTTTCAAAAATAAGAAGAGACCCTTTTTTGACGTCTTCGTTTACGGTTAAAAACGAAATTTTGCTTTGAGATGTTAAAGTTAGTGGCTCATTTAAAACAAAATACACACTAATTGTGAAATTTTGCTAACCAATCAAAGAAATAAACCATTGTGAAACTCAAATACATCAAGATCAAAGCACCACCAGTCATCTCCTACGTTTTGATCAAATGTTATTAAATTTGTTAGCCATCCAACCAAATTTTTACATGATTGTTAGAAGAAACTTCACTAACTTGTGATGAAGCACACACTCCAAGTCCAGCCCAAAATGATCTATGTTTCCATGACCAAAACTCATGTATTTTTTTAAAAAAAATTAGGCATCACATGCATAGCCATGCTTTTTCACAATCAAATCAAGAGTGAGATAAGATACCAAGAAGTCCAGTGTAGTAAGATAATGGAACATCGGTGTGGTGGATCTTAAAGTGTGAGTAAGGAGTTAGAGTAATAACACTGTACTCCTCCCATCCAACTAGTCCCCAGAGCAAGTCTCCTTTTTTGTAATCTGGATGCCCTGAATCTATCACTTTAGACACTCCAAGCCCAACAATTGGCTGCACACAACACATTTAAAAAAAAAGATTCATGAGACGTGTATGTATATCACGAATATATACAACAACAATATTACTGAAAATTAAATACAAATTTTCAAATCAATAATTGGTTCCAACACATTAAGAGGTAACCAATGCAATAAACACAAACAATGTAGTAAAATAGTTAGATGCAAATTTCCAATAATTTTCAGAGAGAAGAATGGAAATATATATTTATTACAAAAAAAAAAAAAAAAGAATGGAAATATATATATTATCCTCGTTCGTATACCTCGCCGGTGTTGTAGGGTGGAACGAGCGAAGACGTCAAGGGATCGGGCTTTCCCATGCAAATGCGCATGTAAGGATCGCAAGACAAGTAAAGATTCTTGACGAGAACTGATGTGGATCCCTCCGGAAGCCTTAGATCGACGGTGTTTGTGGTGATTTTTAGATCGGATTCTTTCGGGAATCCACTCACGTAATCTGGGAATATGATTTGCTTGTTCGTCACCGTTTCTGCCTCTGTGTTGGCCATTTCTCCCACTTACCTACTTTCGAATCACCAAGATGGTTTTTCTTCTTCTTACGTACGTAGCTCGCGACTATGTATGCTGATTTTTGTTGGATTCTTAATTAATGCTGGTGTGTTCATAATTTTGCGCATATACCATTTTTATTTCTCTGCCTCATTGTTTGATCCAATTTCTTCGGAAGATCAAAAGGTAAATACTGATTGCTATTTTTTGGAAAATATAATACCCCAAAAAAGAGGAGCGTTTTCACTAAATACCGATCTTACTAATTCTTTTGAATTGTACATCACTCAAACCGGACGTAAAACAACTATTGGGGGTGCGGTTATATGATATTTTATATGTAATTTATCGCATATATTTAATAATTACTTGCAAGATTTTTATATAATAATTAAACGTAGTTCCATTAATTTTCCACCTCAAACACGATTCGATAATTTTTCACAAAATACGATCTCTCGATTTCTCACCAAAATCATATTCAGTCATTTTCTTTATAAAAAAAAACAAATTCACATATTTTTCATCCAAAAACACAGTTTTCCAGATTTTAAATAAAGTCGCAATCCTACAATTTTCAATGTTAAGATTCTGCAAATTCAATTCCAAACGTTGGTTTTAACTCCATATTTTCTTGCCAAAAACATGAATTTTCGATATTTGTTTGTTTGCCAAAAAATGCAATTATACTATTTTTCAACCAAAAATATGAATCTGCAAAATTTCTATCAAAAACAAGTTTCCATAATTATGTCACAAACGCGCTCCCACAACTTTTGCATTGAAAAATTCATGGAGCGTAGATATTATTTCAACCGTCTATGAAATTCGTTCGTCCACCCGAGTAGATAACAAAACCATTCGACACAAATTGTATCAGCCACGATGAGTCTACATTAATTATTTCTTCCGACGGTTTAGAATTCCTGACAATGATTTTGTTTGTGTAGATGAATTTGAAACCATTGGTTCAAGTCTTCAAGAGATCAAAAGTCGATATAATAATATCCAAAAAAGATAATGAGAAGGTGAATATATATGAAAATATTGACCATCGTGAGATTGCATCACATTAATTTATGGCAAATATATTCTTGTTCACTACTGTTATTTTAGTGATACCCCATGAACTCAAAATTATGAAGAAAAATGATCCAAGTTGAGTAGTTGCAACTTTTCAAACATATATAAGATTTTTTTTAATGGACAAAGAAGGTACTGCATATGTAAGAAAGATGTCGATAGTGGAGTTCATCGGATGCTGTCGCCAAGAGCACGAGCTTTAGATTCTTTTAGTTTTGCGCTAAATGTTCTCTTTGGTACTTTTAATTGCTTTAGTTGCTTGCTTCTTATCTCCATATATATATATAAGTATTGTTATAAATAAATAAATTGGAATCTATATATATACTGTTTTTTATTCTCATTCTGATCCTTCATTCCTTTGGGTCTACGTACTACATGCATAAATTGTGAATAAGTCATCATTTTGGTCTGCTCAAATCATGATGAACATTCTATAATGGTTCGAACTTACTAGGTAAGAAAAACACATATATAATGAAATTACGAATATAGAAATTCGTCTTTTTTGTAGGACTTAGACTTATAAATTTTATTATAAAGAGAGACATATGTTGAGCAAGAAAAAACAAATTGTATTTATTTTGTGGACAAAACGGGTTGCAGTTATATATCACACTACAAAAAAAGAAAGAAAATTCTGACGGTATTTCAAATCCGTCGAAATTTTTTGACAGAATTATAAAAACATTTTTAAATCAGTAGGAAATTTTTGTCTGAATTCCGACGATATTTAATATATGTTACAACGAATAGTTAAAGCCGATAATATGGGTTTCCACCACCCTTCTTATGTGTTAAATGCTAGTATAGTTTTTGGATATAAATATATTGGGTTAATATAGTTGATTGCCCCTTCTTAAGAAACTTCATATAGTATCTAATTTTATTAATTAAAAATGATTTTTTTTTTCAACTACCAATATATTTAAAAACAATTATTGATGCCAGTGAAATCAGAGCATAAACACTATCTAATATTAGTATTGTGTTTTCCTGTACATATATGAACATTTGATGATCATACTACAATTAACGTCTCCGAATCTAATAATAGACAATTGTATCAACAAGATAATTTACAAAAAAAAAAGTTGAAAAAAAGTTATAATATAGCTATTTCGATTTGCTGGTTACGGAGAGCTAGACAGGAGAGAGATTCGATTGTTAGGGAGCAAAGAGAACTACATTTTTTGGTGGCCGGAAGATAATTTCATGAGGCAGTCACCATCAAACAATTTTTTGATGATATAGTTTTGTATTTTCGGCAAATCATTTAAGTATATTTACCTAAAAGGAAATGATGGTCATTTATATCTTGGGATATTTGTTTTAATTACCCAGATTTTTAATTTTAATTTTCTTCTGCATGCTGTTTCCAAAAACCCAACGTGAAAATTGACTCAACAAAATACACAATAATGTCAATTGGTGTTCAACTCTGGCAAGAAACATCTATATGTACTTACATCCCACTTATTTTTTTGAAAAAGAAACCAACATAAATTAATAAAGTTAGCAAATATAATAAAATGTTTAAAATTTCAGAAATCCACAAAGAATTTCCGCCGTCAATGCAAAGCGAAGGCGACACTTGGGAAAGCTCCGTGGTCCGTGCATATTTCACTTGCCTAGCTAACCCATTTTCACGTCACGAGACGTCGATATAGCCAAGCCATTTTATTTATGTTCACTTCTATAAACGACAATAATAATAATAATAATATACGAGAAAACATAGACTCGACATTAGGCAATGGAAGTCCATTCAGACCAATGAGAAGTCGACAGCACATCTTACAAAACTACTCTGGTTTTTTTTTTTCACTTGCCAAAACCAGCTTTTTAGCTTTCCTTAAAACCGCTCTTTCCAAAATATCTCCTCTTTAAATAAAGACAGACTCTTTCACATTGTTATTATCATTAGAAAGGAAAGAAGAAAACATTTCCTAATTAGATCAAGCTCGTCGTCATCTCTCTGTTCTAGTTTCTATTTCTTCTTGGGACTTGTTTGTTTGTTTGCTTCTTTTTATTAATTTTGCAAGAAATGGGAAGGGGTAGGGTTGAAATGAGGAAGATAGAAAACAAGATCAATAGACAGGTGACATTCTCAAAAAGAAGAGCTGGTCTTTTGAAGAAAGCCCATGAGATCTCTGTTCTTTGTGATGCCGAGGTTTCCCTTATTGTCTTCTCCCATAAGGGGAAATTGTTCGAGTACTCCTCTGAATCTTGGTAATTATTTCATTCCTTTCTTTCTAATGTTCCTTTGTTTGCCCTAATTACTAGTTTTTTGCTCTACTTAAGTTTTTTTTTCTGAGTGTCCTCTTATATATATTTCTGCCTTTATGAAATTTTGTTGTCACAGATTTTGTATTTGATTACTTGGATCTACGAACTGATTGTGTTGATTAATGTCAAACCATTATTATATATATATTTTTTTTATATATATCAAAAGAAAATGCAAATTTTAGGGCCTAACAAAGTGACAACACACTAGTAATCAGGATATGTAGATTTGGGTTCAAGTTGAGAGTTTAGTAGTCTGATTATAGAAAGGACCACTGTTTAGTGTTTATGTTCTTTACCTAATATTTAGGAAAGCTATCCTTCTGCTGAAATATCTTTCAATAACGTAGTATAAACACAAAAATGTATAACTGCAGTATGTTTTATGCACATAATTATACAAACTATTAAACAAGAATCTTAAGTTTATAAAGGAAAATCTTCATTTTTTCCCCCCAAATGGTTTATAGAGGTATAGAGAAACTAGAACTAAGGATGTGACATCTAAGTATAGGGGAGTCTTTGACCTGTGGGGATCAATGTCAAAGAGATCATTCTTTTTTCTAACATCTTCTCGTACCGATGGTCAAACGTAGCTTCAACAACTGTTCTTCTTTGTATTATTAGGAAAAACAAAACAAAATCGACAAATTATTTTATGTTTATTATATTACGTCATTTCATACATATGGCTTCTTGTAAATATCTAATAACAAATTTATCGAAGAATTTGAAACTTAAACCTAGGGCAATTTCTTAAATACGTCTTGAGGTGTGGGGTTATAGTGATTCAACTGTTTTACTATATACAAAATTTGTAGATATTAGTACAGTTTATGGGGTTAATTAAGGCGCACAAAACTAGTAATCATATATTTTCCATGATAATAATATATGTTTAACTGCATAGCTAATTAAGGCAACCCTACAAAATTGGACGCTATATATATATTTTTTTGATATTTTGGGTGAATAGTTACATCTAAACAAGCGGACTCTTGTGCTAAGTTGAGAAGATATCTGAGTATGCAGAAAATTGGTGGTTATAACTAAAAATTGTGCATATAGTAAACTTTTATGGAAACTTTGTGGGTTAATGAATCTAAACTAACCCTAAGCTTAATAATAGCATGGAGAAGGTACTAGAACGCTACGAGAGGTACTCTTACGCCGAGCGACAGCTGAAAGCTCCCGACTCCCACGTCAATGTATGTTAAATGATCTCTATCAAACATTTATGTATGTGTTGGATCTTACATGCATTTTAACTTAATAACATAACAGACGAACTGGTCAATGGAGAATAGCAGGCTTAAGGCTAAGATTGATCTTTTGGAGAGGAACCAAAGGTATCGGTACATGTATATATTGATATTTAGTTTATGAATTAAACTTTTGTAATTAACAGAAGAAAGGATGTTATATATCAGGCGTTATTTGGGAGAAGATTTGGAATCAATGAGCCTCAAGGAGCTCCAGAACCTGGAGCAGCAGCTTGACACTTCGCTTAAGAACATTCGCTCCAGAAAAGTATATATATATTCCTTCTAAGCATATATATATATATATAGACATACACACACACATGCATGGTTACAATATATATATGTATCTTTATATATGCCTGGCTATCTTTGAGTTTGTGTGGATATATAGTCAAATCTTGTATAGACATTGTCTCATATGAGTAAAATATATTTGGCCTCTTAATTTGTACACAGAATCAACTAATGTACGAGTCCCTCAACCACCTCCATAGAAAGGTACGTTAGAAACATTTCACCTCTTAAGTCGAGTGTGTATGTGTGATTTATGTTAGAGATTAAATCTACTAATAAATACAATACATATGTTATATAGTTTAGATTAATATTAAAAAAAGAGAGAAGTAGTATAAACAAAAGAGGTTATGAAACAAATTAAATGTGTGTTTAATTACAAGATATATATACATTTGGATATAGAGAGAAGTTAAGAATGGTTTCATTTTTGTGGAAATGACAGGAGAAGGAGATACAGGAAGAAAACAGCATGCTTGCAAAACAGGTGATCATTGTTTTTAGCCTTTCTTAACTACTGTTTCACAACTATTGTACTATTTACAATATCACTGTTCTACTCCACTTCAACGTCTACCTTAAGCTACCATCTCTCCACTTTCGGCACCAACTCTTTTTGAAAAAGGAAGAATTAGTAGTTTCTTTTGATTGGTATAATCATGAGCTAGAGTACAGCTGCACGTATAGGTGGGCTTTGTCCGTTTAGTATTAAGGTTGTCTCCTTGATTTGAACTTGAACTGTCTTCTTATAATCATAGACTATATACTATATGTAACACACACATTAGCTAGGAGATCTATTTGAACTAAGACATGCATCTTCTTTGAGTTTTATTGAGAAGTAAGATAAGCGCATTATGAAACTATTTAATTCAGACAAAATGTTACGTTGGGTTCATATCTATACATAAACGTTTAGTAGTTCGTATTTTGTTTGAAAATATCTTCTTTTTTTAAAAAAAAAGAATGTAATAATGCTAGAGAGAAGTCCCTTGAATAAATGAAACTAATTAATTAGTTACAAATGGGAAACTCAAATAATGCCAATATATTTGGTGCTATACCTAATACTATAATTGCTTCTTTTAGCATAATACGGTGCCAAAACATTGATGGTGATACGATACATAATTAAGTTGATAACGTTTTTCGGTTTGTGAAATCGGTACGTAGATAAAGGAGAGGGAAGATATCCTAAAGACACATCAAAACCAATGGGAGGAGCAGAACCGCAGCCACCATATACCGCCCCAGCCGCAACCGCAATCGCAATTACATCCTTACATGATCTCTTATCAGACATCTCCTTTCCTAAATATGGGGTAGCGGTAGTATTTCATTTTTTATATTTTTAAAGTTTTGTGGTTTTTTTCATAATGTCAAATTATCATATATACATCCAACTCTAAGTGTTGGTAGTTCAAAGTAGGAGATGATGTTGTATGCATTTTCATATATAGGGTTTGTGTTAAGTGTGGCGTAAGAGGTTGAAATGACTTTATACCCAAAAAAATGAGAACAGGTTGATGAATTTATTATAACTACAAAGCCAAAAAACTATGCAATAATAATGAGATGATGGAATAGTATGTATATATGTTGTTGTCTTATATTTATTAATTTGCTATGTGATTGTGATTTCAGTGGTCTGTACCAAGGAGAAGATCCAACGGCGGTGAGGAGGAACAATCTCGATCTGACTCTTGAACCCATTTACAACTGCAACCTTGGCTGCTTCGCCGCATGAATGGACTTTCTATATGTCAATCAATATAAAATAATCAATATAAGATCGATCTTCTACATATAATAACAGCAATTTTAAGCCATATATATATATATATATATATATATATA
>PKML01043614.1:185303-197191 GCA_002933935.1 Eutrema yunnanense | reverse complement strand
TTTTTAATTCTTTTATTTGATTTTGAAAAAAAAAAAAAAATATATATATATATATATATATATCAAATAAATAAATAAAAACTTATTGCTTAGACGATCTCCACCGCTTCTGCCAAACCATTGGCCTTACCTCAACCATCTAACGATGTCAGAAACACGAGATTTTTGATCTCCTACGTGGCCAAGCGTCAAACTCTTCTACACCCACCATTTCTCACCACCAATTCAAGATTGGAGTGTCTAAAACTCATTTATCTTGAAAGGGCATATAAAAGGAAAGAATATCATACAAATCAATTAGCCAATCTCTATGATTTATCCTATCATTACTCCGATAATATTCCCTAATAGTTTACTCCTATTTAACTCCTTTACTGCACGTCTGCAAGACAACCAATAGAAACTCTATTTTGCCTCATGTACTGTGCAAGAAGCATAATAGATAAGCTTCATATATATATGAAAGGTAAGAAGACAACCGTTAAAACTCCATCCTGCGTCGGTTACTCCTATTTAACTCGTATATTGTGCGAAACGCTATATGAATAAGCTCAACTCATCTACCAAGATTATCTTCTATACGAGACAAAAATTATAAAACATGCATGCGGGCTGCATGATGCAGGCATGCAACGTTTGGCGTCTACAAGATGTATGGAGGATGCATATATAAGTCAGCCATTGCATGTTTAGGAGTACGAATGGCATGTTTATTTGACATATACGACAATCATGCATACTCGAGACAACGTATCCCCATGCAGTCTACAAACCCAAGATACTCGTGACCCGGTATTTGACCCCAATGCATGTATTCTTAATATAAAAAAGCTCCCTCTACACGATAAGATTTTAACGAAACAACTCTACTTTGATCGCGTCTGGGAAATTAACATCCTATTCCTCACTCTAGTTTTATCCAATAGATTATGCCTTTTACTCTTTAACAGTTAATTTTGTTTTGGAAACACCCTATCGTTGTTCTAAGGATTTCACATTTTTGATGATTATTGACCATATTTGTCACATAGTGTTCAAACATGCTCTAAGCTATATTTTTGCAACAATTAATTTGACCATACCATGTTATAGAAAAGACATACCAGATTTAAATGACCCAAATTTAAGAGGAGTGACTCAATACAAACACTTGACTGTCCTTGTCTTATATTTAGGTTTTTATATTTACGGAGTCTTGAAACCAAAATGAGTGTCAATAGGTTTTTTCTATACGGAGCAGAGGATAATCTGTTACATGATATATGACCTAGTGGAATACACATGTTAACCGTGTAGTAAAATTGTATAAAACTAAACCACATTTTTGAATTGTATATCAACATTGTTATAAAAAAGCGGATATCAAATATATATATATATATATTTTATTTTCAATGATTATAATTACTACTGCTTTAATACAGTTGTCTAATATAATCATGAAGTCTATAAGATTGTGTTTCTAACTTTATAAAGTGACCAAGATTACGATTATGAATGATCTTTTTAAAATGATTCCGATGTTATATACATTCAGATGTTGTATGTCAAAATCACTTGGAGAATACGTCAATAAACTTGAGATGTCGGCATCAAATCACACACACTTGTATGATATATCCAAATTTGGGAAACTAATTGGTTCTCTCAACAAGGGTAATTTTGGTAATTCAGTTTAATGTCCAAAAGTTTTAAACTTCACTTTTGAGATGTTTGACCCAGCCACGTCAAAGCTCTAATCGTTAGTGTCCACGTCATCATCTGCTGTTTCTTAGTCCACTCGGTGCTGCATTGTACGTTCTTGATTTCGCCAACATTATTTCCACAAAATCGACGGCTGTGATCTTCCGTTCTAGATCCTTCGAATTACTAAGCAAGAGATTCTTTTATTTTAATTTTAATTTTAATTTTAATTTTAATATATTTCTCCTGGGCCTTTTAAGGCCATTTAACCATGGTTAGTTTTTGACCCTTGGGTTAAGCGGTGGGAGGGGTGGGGTTAAATGTCTGTCTGTGCAAGTAGTGATGAGAGATTTAAGCGAAAGAGATAGGAACAGAGAGAAAAACAGCTTCAAGCCAGATACCTACCTGAGTCGACTCGGAACGAGTTGATTTTTTGTTTTCGAGCTCCTTGTCTCCGTTGGCCGTTTCATCTAGCTGATTTTCCCGATATCGGTTTATTTCTTGCCGCCTCTCCGCATTTATTCCCCTCTCCGGCGCGTCATTTTCGGTTGTCGTCGAGTCTGGTGAGAGTCTACTCGACGCGTTTTCAATTCGTTCTTCGTTATTTTGTTTGGTGTGGTTGTCTGTTTCTGATTGATTTCTGAGATTTGAATTAGTTCTTCAAATCAATTTCGATTACTTTTTAAACTATTAGGTTTTGGTATTAGTTCAATGCTTGATTTTAAACTAGAGCAATCAAGGTTAATTACATGAATCTCGGAACTTGGATCTCTCTATTGCACACACGGCTTCGTTGGCATTCACTACTACACGGTGTTGTTTTTCTAATACGGTTCCTTTGCAAAATTCTGCATTTACTGTTTCTTTGAAGATACACCAAATGATTCTGTTACTTCCATTTGCTAGTTTTAGTATATGTCAATGAAAACGATTTGTTATTGAAACTCCTGATAATTTTTTTAAAAATGTGTTTTTTACTCACGTTCGACTCAATTTCTCTCTTTGCAGATTGTTATGTTCCTTTCATCTGGGCTTTAACTATGGAAGCTCGTCGTGGAGTGTAGTAATTCACTGTTTAGTTCGAGGATTGGTTTGGTTGATGGTCCCTTGTACTGCTGAAAGAATTATTTGATTCAACTTCTGGTCTTGGATTTAGTCACCTGTCCCGGGGGGAAGGAAGGAATAAACTGTCTTCTGCATCCATCTTCGACTGTTAGTTGCAAAGGCTGTGCTTTTTCTGACTTGATCGCCACACTCATGTCACGTAAGCTTGACGGTCCTATTCAGACACAAATGGCAGTGGCACTTGTGAAGAGCCCCCTGACCGGGGAATTCCGTGAATTTAACAAGATAGGAATGAAGTCACCTGTGGGTCGTAGGCGGGTTTTTGTCCAAACAGAGACTGGCTGTGTACTCGGGTTGGAGTTGGATCGTAGTGATAACGCGCACACAGTGAAAAGGAAGTTGCAGGTTGCCCTTAATTTCCCCACTGAGGAAAGCTCATTGACCTTTGGAGATTTGGTGCTTAAAAATGATCTTACAGCTGTCAGGAATGATTCTCCTCTCCTTCTTACCCGGAACAATTTTCATAGGAGTTCATCCACTCCATGCCTTTCCCCAATGAGGGCTGATCTTCAGCAGCATAGAGATGAGAGCAGTTCTATTGAAATTCTTGGGAACTCGGTTTGTTCCTCGTTTCTGAGGCAAATGGCCAAGGATATTACAAAAGCATTGAAGAGGGGCATTGATCCAGTTGCTGTCCATAGTGGGCTTGGAGGGGCCTACTACTTTAAGAACAGCCGTGGTGAGAGCGTTGCAATTGTTAAACCAACTGATGAAGAGCCTTTCGCTCCAAATAACCCAAAAGGTTTTGTCGGTAAGGCGCTTGGACAACCTGGGTTGAAACGTTCTGTGCGGGTTGGGGAAACAGGCTACAGAGAAGTCGCGGCTTATCTCCTTGACAAAGATAATTTTGCAAACGTTCCTCCCACTGCTCTTGTGAAGATTACTCACTCGATCTTTAATGTCAACGATGGAGTGAAGGTGAGCAAGCATATGGAGAAGATGTTGGTGAGCAAGATTGCTTCCTTGCAGCAGTTCATACCTCATGATTATGATGCTAGCGAGCACGGAACATCCAGCTTCCCTGTTTCAGCTGTACACCGTATAGGGGTTCTTGACATCAGAATCTTAAATACAGACAGGCACTCAGGGAACCTTCTGGTTAGGAAGCTGGATGGTGTTGGAAGGTTTGGCCAAGTGGAGCTAATTCCAATTGATCACGGTCTTTGCTTACCCGAAACTCTGGAGGATCCTTACTTTGAGTGGATTCATTGGCCACAGGCATCGATCCCATTCTCTGAAGACGAGCTGAAATACATAGCAAATCTGGATCCTTTTGAAGATTGTGAGATGCTGCGAAGGGAGCTTCCAATGGTACGAGAGGCCAGTCTCCGTGTACTAGTTCTCTGCACGATTTTACTCAAGGAAGCTGCTGCTTATGGCCTATGCTTGGCTGAAATTGGGGAGATGATGACTCGAGAGGTTCGTCCTGGAGACGAGGAACCAAGTGAGATTGAAGTGGTTTGTCTTGAGGCTAGGAGTTTGATAGGAGAGAAGGAAGCTGAGTCCCCAAGATCAGACTTGGGCGGTGATGTTGAATTCCAGTTCGATTTAGATTGTGAGGAAGCAATGCTCGATAAACCAGCATTCCCACTCGGATTCACTTTTGGAAACGCTCGTAGTCATTTGTCAAAGGTCGAAGAAACAATGGAGGAAGAAGAAGAAGAAGAATTAGAAGAAGAAGAAGAGGAAGAGAACGAGAGAGCTGATCTAGAGAAAATGCAGGTGATTACGAAGCTTTCAATGTCTCTCAAAAGCACTATTCTTGGTGAGAAGAGCCAGAAGTATCAAAAACACCCAGGAGCGAGAGCAGAGAGCGCATATGCATCATCTGGGCACAGGAGTGCAGAGGAACAGATCCCAGCGAGCACAAGCTTTGTGAAGCTGTCGGATATGAGTGAAGAGGAGTGGACGATTTTCCTGGAGAAATATCAAGAGCTGCTTTATCCGGCATTTGCAAAGCGCAAATCGATAACTCTAGGACAGAATCTGAGGCAGAGGATGGGGACTTCGTGCCAGTTTTAAGATGTCAGAGACTGAAAAAGAAGAAGAAGAAGAAGAATAAAGGATTGTGTAGAGTCGTGTTTCTCAGGGCTTTGCTTAGACTGGACTGGACTGGACTGGTGGAAAAAGATAGTCAAGAAGAGATGAGTGGTATGGATTTAGTGTAAATATTCGTTGATTTCAGCTTTTAGCTTTTAGTGTGGAGTAGACTCGAGAGATGAAGACAATTTAGTCATGTTTTTTTTTTTTCATTTTTTTAAGCCCTCCGTCGTTTCTACGGTCTCGTCTAAAGCATCTTTTGCTTAATAAATAACTTTGTAGATTGAAAAAAGAGAGCCACCGTTTATGTTTGGTCTTTTTCACATATTCACAAACAGTGAAGTTTCATCTCCGACAAGGCTCATTTTGCACACATGTTCCTCCTACGGTTCTTGTCAACATCAATGGTTGTTTCTGTTCAAGCTCATTATTTTGATGTTAGCGAGCGTAGCACAGTTAGCTTCATGTTTCAATCTCATTATTAGAATCTTGAATAGTGTTGGAAAGATTTGGTTGCCAAGTAGAGCTAATTCCGATTGATCCATCTGAAGATTGTGAGATGTTGCGAAGGGAACTTCTCTAATGGTCCGATAGAGGCGAAGGGTCTAGTGATCTTGAAGTGGTTTATGTAGAGACTAAGAATTTGATAAGGGGAGAGGCAAAATGAGTCTACAAGGTCAGACTTGGATCATGATGACGAGTTCCAGTTCGATTTTAATAAGAAACAACGAAGATAGACACAGATTATTCGGGAAAAAAAATCACTACAGAGGAGGAAATTACAAAGCAGCATTTCTGTTGCTCTTGCGGCTATCTAGAAAGTATCGACAGTTGCATAGGTTTCATTGTAATGGAAACGGACAAATCGACAACAAGCATGAGCTTGATGAATTATGAGCCAAGAGGATTGGTAGAGAAATACTAGAATATGCTTTGCGTTGCATCTTAAAAGGCAATCCGGATATATAGTACGACAACTTATCAACACAACCGGCATCGCGGCATATATAAATGTATCTTCAAACACACCACATCGGGTATACATCAACATATCTCTTTCCTACATCGATGTATATGTACACAAAAGAAGACAAAGAAGAAGAAGAAGCAGCAAAGAGTAGTCTCGTGGCAGTGACCCTAACAACATCTGTTTCTCTCCATTACACAATGTTGTTGCTTCTTACTCTTGAGTCAAGAGTCTTGACTCTTTCTCCGCAGCTGTACAGATTACAAAGACAATATCTGCTTCCTCCTAATGAACTTCTCAATCACAGCTCATGTTATTACAGCTGCCAAAGCTGAGTACAAAGTGAAGAAGAAACATCTACGGCTCCACCTTCGTGTTGGCTGTAAGATGATGATAAACATGAAAAAGCTTTAGATGTTTTTAAGTATCTGAGTAACTGCAGATAGAAAAGTATCCGGCTATTACTTTCACCTGTTGCGTCTTCATGATCAGGTGCGGTGCCAGTTCCATGGTTCATGTGGACAATATTGTGGTGATCACTTTTGTATCCATGTGTTTCCTGTTCAAAACTCACAAGATCAGATGAATGCAAGAGAAAGAAATGATTCTCTAACGCAGATATATATATACCTGCCGTTTTAGTCCTCCATTCAAGGGAGACATTGAGGAAAAGTTGGGTTGCATGATTCCTGTTTGAGACAGATACGACAGAGGAGGATAAAGCATCGACATGCTTTGGGGTAATGTCGGTGCAGATAATTGAAGGGCCTGCATGAATAGAAGAAATCAACATCATATGAAAGCAAAAATAAAAAAGAGAAGTTGGTTCCCAAAATATCTTACATCTTTTGCAAGGAGGCTTTCGAGGCTGAAGTCAAGCAGAGGATTCACGGTGGAAAGTTTCATAGATAAAAACTGAATATAAATAGAAGAAGTAACTAACACAAAGTGAGATTGCTAGTCAAGTGATGTGTCAAGAACAAAAACTATGAAAATAGTAAATTCCAAGAGGAAACAAAGATAAACCTCAATCTGGCATTGAAGTGATTGCACATAGTTAATGATTTCGTCGAGCATAACTGCCTTCCCAGTCACCTACACAACAAATCCAATTCCACATTATATGAAAAGGAACAGCTTTAGCTTTCTTTCTTCTATATGTAAACATCAACAACTAAAAAAAACAAAAGACTTACCTTGTCGCAACCCGGTACAAGATCTTGCAAGAACTTCATCCTTTCGCTGATTTTTTCTCTCCTAACCTATAATCAGAACTTTAACCAAATCAATACCACAGCTAAACGAGAACAGAAGAGATTTGCTTCGAAAAGTATAGTTCCTACTCTTTCTGCAAGACTGTGGCTATTTGTGGCCTGGCCTCTTGGTGCCCTCATGTGAATATACCCATCCTTAAAAGAATCAGAAGCTTGTTTCCCACTGTATGTCTTGTCTGCATTTGAATTTGGGCTTTGCTCATCCTTGTGCTTTTTATCTTCTTGTTCTTCACCAGATTGCTGAGCTCTATGTGATTGATCAGGATCAAGATCCTACCAGCATAAATACTATCAGCGTACAGAAGGCGTAAGAACAAAATACAAATAAAAAGAGTAATTGCAAATCTTCACCTTCCCAATTCTTTTCCTCTTCTTACTGTTGGAAGATGTTTCCCTACATTTAGCATAACCATTACCTCCACTAGATTGAGAATCTTCTGATACATTACTCGGTCCATTGGATCTGTCTTTCACTAACTTAGATGCATCCTTAAGAGGTCCACCATTATCTAGTTTGGATCCACTTGCAATTTCAGTAAACAAGCCATTTGATTCTGGAGCTCCAAGAGATTGTTGATTCATCATCAGTTCACTAAAACTCCCACATCCGAATAACGAAAACTTTGCAGCACGCTCTATGAATCCTGAATCCGCTGGGAACTGAGCCATGCTCCAACCCATTTCAATATTACCTCTAAAGGAAGTGGAATCGTCGGTGTGGACATTGAAGCCTCCTCCTCCATCATGCCAAAGATTTTGTCTGAATGAATCCATCATCTGAGAAGGAGAGCAAGATGATTGACAAATCGACATTGGATTTTCCAGATGATACGAAACCGGTGGATTAGAGGCAGAGATTCTCCAATCCGCAGGCGTGTTAGCCGAATCGAAGTTTTTCACACCATTACCACGATTGCTGTTCTCTCCGGCAAACTCGTCTTTGTCACTAAAGTCCATGTCTTTCCAATTAGTCAAGCCTGGATGCGAAACTCATCTTCCTAGACAAGAACCTGAGAAATTGAACACACACGAGCAAACAAGAGAAAGATAAGAAAAAGGAGTTATAGGGTCAGTCAACGGAAGAAAAAAGCACCATGCTTTCAAGTAAAAACTCAATTCAGAGAAAACCTAGACATGTTTCAGAGTATCATTATTACAAGTGAGCGTCAGAAGAAAGAGATGTACCCCATTTTCAGATTCCGTGCCACTTTCTGTACAATTTCAAAAAATTTCCTTAATTTTTGAATTTCTCTTACCAACGCTTTTTCTGAAATGGGTCCTTCGTTCAGACAATACAACCTTTTTCTCTGTTTCCGCTGCAATAAAGACTCAAGGAAGTGGTATACACTCGATTGCTTTTTGTGTGTTGCACTTGCATTCATTCATGCTTAAAATATTTGTATGCTAAAATATTTGTTTCTTTTTTTGAAAAAAATAACTAGTAAACACATACACAATGGAAATGAAAACAATATAAGAAAAATCTTGGATCACACCACTCACTAGAATTAGGGCTTAAATCCATGAAACGTTGAAAAGACTTTCTTTTGGTGTCCACGCACTTGGTATATAGCTTTACAAAGTTAGAAGCACTTGTTCATCAATGAAAAAAGCTTTTAATTATTTTACTATTTTGCAAAAGTAAAAGAGCAAAAGTAAAAGAGGAGTTGATGCAGAGAGATATTTATATTCCAAATATCTTTATTATTTAGATAATTTCTTTTTATTATTTTAGGGTTTTTATAGTGTTTTGGATTTATTATAAATAAGCCGTTTAGGTCTTTTATTGTATTCAGTTGTTGGTTTTTAATAAAGAGCTTTTGCTTTTGAGAGAAGAGTATTCTCTATCTTTGTTTTCGGCAGATCTATCAAGATCTCAACGAGTTCAAGAAACAGGTCCCAAACGAGGATTCTCTCGAATCCCTTGGTTGAGCTGGCAGGTCCCACTCGATTCATTTGAATCCATTGGTTGAGCTGTTTATCGTTGCTTCCGCTACATCAAGAGTTGATGGACGGATCCGGTAAGCACGAGAGCCGAGGGCATAATTAGTTGGCCTTGGGACTTTCAATCGCCAAAGACCTAAAATTCATTTTAATATTTGAATATGCATATGTTCGGATGGAACATCTAGATGAAAATGCATTAGATTTGGTTTCAAAAAATACATGAAAAGTGTGAATGTTTTGGATGCAAATAGATATAGAGTTTGATTGTAGCAGAAAAAAAAAACTAAAATGTTTTCTCTATATGTATTAATATTATAATCTTACAAAATCATAATGAAATAACGAATTTGATCTGAAAGCTAGCACTTTGGTCACAACTACTGCTATTTCTCTTTGACCTCTCCCTCCAAGGCTTTCATTATTCAATATCCACATATCTATGAAGTTCATGGCACCTACTAATTTCATGTACTCTTTAATTAGCCACAATATGATAACACACACAGAAACTGAAAAAAACGCATTATCGGTGGAGCTTGAATCAATAAAATGGTTCAATTTTAGTACTGAAATACGAATAATACTTTGATTCTCTTGCACAACCATAGAGAATGAACCATCAAGAGAATTGAAGGAGGTGTCTTGCATAACATATATAAGATATGAACGAACGGTCTACTCAAGCTCCTGAGAGCGAGCGGAATAGCCTGGTCTAATTTGAGGCTCAACGGGTGAGTTGAGGAGTTCTTAGCTTTCTATCTTATAGTACTAATTAAACCGGGTGATTGTCCAAGCACATAAATAAAAATTGGGGATTGGTTCATATTCAGTAAATTAAAGTCATTCCACTTGAGTTTTATCTGGCTTGTATGCATCGAACCGTAGCCCTGAGTTCATAGATTCGAAACTGCTTTTCAAGGTCTCCAACAACTTACAAGCTGTGTTGTTCCGATTTTTTATATAAAAAAAAAACTAGTATTGAAATCACGATTTTGAACTTTTTTCTGACCACCATATTTATTTTTACTTTTGAATGTTTATATTTGTTTTTAACGGTTTGTCATATTGATTTAAGTTATTTTGTGTAGGTTTTTGCCTTTTTGGTATGTGATTTTTGTGAATTGGCATATATAGCTTATATAGTTTGTGTACGTATCTTCGCTGGTAGGCATAATTCGTGCTGGAATAGGCTATCTTCCTCTTCAAACTAATGATGCAACTTCTGAGCCAGAATGATACGGGCCGAAAACATTGATATCAAAGTTCACAAGTTTAGGGAGTTAGTAGATTCGCTTATCGATAACGTCTTTAGGGTTTATAGTTATATACACACAATATAACGAAAACCCTAGACAAGAGGAAATTCATCATAATTCATTTCTTCTTTCTTTTATATATGCTTTAATTATCCGAATTCACTCGGATCTATATAGTTTAAAAATCATTTGTTTAATACAAAAGATATACTTGGATTGTTTGAGAATAAATTTGGTTGCTCAAAGTTAACAATAATTTGACTACCAGTCCAAGTATATCTTTTGCATTATTAGCTTCTCAATAGTAGTGTTAATCAAATTATTGTTAACGATGATGACGCTCTAGACTGCTAGACACTAAAACTTCGAACAGTGACAGTGTAAGATGGAACGGTCTAAATAGTAACAAATATATATATGTATATATATATATATAGAGTAAAAAAAGAAAAAAATACATATGGATATTGTGAGCGTGACACGTATGATAATTATCATTCACGAAATCGTGGCATTTGTCAGGGTTAATTTAGATCTTGACATGTGTCAATTTATTTTAAAATATTAAAAATGAATTAAAGTAAATATTAAAAAATGTTAAATTAAAAAATGCAATCTTAAAAAAATTAAGAAAAAATTAAGAAAAAACAAGAATAAGTAAGGAAAACTTATAATAAAGAAAATTGACAAAAAGAAACTTAAAAATGTATAATCTACAACCACGACCAAACTTAAAAAAAGAAAATTATAAATACACTCTAAACTTAAAAGGAAAATTATTAATATACAACTAAACTTAAAAGTTTATAATCATTTCCATTATGACAAAAGGAAACTTAAAAAATGAAAATTATTAATATGCAACAATGACCAAACTCTATATAATAATCTACACTTTTCTAATTTTTAAATGTGTACTTCCATCTTTTAGTTCTCTTATTCAAATTCTAAACAATCAAATCATGACTTATAAAACTCAAAAAATCGATCAAAACTATTTTAATGTGAATCAATTAGATCGAAATAGGGTCTATCGCATATCCCTTTAGAGAAGTTTCGCCTTCGAACTTATCAAGTGAGCGTGACACATAAGAGATAATTCTTACTTATGAGATCGTGACATTTGTCACGATTAATTTAGATCTTGACATGTGTCAATGTAATATTACAAACTTTCCAAACAATAAAAAAATGGTTTAAAAATATGGAAACTAATAAAATTTAAAATAGTAAAGTACGAGAAAAATAGAAAATAAAATAAAATAAAAAAGTAAACTATTAAATGAATATAAGATTTATAATATATCAAAATTAAACATCTGTATAATATTATTTAAGAAGACATTTTTTAAATAAAGTCTTTTTAAATATGAACTTTTTAAAAAAAACTTTAACAAAAAAAGAAGACATTTTTAAAAAACTTTAACAAAAAAAAAAGAAGACATTTTTAAAAATGAACTTTGTTTTGTAAGAAATGTCATTACAAATAACAAAGAATAATTGAAATAGGAAAAGATATTATAGACTTTTAAAATTATTGATTAGAATATGAAAAGTATATATTTTGCATTAAATAGGTTATTTATTATTTAATTT
>PKML01043614.1:97774-176155 GCA_002933935.1 Eutrema yunnanense | reverse complement strand
GAAGAGTCCAGACCCATCTGATATCTCCAATCTACTCCTCTGAAGAAGATACCCAGCAGCTGCACATCAGAGTATCCGTGATGTGGACAATCTCTCTGGTACGATCTGAATCTTATCCAGGCAGCCTTGAACGCCTCAGTAGGTCCTTGAGAAAAAGTGGAGATCTTATTCCTCAGATCTTCAGATCGTCCATCATCATAGAAATTAATCAGGAATGCCCTCTTAGTGTCTTCCCAATTAGTCAGCGATCCAGGAGGTAGCTGCCTCAGCCAGTAAGTAGCTTCTCCACCTAGAGAATAGGGGAAGAGCTTGCAGAAGAGGTAGTCGTAGGACACTCCATTGCTCTTGATGCTAGTGACCAAGTCTTCGAACTTCTCTACATGGTCCATTGGATGTTCATGAGGAAGACCATGGAAGAGATGCTGTCCTACTAGAGTGTAGTAAGCAGGTTTCAGCTCGAAGTCATTCCTCTCATACGCAGGAGGACGAATCGCTGACCGATTGGCGAAAAACTGCTCTGGCCTGTTGTTCTTACCAATCGTTCTTCCACGATTACCTACAGCATTCCCAACATTGGCGCGCCCAGCTGGCGCGACAATCTCAACAACAGCAGCAGGGACAACGATGTTTCCAGCTTCATCAAGTCGTTGTCCTCTCTCATTACACACATGACCCTCTTGGTCTCTCAGAATTCCAGCTTCATCAGCTCTTAAAACCACTGGGTTGTTCATCCCTGATGTTTGCTTGGTCCTTCTGTTTGTGCGTTCCACAAGCGCTAGCTGTTCCAGTGACAGTTCAACTAGCTGTGTGCTCTTGTTGCTCCTGGTTTCACGAACAGGCATACACCTGCAAACAAAACACTAAGATCAAGAACGTAAGTAACCAGAAAAAGACGTTTCGTATCGATCGATACCAAATGGTGTCGATCGATACCAACAAGGAAATCGCCGGAGTATCGACCGATACTAGTGAGTATCGATCGATACCGACGAACTTAGTCGAAATTCTAAACTAAAATCTAATGGCGAATTGAGTCCCCGGCAACGGCGCCAAAATTGATATGCTCAATTTAATACCCTAAAGTACTAAAGCAGTTGTAATAGTATAGCTAGGGGTCGAACCACAAAGACTCAAGAGATCACACAATAGATTACGAAGTGTCGAATTACGCTAAGCCAAACAAATGTAATTTAAAACAGTGCAGAAAATAAAAGAGTTGTATTCGATGGAAAAAAGATAGGCCCAGGGTTTTCTCAGGAAATCAATGAATGCAGATAAACTAACTAGCAGGATTCAGATTTAGCGCAGTTCTTGAACTCAAATCACTAAGATATAATTAACCAACTCTCGTTGTGAAAACTATCTAAATCTAAATCCTAGGAATTCCAAATCTCTTTGCGAATCCTAAATTCTAAATCAGCTTTAATATCAGGTTTGATATGTTCACAAATCAATTAAACCAAATCTCTTTGCGAATAATCAATTTGCTCACCTAGGTTCTATCAGGTAATTAATCGCACTCTCGTGCCTAATCAATTATCCTAAGATCTAAGTTCCAGATTTATCAACCTAGAATTAGCTATGAACACAACCTAAGGTGAAGAACTATAATTCAGATGGTGAATCCTAAACAGATAATTAACCTAGCATTCAGAGAAATCCTTTATGAGAAAACCCTAAACCTAAAGTGGATCTACTCAGACATGACAATTGAATCAAAAGACATGTTTGAATAAATCATCAATAGAATAATAACAAAAGGTTCTTGAGATCTGATCTCGGACGAAGGGAAATCAGACTTGTCTCAAAACCAAAGTAAAATCAAAGTAGTAAAAAACATAGCCTAAACAAGTGGCTGGAAAATCCTATTTATAACCTAAAACACGTTCTGGGCCATCTTGTAAATATCAAAGTCTTCTGGGCCAATTCTGCAATTCTTCAACTCTTCATTAAGTCGCGATCCTTCTGTTTCCACGTCAGGTATCGATCGATACAAGGCAATATCGATCGATACTCAGGTGATTTTGATGTCTCGGCTACACGGATCTCTGCTTTGCTCCAGAATGTTCCAGAAAGCTCCAATATCTTCCAATTAAGCTCCAAACGTGCTATAACCTGTAAAGGACTCTAAAACACTACAAAACACTAGAAAAACTCTATAAAAGGACTTATATCATGGCCTAAACAGGGTGAAAACCATGATATATCAATGTCTTCGAAGATCGAATATCAGCGCCCAACCGTTCTGCAATTGCCCTTGAGATGACATTGACACTAGCTCCTGAGTCAACGAGAGACTCTTTGAATTCAACTCCAGAGATAAAGCATGGAACTGCAAATCTTCCTGGGTCTTCCCTTTGGGTCAGCTGTCTCAGTGGAGGTGGTGCACCTCTAGCCTTAATGAAGAGTGCCTTAATCTCTTCCTCAGTTTCTCTGCAATCTTTGAAGTGACTTAGCAGAGGATGGTGTTCTAGAGCTTCTTCAAAGGACAATTCATTGGAGATTCTTCGTACCATCTTCTCAAAGCCACGCAGCTGCTTTGGAGAAATGGGATCTCTTAGGTGTCGAGGAATAGGATTCAGCTTCTTGGGCTTGCGAACTCTTTCTTCGATCAACTCAGGTGTTTTTACAGTTTCTGGCTCGATCTGCGATGGGTATCGATCGACCCCAGGCAGGGTATCGATCGATACCTGAGTGGTGTTCGAATAGTCCTTGGCAGATATATCATCATCAAGAGGAATCTCCAAAATCAACTTATCCAGCATAGCATGGCATCTGGCGTCCTCTACCTCCTTCTTAGTCTTCCCAGCAGCTATGGGATAAGGTATCCTCGGTATATAGACTCGTTGTGCAACTAGTTTAGGCACCACAGTCGTAATCTGAGGTGTCTCCTCAGAAATTGCCTCAGTATCGACCGATACCAATGTGGTATCGATCGATACACGGGTTTTTGAAGTATCCCGTTTCAGAATTGTAACTGGCATCGATCGACACTTGGGGGTATCGATCGATGCCCTTGCGATTTCAGGATCCTCATCGAAATTTTCTGCACCTGAAGTGATTGCATTGACGTGTGCATTTTGTGAATGAACCATCTTTCCCTTGGAACTTGCGTAGTCTGAGCTATTTGCGTTTCCAGCATCCTATGACTGGTATTTAGAACCTCGATCCTTCCACTCAAATCGGTGTACACATCATCCAATTTCCCATTGAAGGTTAATGTCATCTTCTCCTGCCCTTGAACCAGCTGTTCAAGCATTGCCTCAATCTTACTCTCAGGAGCTTTGGGTGGTGGGGACACTCAATTACTCTTGATGCTAGTGACCAAGTCCTCGAACTTCTCGATATGATCCATAGGATGCTCATTGGGAAGACCATGAAAGAGATAATGTCCCACAAGAGTGTAGTATGCAGGTTTCAGCTCAAAGTCATTCCTCTCAAACGCAGGCGGACGAATCGCTGATCGATTGGCGTAAAACTGATCAGGCCTGTTATACTCACCAATCGTTTGACCACGATTAACCACAACATTCCTAGCATTCGCGTTAACAGCTAACGCGATAATCTCACCGACAACAGCAGGAGGGACAATGACGTTCCCAGCTTCATCAAGTCGCTGCCCTCTTTCATTACACACTTGACCCTCTTGGTCTCTCAGAACTCCAGCTGCATCAGGTCTTAATATCACTTGGTTGTTCATCTCTGATGTCTGCTTCGTCTCTCTGTTAGCACGTTCCAATTTCACACCTGAAACACACTAGGCAAGACACGTTAGTAACCAAAAAAAATACATTGAGTATCGATCGATACCAAGTGGTGTCGATCGATATCAACAAAGAAATCGCCTTAGTATCGACCGATACTGGTGAGTATCGATCGATACCGACGAACTTAGTCGAAACTCTACAGCTAAAATCTAATGGCGAATTGAGTCCCCGGCAATGGCGCCAAATTTGATATGCTCAAATTAATACCCTATTCAGATACTAAAGTAGTTTTCGTAGTATAGCTAGGGGTCGAACACAAGGACTCACGGAAACACACAATAGATTATATAGATGAGAATTAAGCTAAGCAATTCATATGTAATTGAAAGCAGTGCATAAATTAAAAGAGTTGTAATTCAATTGAGGAAAATATAGGCCCAGGGTATTTCTCAGGAAATCAATGAATGCAGATAAACTAACTAGCATGATTCAGATTTAGCGCGGTTCTTGAACTCAAATCACTAAGCTATAATTAACCAACTGTCGTTGCAAAAACTATATAAATCTAAATCCTAGGAATTCCAAATCTCTTTGCGAATCCTAAAGTCTAAATCAGCTTTAAAGTTCAGGTTTGATATGTTCACAAATCAATTAAACCAAATGTCTTTGCGAATAATCAATTTGCTCACCTAGGTTCTATCAGGTAATTAATCGCACTGTCGTGCCTAATCAATTATCCTAAGATCTAAGTTCCAGATTCGTAAACCTAGAATTAGCTTTGAACACAACCTAAGGCGAAGAACTAATTCAGATGGTGAATCCTAAACATATAATCAACCTAGCATTCAAAGAAATCCTTATGAGAAAACCCTAAACCTAAAGTGGATCTACTCAGACATGGTGAATGAAACAATCAACATAACTGAATAAATCATCAAATAAATAATCAGAAAGAGTAAAACAGGGTTCGAAATCTTCTCTCAGATGAACAGAGTTCAGACTTGTCTCCCTTCAAAAGCTCTCTCTAATCAAAAGTGAAATAAAGCGTAGCCTAAAAGTGGCTGAAAAATCCCTATAAATAACCTAAATCACGTTTTGGGGCTTCTTGTATATATTCAAGACTTCTGGACCAAGTTGCAATTCTTCAACTCATCATTAAAGTCGCGGGTCGTGTATGTTGTGATGAGTGTCGATCGATACCAAGGGGGTATCGATCGAAGCTTGACGTGAAATCGGGTACTCAGCGACACGAACTTCAGCTTTGCTCCAAAGTGCTCCAGAAAGCTCCAATATCTCCAATTATGCTCCAAACGTGCTAAAACCTGTAAAAGACTCTAAAGGACTACAAAATACTAGAAAGACTTTATAAAACGGACTTATATCATGGCTTAAAAGGGATAAAAACCAAGATATATCAACGATTTTGTGCATCCACCCACTTTGTCTGGTTCGGGTGTTGCTGCTCATAGGCGTGACAATGGCGGGGTTGCATTGAAGAAAGGGATCAGGCTAACAGAATTATATGGATATGAAGATGTTGAGCCAATGTTTAATGATATGGAAGAGCAGTCATTTAATTAAGATGACCTTGATTTGTCAAATGAGGACGGTGATATTTTCTTAGGCAAAATATTCAAGTGCAAGGAAAGTTTTAAATTAACGTTGGCCATATATTCACTCAAAAATGTGGTTAGTTTCAAGTTTCACCGGCGTGCAAAACTGTATATTGTCGCCACATGCCCTGGAAGAACATGTGATTGGAGGGTGATGGCGCATCAAGTGGGCACCTCTTAGCTGTTTGAGGTTAGGAAGGCAAACTTGAAGCATACATGCAGGTCGGATACAAGGGGATTATTTAAGAAGCACATGACGTCAAAAGTCATCGCGGCTCTACTTAGGAGTAAGTATGAGAACAAAATAGGTGGTCCACGTGCGAGAGATATACTGGAATTAGTTCTTACGAATAATAATGTCACGAGGTTTAAGTATGCATTTATGGCCTTGGGTGCTTGTATTGATGGCTGGAGGAATTTGAGAAAAGTTGTCCTGATTGACGGAACTCACATGTTTGGAAAATACAAAGGATGCCTTCTCACGGCTAGCGGACAAGATGCTAATTTCTAGGTATTCCCAATAGCTTTCGCATTTGTGAATGCGGAGAATGAAAATTCATGGAAGTGGCTTTTCGAGAAGTTGGCTCAAATCATTCCAGACAGTTCTCAACTAAATTTCATATCGGATAGACACCACGCAATCTATACGGCCAAAATTATGTGGTATCCACAAGCACACAACGGTGCATGTCTTGTTCACGACCAGAGAAATGTGCACGGAAAATTCAGAGGCAAGGGACAAAAAGCGTTGGTGGGAAGGGCAGGAGAAGCCTACAAAGTATCTCAGTTCAACAAAATATATGCAACTATTAAGGCAGTTGTTGTGCGTTGTTGGGAGTACTTGGAAGACATTGGTGTACAGCACTGGAGTAGATCACACTACAGGGGTCAGAGGTATAATCTGATGTCAAGCAACATTGCTGAGTCCCTAAACAAGGCACTTCTACCAGCGAGAGACTGTCATATTATCGCTTTGCTAGAATTTATGAGGCGCATTCTAAGTAGGTGGTTCGAGAGCAGACGGGAAAAAATTAAAAAAATGAAAGATGATATTCCTGCCGAAGTCGGGAAAGTGATGAACATCCAGTAGGGGAAATCTGCTAATCTAGCCGTTCAATGAATTTCTGCATTGGATGTGGAAGTCACCTCTCGTCGTGGTGTACGCCATCATGTTGATCTTAATATGAAGGCGTGCACATGTCTAGAATTCTAGAGTCTGAAAATACCATGTCGACACGCAATTACGACGGCAATGCGGCGGGATTTGGATCACAATACTTTGGTTAACCCAATTCATAAGAAACCCACGTGGAGTGACACATTAAGTGGGAAGATATTTCCGGTGCCAGACCCAGACGACATATATGTATCTCCGGAGGTGAGAGCGCTGAATATTATGCCACCGATGACTAAATGACCACCATGAAGGCTGATTGTTTTCTCTTCTTTGGGGGGCTTCATGGTGGTCGTTTAGTCATCGGTGGCATAATATTCATGTGTTTAGATTAATAGTATCTCTCTCTCCCCTGTTATAAGTTGATAAATAAGAGCATAAAAGATTGAAATGATTTTCTTCTGAGTAGAGGGTTAGGAAAATTTCCAGCGATCCCATTATTCTACTTAAGAGGGGATGATCACACAGAGGATTGGAAGCGAGGCTAGGATTTTCCTATGATGCCATTATTCGCCTACATCCTTTGATACATAGAGAGGGAAGAACCGGGGATTTGGTGGCAAACACCATCAATACTCGCGTCTCATACCTTGACGTGTATATCCAAAGCTGAAAATAAAAAAGAGAACATGATAAGAAATAAGTCTGGGGGAGAGAAATTGATACAAAAAGTGTGAAAAGGGTGGTTCCTTTTTCATGATATTGTCTGGTAAAGAGTCTAGAAGGTTCTTGAATATTAGCTGCAGCGATGAAACTGGCGATGAAGGCTTTACTTGAACAATGCTGTGGGATAATGTGTGGAGTCTGGGAAAGTTGCGAATGTCTACGGAGAAGTACATGGTGGTTAGATCGAAAGCTGGTTAGGTAACATTTGGGTACTTGGAAAAAGGATCTTTTCGATGGTTCATGAACAGGTGAGTCTCCGCGTTTTCAAACCTCTTTCTCTGTTTAGTCTTCTATTTGCTTGAGGACAAGCAAAGGCTAAGTCTGGGGGAGTTGATATATCATGGTTTTTACCCTGTTTAGACCATGATATAAGTCCTTTTTATAGAGTCTTTCTAGTGTTTTGTAGTCTTTTACAGGTCTTAGCACGTTTGGAGCATTATTGGAAGTATTGAAGGTTTCTGGAGCAGTTTGGAGCAGAACTGAAGTCGTGTTGCTGAGGACCTGATTTCACGACAGGCATCGATCGATACCCCCTTGGTATCGATCGATACTCTTCGAGGCTGACACGACACGCGAGTTTTCCAAGACTTGAAGAATTGCAAATTGGCCCAGAAGTCTTTAATAATTACAAGAAGACCCCAAAATGTGTTTTAGGTTATAAATAGGATTTTACAGCCACTTGTTTAGGCTAAGCTTTATTTTCTATACTTTGGTTTGAGACAAGTCTGAATCTCTCTTCGTCCGAGATCAGATCTCAGAACCTTTTGTTTTTATTCTATTGATGATTTATTCAAGCATATTGATTGTTTCATTCTCTATGTCTGAGTAGATCCACTTTAGGTTTAGGGTTTTCTCATAAAGGATTTCTTTGAATGCTAGGTTAATTATCTGTTTAGGATTCACCATCTGAATTAGTTCTTCACCTTAGGTTGTGTTCAAAGCTAATTCTAGGTTGACGAATCTGGAACTTAGATCTTAGGATAATTGATTAGGCACGACAGTGCGATTAATTACCTGACATAACCTAGGTGAGCAATTTGATTATTCGCAAAGAAATTTGGCTTAATTGATTTGTGAACATATCAAACCTGTTATTAAAGCTGATTTAGACTTTAGGATTCGCAAAGAAATTTGGAATTCCTAGGATTTAGATTTAGATAATTCTCGCAACGCCAGTTGGTTAATTATATTTTAGTGATTTGAGTTCTAGAACTGCGCTAAATCTGAATCATGTTAGTTAGTTTATCTGCATTCATTGATTTCCTGAGAAAAACCCTGGGCCTATATTCTCTATATTGATTTATAACTCATTTAATTTTTGCACTGCTTTTAATTACATCTGTTTGGCTTAGCTTAATTCTCATCTATATAATCTATTGCGCGTTTCTCTGAGTCTCTTGTGGTTCGACCCCTAGCTAAACTACAACAACTGCTTTAGTACTGTTAGGGTATTAAATTGAGCATATCAGCTACATAAGGTGTACACATTTTTTTTTGGCATACTGCAGATGCGGCGTGCACACCAATAAATGTAGCAACGATTACACATCGAATTAAAATCAGGAGCATGATCGAAAGCACATTCAGATATCTTGATAACATCGTCGTCAGGGAAGGCAAATGAGTTTAAGTAGGTATTCATGTATCCTACGCCAAATGAGGAAATATCAAAAATTAACTCTTCACCCAACAAACGCACCATTTTAGATTGTAGATGGCCGTGATTACTGACCAACATTTGAAATGTTCGGCTAGCCTGAGCATCGTCACCCAGGCAAACGCTGAAAATGGCTAATGCTAGGGTTGAGAGTTTGTCGTTGGGGATATTTGCTTCCAACATGCTTCTACTTGCAATCAAATCGGCCTCTCGGACTGCTAGTCTCAAGCTTTCCCGGTAAATTGTTTCTGAGTTGCCATTGGAAAGACATTTCTCGAAGAACGGACGGCCTCTCTCCTCTCCCGGGTATATATCGGCGGGCATACAGCAAAGATTGTAAATGTTGCATGATTTTAGGACATCTTCACTGTATACGAGACATAGTGTCCGTCTTCCGACCCGTATAAACGACCCGAGGCGCCAAAAGGCTGAAATGCCAACTCTCTTCACAATGTTGGCAAGAATATCGTCAGAGAGATCGGGGAGAGTCATAAGTAAAAAATATTTTCGTATGTTGTTATGGAGAGTTTGATGATGTTTCTGGATTACAAATACAGACACTTATAATAGATACTCCAGGGAAATTAAAGTGTGGAGTATTGATTACTTAAGTTCCATTATATCTCGGGAATACATCTCGTTAAATATATAATTGAGCCGAAAATGAGAATACACTAGGAAAATTAAAGTGTGTACACCATAAAAATGCTTAACAGATTTAAGTGTACAATTAAAAAGAAGATCCATTCATAATGTAATTAATGTGTTTACTTAAGTTCTATTATATTTCGGGAATACATCTCGTAAAAATGATTATTCCACAAATTAAATATATAATTGAGCCGAAACTGCGAATACATTAGGACAACCAACAACATAACATGACACAAAACACAAAACACATAACACAAAACCAAAAAACAGTTCAAAATAAAATAGTAGTAGAGTTCAAGGATCCGCAACAACATAACAAAAAACTAAAAAAATACAGATAAGTTCAACATTAAACCAGGGTTTAAGCAACAGACATAGAGAAGAACATAACATAGACAAAACCCAAGTGTTACAGAGGCACAATAGCCCCATGTCTGGCAACATAAGGGTCACTGTTTGCTAGCTCTTCCATGAAATCATCAACCTCTTTCATCATATATGTTAACTTTATCAAATTACAAAATTCTATTTGAAAAAAATAAAAAAATGTCATTACCAACGTGAGGTTGGATTAGTGTTTGAACCTATATAAGTAAAAAATGTAGACACCTAAAAGAACATGGGAAAATCAACGTATTCGATAATATTATATGATTTTACTTGGTTTTTGTGGATGTATTTTTTTTTTGAGCAATAAATATATTATTGTATAATGTCAAACAAATTTATTAAATTTTAATAATTATTTAGTTATGGTTCGTAATTAATTTATGAAAAAGACTTGATCATTAACAAATTAATAATTTTAATTTATAATTATATTAATATTATTAATCTATTTTATTTATAAATTTTTAAAAAAAATATATATCTCGCACTGCTTTTTACATTTTCACCATTCACACATTTAAACCGCACCTCATGTTATTTTTTTCACCATTCATATATTGTCTTGCACCGCTTGTTCCGCAGTAAGCGCACTTGTTCCGCATGATGCGTTTCTTCCAACCGCACCGCACTAAAACCGCACCTCACCTCTTAAACCGCTTGTTCCGCACCGCCCAAACCGATGTCACCATTCGAAGCCTTAATTTGAAATGGTTTCACAGTGCAGATAGAATAGAGAGAGAATGTGTAATGATGATTTCCTTTGAAAAGATGCAACTCTTCAAGACTTCCAGCTTTAAATGTAGAATTTTACATTGCATTGGGTACGAGGTTCATTTAACGATGAAAGTACTTTATGCTAAATTTTGCTTCCATTTTGGAGTAAATTTCTCTCCAACCCCACTCCATTTTCAACTCCAAAATGGAGTTTCTCCATATTCTACTCCATATTTGGAGTAACTCCATATTCTACTCCATTATGGAGTTGGACTTTTTTAATCACAAATTGATCCTCTAAATATTAAATATTTATATTTTATACTTTTTATTAATTTAGCAATGTATTTGTCGTACATATTATCAACTATCAACATATATGCATGTGACACTATACTAATATTTAAATGCATAAAATGTATTTGACTATCATAATTATTTAAACACTAAAAAATTATTTAAAAAGATTGCAAAGTAAAATAAACTTAAAAATACATAACAAGTGCTTAAATTAAAGATAAGCAACATAAACAAATTTAACACAACAAATGCGATAAATTTAATATTCCCCTAAACCGCTTTCTGGTCCACCGAAATCACTAAAAATTTGTCCAAACGAAGTTGATGGAGGAAGAATTCGTTGATCTTGTTGTTGAGCATTCCGCTTTTGTAAAATTTTGGCTTGTTCACCCTGAATATATGATAATCGAGGATGAACGTGATCTCGAAGCACCAATTGGAGTTGGAAGAGAAGCTCCACCTCCAGATGTCCAAATAGTAGATGATGATAATATCCTATTCCAAGAGTTTCTTGGTCAATTTAGAGCAATCAAAGATAAAAAAAAAACTCATTTTTCACTTCGAAATGCATTAATTGATCATTTGTGGGAAATATTTTGTGTCGGTGATGTTTAATGATATTATGTAATTTTCTTTATTTAATAAGTATTAAATTTTATTAAATTCATAATTTATAAAAGTTTTGCAAAAAAATAGGTTAATTTGTAACTTTTAGAAATAAAAGGCATTATTAATAAAATACAAAAAAGAATCTATTTAGAATATTCTTTTTTGGAGTAAAAAATAGAGTTATACATTGGAGCAAAACACAACTCCATTTTGGAGTAAAAAATGGAGATATACATTGGAGATGGTCTCAGAATTTTTCTCATTGGATTTCATATCAGGGTATTTTATTTTTGTGGTTTTAATTTCATGGTTTAAATCTTTGTCTCAATTGTATATCATAATATATATATATATATATATATATAATTAAAGATAAAACTAAAACATTTAATTCTTGAATATTCGTTTAGCAGCCGCGCGGCCAGACGTTGCGATTGATCGCAACGTAACGCTGAATATTTTCAGCGTCCAAGATTTTCGAACGCAGATCGCAGCATCCAGCCGCAGCCGCAGGAGACTTTGTCTGGTAAACGAACACCGTTTGGCCGCAGCCGCAGCCTCCTGCGGCTGGCAAACGAACATACCCTTAATGAGAAGATGCAGTTTTTCAAGAACAAATACATCATTATGTGATGAGGAATGAAAGTTTTGTGGTTATTAAGCCCCATTAATACGCCACCTACCCCCTACATTATGTGAAGCCGTGGAAGTGTTAAATTTCATATATGACCGGAGTTATGAAGTCATACACAAAAATAGACGCGGAAGTGTTAAATTTCAAATACACATAAAGATATGACAGGAGTAAAATTTCAGGTTTGATTTGTGACATATATTAGTGGGTGAACAGTGGTATGTGTACATTACTTGTCATTAAGAGAAAGCGAAGGTTGAATTTTTGACGTCATTAAGAGTCGCCATACGGTCAATTTTTAATGTGACAGCCACGCAACTGAATTAACAAATTCATAAGTTTCAAATTACGCTTAAAGCAAACAAGTATTAAAAAACTTATAACAAGTTCTAAGTTTCATATTCGATAAACAATATAAATAAATACAGTCGAAATAAATACTTAACCCAGATGACAAAACAATTAGGTGTACACTAGATAACTAATTAATTAAAGCAATTTCAAATTAAAGTTCAAACAAAGTTGGAAGGTCCATATTCGATAGACATTCGAATGAAGTTCAATAAACATTGAAAGGGAACAAGCCAAAATAAATTGACAAACTTCAAAGTTCCACATCCGAAAAACATTACACGAAATTAACATTTAGGTGTTTGCAACTTCATGATTGCCCACAAACTCTTCATAGCAGTCCATGGCGTATTTTTTCCGGAATCGTTAAACCACATCGTCGGTAATCAAGTTCATATCATCCCGCCCAACCCCACCCGCATGCATCTCTAAAAACTTAAGCGCACATGGTCCACAATCTCCGGACCTTATGTTATAGACACCATCGGCATGGTTCCACGTGTAGGGTGTGGTTGTTAGGCCTTCAGTCAATTCGCCGTCCAAGAAGCGCTTCACTACCCACGGCACACATTCACAAATCGGGGCCATAATGTCGTTAACAACATCATAGTCGACGTAATCGACTTTTGAGTCAAAAATTAACACGTTTCCCACCCTAAGGTCTATCACAAGACCCACCCAATGTTTATAGGCCCAATTCATTGGGACGTAGACCGTGTCCACAAAGCATATAAACATAGTATTTTCTTTCTTTCCCGTCGAACTACCGGTGACGAAGTCCTCAATACTTTTCTCCCAATCAAATGCATCCCTGTCTTCCGATAACTTGAAAGCTTTGTACTTGTCTGAGAGGAGTGTCGTGAATGAGGTGTCTATGAAAGTTGGCCTATCTCTCATGTATGTTTCTCCTCTACGCCTCCATAGCATACTCAGTATGACATGTACTTGCTGTAATGTATAATAACATTAGCCACTGTTTTTTATGGGATCACGGTATATTAGGCACCAAAAACATGAGTCTTTATGCTCAACGATGTTTTAATCCATTGCTTTGGCTTTGCAATTTCCAGGAAGAATTGATTTTTCACATAGTGACCACTGACAAGGTGAAATCTCCTGCATTAAAAAAATTAATGTATTAATTTTTGAAACCATTCTAAATGAACAAACTAAGTATACGGAAGTGGGACACTTACTTCTTTAAATTCTTAGGAAATATAGATTTAAAAGCCTTGAACGCAGCCTTTGGAACAGTTTGCAAAGGTGCATATTCGACTTTCGAAGAAGTTTCAAATAGGGCTTTAACCATAGGATCACCGGTGTATATTCCTCCTAGTTTGTCCGATCTTTTTCGGGGACGATTTCCTTTGGTTTTAACTGCACTAGATCCATCAGCCGCACCAGAAGGCTCTTCCGGTGGAGTCTTTTGAGGAGATGCCGCAGGCGTCCTAGGCAAGACCACGTCAGCAATATGGTAACATTGATCTTGGTCGTTATCTTCCCCAACGTGTTTATCTTGCTCTTTATCTTCGGGAATAACACTTTCCACATGCTAGTCGTAAAAAACAATAAAAACAAACGTTACTAACGTGTACACTAAAGAAACGCGAAGGTGTACAAGAAGAGGTGTACACTATAGGTGTACACAAGAGGTGTACCCTATAGGTGTACACGGTAGGTGTACACAACAGGTGTACACGGTAGGTGTACACAACAGGTGTACACGGTAGGTGTACACAACAGGTTTACACGGTAGGTGTACACTATATGTGTACACGGTAGGTGTACGCATTACGTTTCCTGTACACCAGAAATTGACATGAAGGCTAATTACCTCCTCATGCAGAGTTTTCTTTTCAATGACAATGCGGTTGTATACAATCATAGGAAGCTCCGGTATGTCAGCATCATCAACCTTAGAAGGCTGAAGTACAACATCAGCAGCATCAACTACCTAAAAATAGCGAGAGATGGTAAAGATGCCCATAAATTGCATCATAAATAAGCAGACAATTATGAATGTATACGCAACTACCTCTTCAATGTATGCAGGGGAAGTCCCATCTTGGCCGTCATCATTAGTCTCGATCTACAATATAACAAATTTTATTGCATTATTAAAGAAGAGAAAATGCCTAGTCATGAAGAACTATGAAGGTATACGGAATAACCACTTCAACGTTGAAGGTATTCGGAGGAACTGGTCCCCTTCCACGCGGTGGGCTAACATATTGATATGGGCGAGTATAGAAAGGCGAAGCGCTACCATCGGGAACATTGAAATCTGGGTTGAAAAATGATTCATCTCCACGCTGGCGGCTCCTAGTGGTGGGCACACTAGGAGAGGGCATTGACCTATGGCCTAATCCAGCACTACCTCCGCGTACACATCCTCTTTTCTGCAAGGGATGTACACCAAATCTCTTGTCTAGTTCCATCCGAATCTCAGTTAAAATCTGTTGTTTCAATGAAGCATTCTGACTCAATATCCAAGCTTGAAGAGAAGCATTACCACCACGGCTTTGATCAGGTTCATCATCTGAATCAGGTGATGTATGATGATCATCTGGGGCATGAGAAGTTTTTTTTGTTTTTTTTTTGCTGGTCTCCCACGCTTTGGAAGGGGTTGATGTGGAGCTTGGGGGAATGTTTTACTGTAGAAAGCAATTTTCGTTATTTACGTTGGTGGGGCGGCTGCAGAAGCTCTGACGGTTGTGCTTCACCAGGCTTAACGATAGGGTTGGCTGATGTATCCCCCCCCCAGCGAAATCAGAGGGTGAGAATTTGTGAATTTTGCTCATAAGAAGTTTCAAGTATTCAACTTCTGTGTCAGTTTCGTCGACATCGTCATCCCAACCAAATTCGGAATGAACATCATTGTCAGCAACATCTACAATAGGCTTCACTGACAACTGTAATTCATAGAAAGGAAAAATTGATTATGAAAAACAAGGAAGTAAAGAGAAGAAAATGCGCGGATGGAAACGGAATAGGACTGAAGGCAGGCATGAAGAATTGCGTAGAATAAGTTTTAGATAACTAACCAGAGGGTTTGATTCGATGGCAGTAATATCCCCAAGATGAAGAAGGGTGACATTGGTTTCACAACCAAAGGGATTGTCAAGGAAATTTTGTAAATTATCAGGCTATGGGATTTTGAAAACCAGAAGTGGAATAGATTGGAATGCCATGAGTTGTGAGACAACGAAAAGCCGTAACAAGTACTTATTTTCTGTTGTATTTGACGGCGTAGCTTAGATACGGGAGCTTCCGTGTCGCCACCCTCAGTTATTGAATGCGGTGCTTGAAAACGAGAAATAGTTTTTTCAAATAAAACCCTGCCCCATGGATACTCTATAAATAACTCTATATCAGCCATCATTTCTACATATGCGAGGGTTAAATGAAGAGTTTTGGAATTGCATAGGAAGACACCGTCGACGAGAATGATCAGAGCCAATGGCAACCGCTTCCATTCAGGCAATTTTGGATCTTTCAACATAGTAAAAGCATCATAAACTGTGACATTAAGATCGTCCTTACCAAAAAGCTGTTTCCACATCAAATTGGAACTTGGTAGACTATCATCGTCAGTAAATGCGGGTAACCGTCCACAGTGGAGACCAGTTACTTCCTTGAATTCATGCAAGGAGAACCAGAGGGGTTGAGAACCGAAAACAAACCAGATCTCATGTTTTCTGGTGGTGATAAGCTGTCGGGAGAGAAGAGCGTGAATAAGTTTCGCGCTGTTGCAACATCTTCCAGCAGACATCTTCCAGCAGGCAGCCGAAAGAGCGTTGCGAACTGGGAGTTGAGTAGAGTTTGGAGCTCCTCTTGATCTTTGAGAATTCCGGCAACAAAACCAATAACGTTTGCTTTGGAGTAGATGTTCAGCCGAGCACCAACCGGATAACTACCGGCGGCGAGGACACGCTTAGGAAGTTTATTCGACATAATGGCATGGTCGTAATTAAATTGAAAGGGCATGGGTGAAGAGGGAAAAAAAAGTTTGGAACTACCTTCATCTCATTTTTTGAAGCAAACTACCCATTTAGCTAATTTTGAAAGTTAAAACTACCCTCTGAGCAAATTTCTCTTAATAATTTTCATTAACCTTCTCCTCTCTCTCTTTATTATCCGAATACGCCCAATCGAATCCTTTACAACCCGCCGGGTCGTAAAATTCCAAAAAAAGATTCAATTATCTCAGCAGATTAATTCGGAGCTCCCCACCTGAATTTTCTGTCACACGGTCCTCTAGATTCTCGGCGCCAGTTTAAGTTCGTCGGACTGAGTAAAAATGGCTCAGAGCGGGCGGGTCGTTGGTGAGTACTTGGTGGGTCGGCAGATCGGGTCGGGTTCGTTCTCGGTGGTTTGGGAGGCGAGGCATCGTGGTCGCTATCAAGGAGATCGCTATGGGCCGGCTTAACAAGAAGCTTCAGGATAGTCTCATGTTTGAGATTTTTATCTTGAGGAGGATCAATCACCCCAACATCATCCGTTTGCTCGACATGATCGAGGTTTCTTCTTCTTCTTCTTTTTTGTTGACTCTCATTTACTAGCTAAGAAAATTTCAAATGACTTAGCTTGTTTAAAAGATACTATATGTTACTCATTTCAACATCCAAATGTCAATCCTTTGCTTCTCTGTTTCTGGGTTTTTTGAATTGAGCTTAAACGTTTTTGTAAATTGATGTTTTTTATTTTTTGGTTTTTCGGCAATTTGATGTAGTCTCCTGGGAAAATACATTTGGTGTTGGAGTATTGCAAAGGAGGTTATCTGTCTGTATATATCCAGAGTCATGGAAGTGTCCCTGAAGCTACTGCTAAGCATTTCATGCTGCAGTTAGGTCAATTATGCGACATGTACTCTCTGTTTCTATCTTTATGCTTTGGTTTCTTAATCTGGGACGATTTTTTATGTAACACAGCGGCTGGCTTACAAGTTCTTCGTGACAATAATATTATTCACAGCGATTTAAAGCCTCAGGTGTGTCTGATTCTCTCATTCCTATCAATGATCCTCTGTGCACTAGGTGTTTTAGTTGTTAATCAGCTCAGTGTTATAGGATATAACTTTCCAAGTGCTGAAAGGATGCTGTAGAAGGGTGATATGTTAGTTTCCAATAAAGCATGTTGTCTTTTTTATCACCTCAGGGTTTCTTTGTCCAATCAGAGATAGAGTCTTAGAGATTCCATCTTTGTTGAAATTTAATAGCTAAGGTTCTTTCGTTCTTGAAACAGAATCTTCTTCTATCCACATATGAAAACGATGTGGATATGAAGATTGCTGATTTTGGATTTGCAAGGTATTGTCATTAGCTCAAAGAGTGTAATATGAGTCAATTAGAGAAGGTTACGAATGGGCTCGAGCTGCTTTTGAATGTATATTGTCGAGTTCTAGGTAATTTCATTCTTTTTGGGATTCTGCTGATCACACCCCTCCCCACTCTTCGAATTTTTTTGTTTGCATTTAAACATCACACTTTTCGTAATGCAGATCGTTGCAACCTAGGGGACTTGCAGAAACATTATGCGGTTCACCATTGTATATGGCCCCAGAGATCATGCAACTTCAGAAGTATGATGCAAAGGTGAGACCTTTCTCTTACTAAGCTACTTAGACCTTTCTCTTACTAAGCTACTTAGACCTTTCTCTTACCATCAGCTCTTTACAATCTACCTTAAAACACAGGCAGATCTTTGGAGTGTTGGTGCTATCTTATTTCAATTTGTGACAGGCAGAACCCCTTTTACAGGAAACAGCCAAATTCATGTTTTATATTCTGTCTCACAGATTTCTGTAATAGGTAAGTGTTTGTATCCTGGTGCATAAAACTAAAGCAGTCTCGATCTTGTGTTCATAGTTGCTCCAAAACATTATGAGATCAACTGGTTTACATTTTCCAGCGGACTGTAGAGATTTAAGTTTGGACTGCATAGATCTGTGTCAGAAATTACTACGCCGTAATCCATGTCAGCATCAGACTACAATTCTTTTGCATGAGACCCATATGCCTCAGGGTCTAGTGGCATATGTGGGTTGGTCTAGAAAAGAAAAAAACGTTTATAGATTTGTGGCTATTCATGACATTGGATTGGCAATTCAAACAATTAATAGTTTGTCCCGTGCACACAATTATTTGTTTGATTGACAGTTGAAAACAGAAATTTTAACTGTTGCCATTTCAGTCTAAGACTATCCTAACTTCCCGAGTAACTCATACCAATGGTAGTTGCGGATCTGTCAAGAAGTTGGAGTAGTGAGTTTGAATAGCAGTTTACAATAAGCTCTATTCATCTCCCACACCACATGTTTTAAACTAAAGAGTTTATGGTCCTAATCTCTATGTATTCAATGCGATTACAATCCAATCTTGTATATCTTGTCTTTCTCAGTGGAACGTTTGACATTTGAAGAGTTTTTTAATCACCCTTTTCTTTCGGACAGGCAGTCATATGACTTCTCAAGGTAGATACGAAAGCTATCGTGGCTAATGCTTTTTCTCTCCTTTATGCAAACATTTGTTCTGATGAAAATATATGTCCTGCAGAAGTAGATTGGGCTCAAGAACAATGGACGATTTTCTTTCTTCTGGTAGCAGTCACTCGAGAAACATGGAAGAAAGTTCTCAAGAAGACTGTTTGCCATTCCTACTAGATGATGATTCTAGTGGACCTGAGGGGAGCCCTTCACATTTGAAAAGGATGTCCTGAATAAAGTCGTCCTCTGGATTTAACATTGATGCCAGAGTTGAGAGAAAGGAGACGGAATCTAGTCCTTTGCAATGTACAGAACTTACTTCCAGATATAATAGAATCAACCAGGGCGCGGAAAACAATAGATTTGGTTATGAAACTCACATAAATTCAGATAGAAGAAACCATGGTGTACCTACAAGACTGACTGATTCCAGATCACTTATTCCGAATGGATGAGGTACACTGATTCTCTTCTATTTTTCTACGCCCTAGAAAATGGCAAAGCTTTCTTGTTCGGTTTCTCACATATGTCAGATCTGCAGTAGATGATTATCAAGACTCAATGGATCAAGACTACGTTATCGTATCTGGACCACCAGTGGATTTGCCATCATCTTCATCGAGTTCTTCGAAGCCTTATAATTTCCCATTCAAGTCTCAATCTCCTCCTGTAGAGTTATTCAACCGAAGCATAAGCTAAACGGCTCCCATGCCAATAATTGGTGCTACTGGAAACAGCATTGGACGGTTTGGAAGCCTGGACAATCAAAATTCTTCCCCGAGCACTTCTCATGGGTCTTTGGATCTTGGGGATGCTTTTGAACAGCCATCAACTAACAGCCTGACAAGAATCAGTTCTCTGAAAAAAAATGTGCAGCGACAATTGCAGAATTAGTTCATGAAAGGGTAACCAAACTTTTCACTGTTTATAGATAGGCATGTGGTTATCACCATGCCATCGCCAGCCATCATGAGTTTCTGAGCAATTTCTTTTCATGCGTCTTTGCATAGATCAAATCTGACAAACATATAGAAGCTTTCTCTATCCAATTGGCGATTCTAGCAATTTGAAAACAGGCACTGCACATATGCCATACTCAGACAATTTCAGGTTTGGAAGGAAGCCCAAACCAAGACATTAACAGACTAAGAAGTAGCAGCCTGAAACACGATACCGATCTTAGCCATGATGGATCGGAGGTGATATCCTCTCAGATTCAGAGGCAGTTTATCCAGGAGATTGAGTTTGCTGAAGAACTAGCCAAGAATATCGAACCGGGTATGTTTTTCTCTTGGTAAAAAAAAAAAACACTTCTGCTCTGTGTCTGTGATAAAAAAAGAAAACACTTTTGATCTTAAAATGGTTTTCATCTACTTGGTTGTAGGAAATATAAAAATGCCTGATGCAATGGAGACGATATTTGAAGCAGCCCTTGATCTTGGAAAACTTGGGGGGGAAGGACAACTCCAACAAAACCCTTTACTTTAAGGGTAGCAAAACTTTAAAATAAATTTTAAGGGGAGATTGTTCCAACAATAAAACCTTAAATCTATCTTTAAAAATATTTGTAATTTGCATAATGGTCCTCAACATTAATAAAAACTAATAATAAAGATAAAACTTCTTAAAATAAATATAAAACACACTTTAAAATATTACACAAACACAACACACAATATTACATGATAATAGAAATTACATATATAATAATAAAATACACACATAAATTCAAATAATAAAGTTATATATAAAATACCAAATTACTTAAGAATTATTTCCATAATGATCCCATATATGATTGATCAATGCATTTCGAAGTAAAAAATGATCCTCCTTATTTTTTATTTTTTATTTTTTTTGTTAATGTATTCATTTTGTTAATGTATTAATTTTTGTTAATGTATTCATTTTGTGTAAAATTTGTTTTTTAATGTTATGTAATATATCTTCAATATTAATAACTTGTGAATTTTATTTTAGAGTACTTAAGCTATCTTAGACTAAATATAGTACAATTAATTGTGACAATTATAATTCTAGGGACTAAATTTGAAAATATAAAATAGTTTTAAGGTTTTGAATAGTGAAACCTCAATATAAGGGAATAAGGGTTTGTTGGAGTTGGAAAAACCTTATAATACAAGGGAATAAGGGTTTGTTGGAGATGCTCTAAGTTTCTTTTGCCTTTTACCAAAAAAAACTTGATAAACAATCCGAAACTCATCCTCAATTAGTGCATTTCGGTTTAATTTTGGGTTCGGTTCGGTTTATTCGGGTTGAATAAAACTCTAGCCGAACTCAACCGAAATAAGTTTGATTTGGTTTGTGTTCGGTTTGGGTTTAGTTCAGTTTGGTTTAGTTCGGTTCGGTGGTACTTTGGTTTGGTTTTAGTTCGGTTTTTAAAAAATTAACTTATAAAAACAAGAATTCTAACGAAACGTAAACAAAACGAAGTCATAAAAAAATCATTCCCTAAAAGTCTAAAACCACTTAGTTCGGTTTATAACCTTTATGGTGAAGAACCGAAGATTCCACCATATGTATTATTATTTTATTATTAATAATTAATTAATTAACAAAAACATATTGGTTTATCACTACAAGAAAACAGAGTTTTCGCGACTACATAAACAGTCGCAATGTAGTCGCGAAAACTGGTTTTACGACTACATTACGACTAAGTGACATAGTCGGAAATGTTTAATCGTAAAAATATGTAGTCGCACATCAGTCGTAAATTTACGACTGATTTGCGACCTTGGTGCGATTACTAATTTCGTCGCATACTAGTCGCACATCAGTCGTAAATATATGCGACCATGTACCGACTAAATTAACGACCAATCTGCGACTATATATTGTGTCGTATAAAAGTCGTTTTGTTGTAGTCGTTAAATAGTCGTGAAAGTTTCCGACTACTTTCCGACTACTATGCGTCTACATAGCGACTGATTTGCGACTAATATGTTAATCCGAATAGCGATTTGGTCATGTTTTACGACTGTGTTGCGACTGAATTGCGACGATGTAGCGACTGATTTGCGACTACGTAGCAACTGATTTTATTGACGAAATTCAAAATGTTAATACTGTACCAGTATTGTATTACCTAGCAATTTGTAAATCATATATATGCAAACTAATATGAAGACTAGACACATTAAAATGAAAGAAACATTAATACATAGAAATCATCATACATTATTTTAACATATCAAGTACAAACCGAATACAAAGAAAACTTAATGTTCTAAAGTTCAAAAACATGAAATAAATGATAGAGTAGGGTGTAGAATCATCCTGCGGACCAGAATGAGAAGCCATGAAGTCCAGAAAATTTGGATCGGTTTCACGAAGATACCTTTCCACGAGTGAATAATGGTCGAACTTGTCTTTGTGCTCAGCTGCAAGTTGGGTAAGCTTGCTTTGGTTGTCAGCCTCACGCAGAGCGTTAGAATCAGCTTGTTCTTCTATTTGGCGTTGAGCTTCTTCCAACTTATCTTGCAAGGCTTGAAACGATGATGAGCTTTCCTCGAACTTGCGTTTTCCACCAACATGAGACTCTACGAGGCTTCCTATTCCATATGGGATGCCTCTTTCATCCGTGAAAGTTGACTGCATCAATAAACCATAGATTTATGAAATGCAAATGACAGATTTATGAAATGCAAATGACATAGTTATAAAATGCAAAGGACAGTAATGCAAATTGTAATTTCTTATGAAATGCAAAGGATAGGAATGACATATTTATAAAATGCAAAGGACAGTAATGAAAATGACAGACTTATGAAATGCAAAGGACAGAAAAACTAAATGACAGGAATGACAGATTTATAAAATGCAAAGGACAGAAAATGAAATATAACATGACTGGATTTTGTATTTACCTGAAGAAAGACTTCGTTGTAGTCCTCTGTGGTTAGCTCTCGCGGTACTGACGTACCGTCTGAAGTTTCAGGCCCGATCTCTTGCATTTTAGCTTGCAGGTTCTTCTCATAAGTGTGGGCAATCCTCTCAGCCTTCAGATCAACAAATGTCCCATCTGATTTTGTGTGAGTCTTCACAAAAACCTCACCGATACTAACCGGTCTTCCCAATTCCTCTTCCTGAAAATGTAACATATAAAGTTGTTACATAGTAGAAAGTTACAAAGTATTAGATCTAGAATTTAAACTTACCATTTCTTGTTGGATTTGTTGATAAGACTTTTGGCCTGATACGTGCTTGTGCACACTAAGGCCTTTACGGTCAGATTTTCGAGCAGCGGATGTGGTCTGAGACCTATCTTTAGCTTCGTCAGTGTCTCATTGCTCTGTCATTGTTGTCCACAGAGTAGGGTTAATCCAGTGTGGTCGCTGTCGAGAAATCCTTGCGGTGCTTACCATATCCTTCATTCGCCTTTGACAAATCCTCTCGAAATGTTGTTGTACAACCCCTGAGATTAATGGATCCCATGTGTGTGTTTTCTACAAGAGAAGTGTGATTCGGGTTAGTGGACATAATAGAAAGAAAGACATATGAAGAAGAGCATGGACATAAGAGCAATGCTTACCGCGAACTCGACGAAGTACCTTTCCTGTCTATCCCGAGGCACAACAGTCCAACTGTAGTATGGACCATCAAACTTGTTTGTGAACACCTTGGTGATCTTCCTTGTCAGCTTCCCCTTGTCACGGCCAAACCTACACAGAGAAGACATGAATTATCAAACTTGTTTGTGAACACTAACCACATATCAGAGAAGACATGAATGGCAAACTTGTTTGTGAACGCTAGTGATGATCCAAAGTAGACAACAGAAAGGAAATTTCAGAGTTACGAAACTCACACAAACAACAAAGAAATGGCCGGATCCAAGACCAATGTCTGCTCAATTTGTAAAACACAGATGTATGCTCAATTTGTAGCTGGTGATATCATTACAACCAAACATTAGATGATGATATCATTACAAGAGCAATGTATGCTCAATTTGTAAAACACAGAGCCGGATCCAATCTCAAAAACACAACAGATACATTGACTATCTGATTAATTTCATTTCCTTATATTTGCCACATTTTCTTCAGTACACAATAAGACAGACTAGGCTTCCAATGATGATTCGCAGAACAAGTGACAACAACAACAATTCGCAGAACACAAGCAATTTCTAAACACAAGCAGTATCAGGAAACACAAGCAATATCAACAAACTAACAAACTGTATTATCCATTTCATAAACTACATAATCATGTCTCGGAATGGAAACTAACAAAGACTCATGAATTTAGACAGGAATGGATAGAAACTTACCAAGTGGTGTTTGGCGGCTGAGGGCGTGTCGGAGATAGCACGGTTGTATACTCTTGCTGGTTAGGCACCCTTAGCAGCGCCTCAAGCACCCTAAGTTGCTCTTCCTGGAGATCGGCTCCAATCTGTGCATTGTCGTCAATGGGATTAACTTTAAAGTTGTTGGAGTTATGAGCTTCAGACGACTGATGGCTGTGACCGTCGGAGTTATGCAGAGGAACACTCGGATTCGCATGTCTTGGAGTCGGTGGTTCAGAGGATTGTTGGAAAAGCTCTGTAGGCGGTGGAAAGTCCCGGACATTTGGTGCAGGCCTTGTCGGTTGAGTCTGCACGGGGTTCGGAGGTGGTGACGACAGATTCCGCCGGCGTAAAGGTGTACTTCGCCGGTAATCGCGACGAAGCTCCGGGTCGTTGGGAAACGTTGGGAACGAGTTTTTTTCGACGTCCCCCACCGTTCTTATCTGCCGGCATCGTGTGACTCAAGACTCGCCGGAAAATTAAAAGGAGATGAAGAGATTCGACGGTAAAATTGAAAGGAGATGAACAAATGGCGAAGAGGCGATTGAAAGGGATTTCGATTAATCAGAGACGAAGGTGAGGGACTTAGGGTTTCGTAGGTTTATTTTTTTATCTTTTGGGGTATAGTTAAGTATTATTATGTGCGAGATATAACAATTAGTTACTTTGGCATAATGGTAAAACTCAAAAAAAGTTCCCTTCCACACCACGGTTCGAATCGTGGTTTATTCAAAACGACAAGTAATGTTAAAGACAAATTACATCGAAATTGTAACATAAGTAACATAGTAATTAGTACGGTTCTTCGTCTTCTGATTCTTCATCAGAAGACGACAAATTACAACGAAATTCATCTTCTGGTTCTGCATCTCCGACATCGTAATCGAGGTTTATTTGGTCTCCTTCTACAAAATTGTCGAGTACGAGATCTTCAATTGTAGTCATTAATACAGCATCATCATTTTCTGTTTGCAAAAGAGTCGGTTCTTTTTTTTCATATTCCCCTGAAATGTTTCCCCTCAGATTCACTTTTAGAACATTGAGCCACAACTGCTTCGGTTTTTTTATGTATGGGTACGGAATATAACAAACTTGATCTGCTTGCGAGGCTGTTTGCAATATAAAAATGTATATATAAGTTATACATCAATATATATATGTATATATATATGATACCGCGACATTAATAAGTACGTACCTAGAATAAATGGTTCGTATTTATTGTATTTTCTCGATGAAAGAATGTCTACAACACCACCATTGCTTCTCCGAGTGCCTCTACCGATAACAGGGTCATACCAATTACACTTAAAAAGTGTGATTCTCAAATTGACCATCCCCTCGTACTCGAGTTCTATGATATCATTTAAGGTCCCGTAGAAATCCGCTTCATCAGATGCATCAGTGTAATTTTGACCTTTAACACAGACCCCGTAGTTACATGTCTTTCGTCCAGCGCCGTGAGTCTGCGTATGAAACAAATAGCCTCTTGTAAAATACATTGGCCATGTTTTGACCTTATTCAACCATGCACTATCTCTTGAACCCAAGTAGGAAATGGATTCGTGTCGTTCCAGTAAGTAACCTGCATATATATAAAAAATAGCGTAAATATATATAAGTATAAATATATGCATAGTTATGAATATTTTTTAGACATACATATTCTTTAACCTATAAATGATATTCGTCAGCTCTTTTCGCAGAGAGTTCTTTTTCGGAAAGTCCCGGATATTTTGCAGAAATAAATTCCTCGAACATTCTACACAAGACCAACATAAATATGAGAAATTAAACAAGAAATATATATTAAAACGCAATATGGGAGAGATGCCAACTTATATATATATATACCTCTCAATTGGCTAAAAATATTCACAATCTCTTAAAACATATGCATGTGCGCATAGATAGTCTCTCTCTGAGAGCCATATTTCATGCATTTCTCCACTAGGACGCCCTACGTGAGTAAATATAGAAGGTACTCCTGGGACATGATATACGGGGACTTCACCTCCGTCGAATCTTGTTAATCTGACCAAACGAGTGAAAAAGTTATTCACATTAAAATACATAGCATGTGTATACAAATTAAATGGCAAAGTAGGCATGATGTGATTGATTTTAGCAGTTACCTTGATTTCGTTTGGATATTCGCAGCAAAGTAGTGCTCTGAGAAATAAGCAATCTCGTCATTGATATATGATTCAACAATCGATCCTGCCGCATATCTTTTGTTCTTTGCTTTCCCTTTCAACTTTTTGAAAAACCTTTCAAAAGGATACATCCACCTATATTGGACAGGGCCTCCTAATTCAACTTCAAATGGGAGATGTATAGGAAGGTGCTCCATCACATCGAAAAATGAAGGTGGAAAGATCTTTTCTAAATTGCATAGTATTAAAACTATGTTCTGTTTTAGAATTTGAATGCGACTTGTATGCAAAGTTCTCGAACATAAGTCCCGGAAAAATGCTCCAACCCCTACAATATACGTGAAAATTGCATGAGGTTACTATATAAGTTACTATTATATATATATATATATATATATATATAAAGAAATAGTCGTAATTAGTACCTGATAACGCAAGGTGTACATTCCGGTCTAGGAGTTCTGCAAAGATAAATGGAAGTAACCGCTCCATAAAAACATGGCAGTCATGACTCTTCATGCCTGAAAACTTTTGGTTGTTCATATCAACACATGTAGCTAAGTCTGAAGAATAACCATTTGGGAATTTCACTGCATGTTTCACACATTCCAATAAACGTTTTCTGGCTTCTTCTGTCAATGTGAAGGCTGGGAATGGAGCTTTACCCTCACTATCAATATGTAAGTGTGGCCGAGAACAAAATTGTTCTATATCCAATCTTGACATGATGTTGTCTTTCGATTTACCCTTCACACTCATAAGAGTATACATGATGTTGTCAAAAAAGTTTTTCTCTATATGCATCACATCAAGACAATGACGGAGATTGAGGTCCCTCCAGTACGGCAGCTCCCAGAATATGCTTTCCTTGTGCCAGTTATGTTGCTTCCCATAACCCGGCTTCTTCTTTTCGTGACCATTTCCACCGACGTCCTTTTTTTTCGATGGACTTACACCAGCCAACCACTCGTAATAAACTTGCTCACCTGTCAACGACGGAGGTGGATACTCTCTCGAAGCGTCTTTTCCCTTTAGGAAGTCTTTTTTATTCCTCCTCAGTGGATGACCATGAGGAAGAAATCTTCGGTGACAATCAAACCAACACGTCTTCCTTCCCTTAGGTAGATAAAAAGACTTTGTATCTTCCATGCAAACTGGACAAGACAATTTACCATGGGTTGTCCATCCGGATAACATGCTATACGCCGGAAAGTCGCTTATCGTCCACATCAGCACTGCTTTTAAATTGAAATTTTGATTCAAGGACACATTGTATGCATCGACGCCATTAGACCACAACTCTTTTAACTCCTCAATGAGAGGTCGGAGGAAGATATCAAGACTAGCTCGCGGATGATTTGGCCCAGAATTCATAATTGTAAGAAATAAATACTCTGTATTCATGCACATACCAGGGGGTAAATTATATGGAGTCAAGATGACAGGCCACAACGAATGATTACGAGACATGCCAAATGGATTGAACCCATCCGTACATAATCTAAGATAAACGTTACGGGGTTCTTCCGCAAACCGGGGATTTTTCTCCTGAAAATATCTCCACTCGGCCGCATCAGAAGGATGACCCATTTCTCCCTCCTTTTCTTGGTGCTCGGCATGCCATCGCATTGCCGCTGCAGTCTTCTCACTTTGATACATTCTCTTTAATCTGTCAGCAATAGTTAGATACCACATACGACTGTATTGGTACTTTGGTTCTACGTCGGACGTTCTTAGGCTTCCATCTTTCTGCACCACAAAACCGACATTTATCCTCCTTCTCGTCCTCTTTCTAGAAGATCATACAATTGTTAATACAAACATCAATTGTATGATATGGGAGACCTAAATTGCGCATCAATTTTTCTGTCTCGTAATGTGAACCGGTTGACTTGTTTCCTTCTGGTAAATAGTCTGTCAAGATTCCGCAAACCGAATCCACTAACTTTTCACTCATATTATACTCTGCCTTATTCTGCATGACTCGAGCAGCTAAGGATAACTGCGAGTGACCTTCACGACAACCATCATATAATGGAGTATTCGCTCCTTCTAACAAGTTATAGAATTTATTTGAATGGTTACGTACCGGTTCTTCTACATTCTGGTAACTACCATCCTGATGATAGTTATCAAAACTCACGTTATCACGAAATGCATCATTCACCATATCCACATATCTATCTTCTACTACATTACCCACTTCTTCACTCCCACTTAAATGCGTCGGATCAACATAACTCGTTCCTAAATCCATATTGATTTCTTCTCCATGCTTATACCAAACATGATAATCTGGCATAAATCCTCTACTATATAGATGATTCCAAATTCTAGTCCCCGGGAGAAATTTGTCGTTCTTGCAAACATTACAAGGGCAGTAAAACTTACCCCCATTGCTCTGCGCTAGAGGCTGGTTATTTGCAAATGCCATGAATTGTTCCACCCCCGTGCCGAACTCTACCGAGAAATTTCCTGTCTCTTCATCGATCCGCTTATACATCCACTCCCGAAAATTACTATAATTGTAATTTCCCGACATTATAAAAAAAAACTGTTTCTCTTCTAAATTTCGTGTTTTTTTTAAGAGAAATGATATTGTGAGAATGAGGAGATCGATGGTCTGAAGTTTTCATTTATAGACAATTTTCCGACTGATTTGCGACTAAATAGCGACTATTGTACGACTACGAGTTGTAGTCGCAAAAATTAGGTACAAGTAGGTTCAACAACAATTACACATGTTAAATGTTGTTATTTTACGACCAACAAATGACTGGTTTGCGACTCGCCGAAAAAGTCTCAAACTAGTCGCAAAGTTGCGACTACTTTACGACTAAAGTTTTCCGATTCAATAGTAGTCGTAGTGTGGTCGTAAATACGCGACTATTACCCGACTAAAAAATTTGGTCGCAAATTACCGAGTATAATGCGACTATATTCATGTAGTCGTAATCTAGTCGCTAATTAGTCGTGATTATTTACGACTACACATGTAGTCGCAACCTGTAGTCGCGAAAACCCTGTTTTCTTGTAGTGTATCGGTTCGGTTCGGTTTAAAACCGAACCGTTCGGATTGAGAAAAACTTCAACCAAATGGTTGGGTATTAACTCTGGTTTGGTTTAGGTCGGTTTGAGTTTGGTTTGGTTCGGTTGGTTCGGTTCGGTTCGGTTAAAATGCCCACCCCTAAGTGTATGCTCATTCTCATAAATAAAAAAGATTTCAATTCCACTATTGGCTGTGGCTTTTTCTGCAGGTTAAAGAGGTTATGGGAGAGATAGAGCACGCTGGAAACCAATACTCGAAAGCGGTGCGTTTGCTGGTATTCCTTCTAGTAGAGGCACCAATGCTGATTCTGAATCCGCCATTGTCTCTCACAAACTCAGTCAGGTATCGATATTCTCAGCAGAAGATTAAAACATCTGCAATCTCCTAGAAGAAGTTCAGGTGCTCAGATGCAAGGATCATCATTAGCCATGATGAACAAACAACCATAACCATTCACTTTGTTTGGGTTCTTTTGTTTCTTCTGTTTTTTTTTTTTTTTTTNNNGTATCTAATTGTACAAGATAATCATGTATTCTTATTTTTTTTTTGGAATACTTTGGGGAATTTGATGTGTGTTATGGATGTTGTACATTTTCTTTGTTCTATCTTGATCCTAATCCTTTGTTTTTTGTTTCCATAGGTTTGATATCAAAATTTGTTATGATGATTCTTGGATACATTAGTTTTGTATAATGATTTTGTTAATGAGTTTTCCTTTGTACACTATTGTAAATCCAAAGTCATTTATTCTTTTAATAAGAAAGAGAAAAATGTATCTATTTGTACAGGAAAATCATTTATTCTTATTCTTTTGGGGATCTGGAGGGACTTGGGAGATATGATGTGTGTGATGGATGTTGTACATTTTCTTTGTTTTATCTTGATCCTAATCTTTTGTTTTTTTTTCCATAGGTTTGATAACAAATTTTTGTTATGATGCTTCTTGGATACAAGTTTTGTATAAGTAGATTTATGATGATTTTGTTAATAAGTTTTCCTTTATACACTTTTGTAAATCCAACTTTCATGTTTGTCCCTCCGAACCAAACATTCAGAAAAAGCTGAAAATCAATTAATTTCATAGAATATATAGAAGATTTTGCTTACAATGTTTATTAAATTAAGTCAAAACTAATGCAGAGGTCACATGCTATGTGAAATGTGAATCATGCAAATTTACATATTCTTAATTTCTTCTCATGTACTTCTTTTTGCCAAACACTTATCTCAGCTCGTACCATACATACTTTATTCTTAATCCCATAATCGTAGGACAAGAGTTTTTAAGGGTTTCTGTTCCACACGAGTTTAGAAGTTGTTCGCACGTGCAAGGGACAGAAGAGATGTAAATAGTACACTAAAGCCGAAGAAAATAAGCGCCAAATCACTCTTGCAGTCACCACTCTCCATCTCTTCTCCTTCGCAGGGTCCATTTCTCTTCTGTCTGGCCAGATACTAAGGTTAGGGTTTTATCCTCATTGACGAAAGTTTCCTTTTCCTTTCATTTTCTCGGTTTTGTTTAGTTCTATAGGAAAAACGGACAAAGCTATTCTGCTTGATACATTTTGGGTTTTTGTTGTCTTTGCAGAAGCTTGTGAGGAAGAATCTTTGATTGGTCGTGGTTTAGTTGGGGGATCGCTTCTTAGCTGCTTTATCATCAGTGTCGTTACTCTCCTCTTTCAGATTGATTGCGAGTGTTTTATTTGTCGACTTATCCTTGTTTACAGAAGAGGGAAATGGCAGAATTTGCAATGAATTTTCAGTTCTCGAGTGTTGTAAAATTGAGAAACGAATTGAGGATTTGCAATCGAGACTTTGTATTTGGAGATTTGCTTAAGGAAATGAAAGTGCATGTTTTGCGGATTAAGGGTGTTTCGGGTAGCCAAAGGTCGAGGCTTTTGATGGTTAATATGTCACAGTCTCCGGTTGAGCCGCAATCTAGTTTTGTGGCTACTGTGCAAACGAAGGGAGAAGAAGGTGATAGCATCTTAGGGAAAGATGGGAATGTAAGAAACTGTTGGAACAAATTTTTTATCAAAGTTTGTGGGCTTGATAAAATTGTGTTTGTGTGAAAAGAAATGAGTTAAGCCTATTCATATGGAATGTTTTCTTTGGCTTTAACTATTGAGAAATATTTTCTCTTGAATATATATGGAGGGGTCGTATCATCTTATAGGTGTCGATCGATACCCCTTAGTATCGATCGATGCTTGACGGGTTTTTGGACTTTGAGCCGATTTTAAAATCGCAGCCGTCTAGAATATTCTGTGAAATATTATGTACTTGTTAATCAAGTATGCGAAAAAACCCTAGCCTCTCTCCTATATATACTGTCCGATTTTCACCAGATAATCATCCTCTGATACACTAAAAACACATCCGAAAATTTCTAGCAAAAGTTCCTTCAATTCCCTACTGCTTAGAGTAAGTCTTTATTCGAGAGTATCGTAGTTATAATGTTCGACAGATCTGTTATCGAGTGTTCGCGATAACAGATTCCTTTGGTTGTATCCTGGGACTCATGGATCTATTATAAACTGTCGCACTACAGAAGATTCTTTGAGTTAAGGAAAGAGATTCATCTCGCCTCCATTGATTTACTTATGTTCATCGTTTTATTAATCTCATGTTTCTTTAACGTTTATTTATGTATTCGTGATTAAATCTAATATTGTCTATTTTGCGAAATTTTGGTCCTACAATCTTAACTCAGAGAAGATCCGATTTTCGTTTTATTACTTCAATCAGATCTTTAATCGCGAGTAAATAAACGTGTTTTCAAACGATTCTTCTACTGCTGATGATACTCAAATGTTAACGCTAATTTAGCAATCTGAAACATGTAGTAGAAGCAATTTATGTTTATTTTTATGACGTTCAACTGCTAGTGATACTCAAACGTTATCAAAACGCTTTATTAGCAACTTGAAACGTGTAGTAGAAGCAGTGTTGCTTTAAAACGTCTTTCACAACCGTTATTAATTACGATTAATAAACGGTATAAACAACGAACACACGATGTGGTTCTTGTTTGGTTCGATTGCGATCGACACCATGTGAGTATCAATTGACACCTACTGTGGCATCGATTGATACTATGCAAAATTTCACGGACATCGATCGACACCGAGCGTGGATCGATCGATTTAAGTCTCTGAAAATTTTGTATCGGTCGACACTGCGTGTGCATCGACCGATTTGGGTCTATATCGATCGATACTGTGTAAAATTCACAAGTATCGATCGACACCTAGGGTGCATCGATCGACAGTGTGTGTGCATCGATCGACACCAGTTGTGCATCGATCGACACCAGTTGTGCATCGATCGATACATGTTGTTTGGTTCGATATTAGCATTAGAATTGCGATTCTTAACTATATATATCGGTACTAATTGGAAGTTGTGTTTCTTTTGTATTCACAGAAGTGACAATCGACATCGAAAACAACTCTGGAATGATGGAGAAAACCAATGACAAAGTCGAAGAAACGGCTGCGAGTCTGATCGAGACGGTCAAAGTTCCATCTGGAAATCATGTCGCTCCTCCAAACAAGTTTGATGGGACAACATTTAAGATGTGGAAGAAGAAGATGTTCTTCTACCTGATAACGCTGAATCTGCAGAAATACACATGCGAAGTGAAACATGTTCTCCTAGAAGATAACATTGATCCGCGTGCGCTTGCGAGTGTACACGCTTGGGAACATGGAGACTTCTTGTGTAAGGGCTACATTCAGAATAGCCTTTCGGACTCTCTGTTCGGGGTGTATGAAAACGCTGAAACTTCTAAGGAACTGTGGGATTCCTTGGACAAGAAGTATCGCATTGAAGATTCTGGTACTCAGAAATTCAGTGTGACAAAATTTATGCAGTACTAGATTATGGATTCAAGACCTTTGATGGATCAAGTCGATTAGGTGCAGAGACTCCTTCACGACATTCATGCTGAGGGAATGCGGCTGTGTGAAACCTATCAGGGATGCTGCATCATTGAGAAGCTTCCTCCTGGTTGGACAGACTTCAAAAATTACCTCAGGCTGAAGAAAAAGAAGATGAGCCTTGAAGACTTGGTTGTTAAACTTCGCGTAGATTCTACTAATCGAGAACAATAGATTGGCGTTGGTGTAAAGATTCGCGAACACAATGCGAATATGGTTGAACACCAAAACAACAATCGAGGCAAGTGACAGAACAAAGGACGCCAAAACAAAGGCAAAGGGAAGATGCCACCAAAGAGCTTCCAGAAGTTCAAGAACAAGAATGGTCAGAATGGTCAGACTTCTCAAAGGTTCTTGGGAACATGTAACTTATTTGGAAAGCAAGGACACAAATCCTTCGAGTGTCGCAGCAAGAAGGCTCAAGCTAACTTGACTGAAGCTGACATGTGTGTTGTGGTCACTGAGGCCAATGTTGCTGAAAGCCATCCGAAGACTTGGTGGTTTGATATTGGTGCAACCAGACACATCTGCATGGATCGAGAGATGTTCTCGACATACACAAAGAACAAGAAAGGCGAAAATCTCTTGATGGGTAATTCCGCCTCGTCGACAATTGATGGTCACGGAAAGGTTATTCTGAAGCTCACCTCTGGACAGGAGCTGGTTCTCACGAACATCGTCCATGTACCAGACATGCGCAAGAATCTGATATATGGATATCTCATAAGAAAGCATGGATTCACTATGAAGCTGGAAGGTGATAAGCTGATCCTAATAAAGAATGGGATGTATTTGGGAAAGGGTTTTGTTTGTGATAATTTGTTTAAGATGTCTGTTGAGGCAGTAATCCGTAAGGATAATGTAACCGAGGCATCCACCTCGAAGAACCCTAAGATGAATGATAAGAAACCATTTGCTTATCTCGCAGAGTCTTTCAACATTTGGCATGAACGTTTAGGACATGTTAATTTTAAATCTATGAGTAGATTGATCAACATGAATATGATTCTTAAATGCAAAATAAGCAAAGACAAATGTGAAGTTTGTGTCCAAGCCAACCTCACTAAAACGCCATCACCCAACGTTCAAAGAACAACCGAACCTCTAGGTTTAATTCACACAGACTTATGTGATTTAAAATACATTCAAACTACAGGTGGTAAGAAATATTTCGTGACCTTCATAGACGATTGCACGAGATATTGCTACATCTATCTACTGCGTAGTAAAGATGAAGCCTTGGAGAAGTTTAAAGAGTACAAGCTGGAAGTTGAAAACCAACTTGGTAAGACCATAAAAATGGTTAGAAGTGGTAGAGAAGGAGAATATAATGAACCATTGATGCATTCTGTAGAGCACATGGCATTATTCATCAAACGACACCAGAATCCAACGGAGTTGCTGAAAGAAAGAACATAACTCTCAAGAAAATGATGAATGCAATGTTGCAGAAATTTGGGTTAGCCCAGAACATGTGGGAGGAAGCTCTGCTTACCTCAAATTATATCCTGAACAAAATCCCACACAACGTCACAGGGAAAACTCCTTATGAACTTTGGAAAGGTAATGTACCTTCGTATAAATACCTGAAAGTGTGGGGGTGCCTGGCAAAAGTTGCAGTTCCACTTCCGAAAAAGGTCACCATCGGACCTAAGACGGTAGACTGCATCTTTATCGGATATGCGCATAAAAGTAGTGCATATCGGTTTCTGGTACATAAATCAGATATACTAGACATTCATGTAAACACGATAATGGAGTCAAGAAATGCTTCCTTCTTTGAAAATGTGTTTCCATGTAAGGATAGAGAAAATCCTAAACGAACTCGTGATGAACGAGATGCTAGCAATGAGGCAAGCACTTCAGGCACATCTACAAACGAAGAAGCAAGAGAGCTCGTAAGGTAAAGACATTCGGCGCTGAGTTCATAATGGCATTCCTCGCGGAAAGTGGTCCAAGAACTTTCATGGAAGCAATGTCTACACCCGATGCACCTTTCTGGAAGGAGGCATCTAACAGTGAAATCAACTCAATTATGCAAAATCATACTTATGAGTTGGTAGATCTACCTCAAGGTTGCAAACCTCTTGGGTGTAAATGGGTCTTCACCACAAAGCTAAAAATCGATGGCTCTATAGATAAGTATAAGGCCAGACTGGTGGTACAAAGATTTCGTCAAAAGGAAGGACTGGATTTCTTTGACACTTATTCTCCAGTGACGAGAATAACTTTGATTCGTATGCTGATTGGAATCGCAGCTTTAAGAAACCTTGAAATACATCAGATGGATGTCAAGACTGCTTTCCTAAATGGAGATTTAGAGGAAGAGATCTATATGAATCAACCTGAGGGTTATGTTGCTCCCGGACAAGAGAAGAAAGTATGTAGACTTGTGAAATCGCTATACAGACTCAAGCAAGCTCCGAAGCAATGGCATGAAAAGTTTGACAGTGTAATGATGTCAAATGGCTTTCACATCAATGAATGTGATAAGTGCATCTATATCAAAAGTACTCCACATGGATATGTGTTGTTGTGTTTGTACGTAGATGATATGCTCATCATGGGAAGCGACAAAGACATAATCAAACAAACGAAGAACATGCTCAGTGGAAAGTTTGATATGAAAGACATGGGATTAGCGGATGTAATTCTAGGTATTAGGATTATTCGAAATTCAAAAGGAATAATCTTATCTCAAGATCATTACGCTACCAAAATTCTAGAGAGGTTTAAGACCTACTCAAATGGGACTACAAAAACTCTGCTTGATCCTCAACTTCATTTGACAAAGAATTCTGGTGAAGCAGTGTCTCAAGTGGAGTATGCAAGAGTCATCGGAAGTCTTATGTACTTGACGAATTGTATTAGACCCGATTTAGCGCACTCAGTAAATGTACTAAGTCGCTACACGAGTAATCCAGGTCATACTCATTGGAGGGCCATAACTAAGGTATTAAATTATCTACGATACACTAAAAGTTATGCGCTGCAGTTCGGTAAAGAACCAACAGTTCTGGAAGGGTATAGTGATGCCAATTGGATTTCAGATTCCAGAAACTCCAAATCCACGAGTGGATATGTCTTTACTCTTGCTGGTGCAGCAATATCCTGGAAGTCTTCCAAACAAACACTCTTGGCCAGATCAACCATGGAGTCAGAGTTTATAGCTTTAGACAAAACTGCAGAGGAAGCATAATGGCTTCGAAACTTTCTGGAAGATATCTCGATGTGGGAAAAACCAGTGCCAGCATTACGTGTACACTGTGATAGTCAGTCAGCTATCTCTCGGGCACTGAGTAACCTATATAATGGTAAATCTCGTCACATAAGAAGACGACATAAGACCATTAGACAATTGATCTCCACTGGTGTACTTACAATAGATTACATCAAGTCGGCTGATAACTTAGCGGATCCGTTCACCAAAAGTTTGTCGCAAGATCAAATTGAAAAATCATCAGAAGGAATGGGTTTAAAGCCTATAGACAAAGATGACGTTTGACAGATACCCTACCTATGTGACTGGAGATCCCAAGATCTAGGTTCAAAGGGAAAACAAAGTTGAACTGATTCGAAATTGAGCACTGTGAGACTATGTCTTTGCCCAGTTCTAGGATGATAAAACAGTGCTACCTGTGAATATTGAGGATAAGCGTTGGCTTTTAATGATTGCATAGCTCTGTAATAGTGGAGTGTGACAGGATACTTCTGAAAACAAGCTGATAACAGATCACCTAGTGAGTGTGAAATGAGAGCCGTTTCTAGGAGAATGAAAGAGAAGGCTATATTCTCCAAGTTCACTCATGAAAAACCAAGAATGTTCAAGGCCAAAATGAACACAATATAGAACAAAGTTCTACGAGAAATTGTCGCTGTGCGATACCTGTTGTCTAGGTTTACATCAAAATATGGGTGGTTCAAGACATCATGTTCACCTCCCGGCCGAGTGAACCCGACATATATTAAAAATGATTGGTCAAAGCTGAAAAACGCTATCTCTTAGATACAGTTATATTTTCGTATACTCTCGAAAGTCTGTCTACGTCTAGTCGAGTCTAGTGTAGTCTAGTATGTTCAATTTCATATGTTTAGAGTCATTTCTATTCATGTGAGGGATTGTTGGAACAAATTTTTTATCAAAGCTTGTGGGCTTGATAAAATTGTGTTTGTGTGAAAAGAAATGAGTTAAGCCTATTCATATGGAATGTTTTCATTGGCTTTAAGTATTGAGAAATGTTTTCTCTTGAATATATATGGAGGGGTCGTATCTTCTTATAGGTGTCGATCGATACCCCTTGGTACCGATCGATGCTTGACGGGTTTTTTGGCTTTGGGCCGATTTTAAAATCGCAGCCGTCTAGAATATTCTGCGGAATATTATGTACTTGTTAATCAAGTCTACGAAAAACCCTAGCCTCTCTCCTATATATATACTGGCCGATTTTCACCAGAAAAATCATCCTCTGATACACTAAAAACACATCCGAAAAGTTCTAGCAAAAGTTCATTCAATTCCCTACTGCTTAGAGTAAGTCTTTATTCGAGAGTATCGTAGTTATAATGTTCGACATATCTGTTATCGAGTGGTGGCGATAACAGATTCATTTGGTTGTATCCCGGGACTCATGGATCTATTATAAACTGTCGCACTACGGAAGATTCTTTGAGTTAAGGAAAAAGATTCATCTCGCCTCCATTGATTTACTTATGTTCATCGTTTTATTAATCTCCTGTTTCCTTAACGTTTATTTATGTATTCGTGATTAAATCTAATCATGTCTATTGTGCGAATTTTTGGTCCTACAGAAATTTGGAAACTGATGAACCGACGAAATTTGAAAGTGATGGTAATGTTGGGGATGGATTTAATGGAAGTGACTGTAATGGTGGAGGAGGAGGAGATGGAAATGGAGGAGAAGGTGATGGTGAAGACTATGAAGAGAAGGAGTTTGGACCCATTTTGAAATTTGAATAGGTTATGTGAGAGACTGAGGCTCGTGGAGCCACGCTTCCATCTGATATGTTAGAGGCTGCTAATATCTTTGGGATCCGTAAAGTGCTTCTCCTTAGGTACTTGGATTTGCAGGTACATCTTTCGTTTTCTTTTATTCTCGTCTTCTTTATGGAATGAGTAGTTTAAGAGAAGATTTTTGAGTTTCGATTTCTTGGATTGTAGAGCTCAGCTGGGCTGCTTGGGTTTGCTATAAGATCATGGTCTATGCTTCGCAACAGAATGTTGGCTGATCCATCTTTCCTCTTCAAAATAGGAACTGAGGTAAAGGAACTTTCACTTGAATCTCAAATAGTCAAAAAAAAAACTTCATTTTCAGAGCCAATCTTTCATTTAGAAAATAGTTTCTCCTTGTACACTCACATTGGGTTTGCAATACCATATGTGCATTGTGTCATGTAAGCATTTGATATGCCAATTTCAGATAGACATTGATTCTTGTTGTGCCACTGTTGCTGAAGTTCAAAAGAGAGGAAAGGATTTCTGGGCGGAGTTTGAGTTGTATGTTGCTGATCTTTTAGTTGGAGTTGTGGTTAACGTTGCTCTGGTCGGTATGTTGGCGCCTTTTGTCCGTTTCGGTCAACCATCCGCATCGAGTGGATTCTTAGGAGGCATGCTTAATGCTTATAATGCTCTTCCTAGCAGGTAAAAAAACTCCCTCCATTAAAGAAGACACTCAATTCTTATATAGTACTTAAATCTCTCATTTTGTAACTCGGTTAATAAAGTTTGAGATGTTGAACTGGTGCAGTGTGTTTGAAGCTGAAAGACCAGGATGTAGATTTTCCGCACAACAGAGACTCGCTACGTACTTCTACAAGGTAATTAAATTTTCACAGTGTCTGTCTCAATTACTCCATAACTTTTGTTTGTTGTTTCTGATCAAATATTTGTTACATTTGATCAGGGTATAATGTATGGTGCAGTTGGGTTTGGATGTGGCATCGTAGGTCAAGGCATTGCTAATTTGATCATAACTGCTAAACGGTAACACACCTCTTTCCGCCTAAACTAAAATAGGGTCACTTAGTTTTTTGGATTTGGCTTATGTTTTTTATTCATTTTCTTCTCTCAGAAGCATAAATAAATTAGAAGAAGACATCCCGGTACCACCACTCATCAAGAGTACAGCTCTATGGGGTACATAAATATTGGCTTTTCTACCTTATCTACTTTCACTTTACTAAATCATTAATCTCCATAACAATGGTAAATTTGATCGCAGGTGTATTCTTGAGTGTTTCTTCGAATACTCGTTATCAAATCATCAATGGTCTAGAGAGAGTGGCCGAAGCATCTCCTTTTGCCAAGAAAGTGCCTCCGATGGCTTTGGCCTTTACCGTTGGTGTAAGGTTTGCTAATAACATCTACGGTGGAATACAGTTTGTGGTTTGGGCAAGATTGAGCGGTTGTCAGTGAAATTGTCCAAAATTAGTTTTCCTTATGTGTGTTTAATTTTATGAAACCACATGTTGTTGTAGCCCACTCGGTTTAATTTCGATATGCGTACTACATTTCCGTGGTTATATCCAATATTACAGAACTCGCTAGTTGAGCTGTAAAAGAAATTAACAAAATGATTAGAAACAGAGAAATGTGGGCAGTGACATGTTTTTACTTTGTAGAGAGAGCAAAATCTTGAAAACTTAAATTTTTTTGCATTTATGAAGGAGAAGAAAACAGTGTGAAATGTTTTTGGAGATCGCAGAATATTGAAAATTTACCTTTTCATTTGTGAAAGAAAAGAAAAGAACAGAGAGAAACAAAAACAAATACGCAAGAAATCAAACGACTAAGACACAAAACAGATGGTGAAATCTAAATCAAAGAAGCACAAACAAAATGATTACAGAATGGGGAAAATAAAAAAAAAGATCCATTCTTAACGATACACGTCACAAAACACAACCACCCCACTAAAACATCTTACTATAAGAATCATCAACGCACTAAGACTATCTCCAATGTATATCTCCATTTTTTACTCCAAAATGGAGTTGTGTTTTGCTTCAATGTATAACTCCATTTTTTACTACAAACAAGAATATTCTAAATTGAAAATGGAGTGGGGTTGGAAATGCCCTAAGACACAAAACAAAAACACTCAGCAAATTAAATACGAAGCATGAAGTGTTGTAGGTTTGGTACACTGGCTTTGATGAGCCTTATGATCACATTTGCTTCCATTGAGGCAGCTGGGTGAGTGTGGTTGCATGCCAATTGGTCAAGACGCGGCTAGCCTAAGCCCATGTTTGCCTGCTACGAAGAACCCGAGGGGTAAGGTTCCACCGGTTTGCTGTGCCAAAGTGGGTACTCTCATTAGAACCAACCCTCGTTGTCTTTGTGCTGTCATGCTCTCTCCTTTGGCCAAAAATGCTGGAATCAATCGTGGAATCGCAATCGCTATTCCCAAACGTTGTAACATCCGCAACCGCCCCGCTGGCAAGCGATGTGGACGTATGGATTCGACTATTCTATGTTTTATGAGTAATATAACATGAAATTGACTTTACTCACTTACATTTTTTTCTATGTTTCTTATGTTGTTCCATGAAGAATTAACATCGGTTGGAATCTTTTAGGATCAAAATGATGAGGAGTTGTTAAGATTAAAAATAAATGTTTTCTTTTCACTTACCTTTGTAGAGGAGAAATGTGAACTATATCTCCTTAATAATCTGTTGGACTATGATAAGCTTGAAGTACCCATGGCCATTATGAAGAAGAAGATCAGAAACTCCAAGAGAAGAAGCAGGGTTCCAAGTGACAATCGTGGCTAAGAAGAAGAAGAACGGAAGTACGGAATGGGCCTCGTATTAGTCAACACTATTTAATAAATTGGCCCAATAATGTTAGGCCTTATTCTGCAATGTTAGTATATCAAGCAAACTCTGTAGCTTATGTTTTTCATCGCTTAAGATCATCAATCTAGGATTTATCCAGAATCTTCTTTCTCCCCACTTTCTCTTCTTCTCTTCCTCTAATCTCCCCCATTTCTGTTCGATTAAGGTAAGATCCATCTTGGGTCTTATCGGACTATTTTACCAAAAAAATAATAATCTGTTGGACTATATATCTGAATAATATGTTGGACTATATATCTGAATAATATGAGTATGCAACTATATTATAATATATGAAAGTTCATTCCACCAATCTGCTGACATATCGAGCTCTCCAAATTCATTAAAATCTAATCCAGTAGCGTTTCGTATGATGCGTTTGTAAACATCATACTGCTTTTTTTATTTGGTCCAACCGATGTTTGAATTTAGCCCAAGGAAGATCGAAACCAAAAATTTTCAGAAATTCAGCCCGACCAATTTCATCAAGACATGTACCCTTCCAGTGACCCTTATCGTTTTGATCATTGCATAATTGCAATAATCCATAACTCATTTGATAGCTCCACACAAATTTTGGCTAAACAATTAATGTATTTAAAGAAGCATATCAATCAACTAGAAAATTATAGAAATTTGTGTGGACAACTCATATGAACAAAAAAGTATGTATCGATAATGTCGATTAAACCTATAATTTAATCACAATATTAAATATGCTCATTCAAGTATTAAATAAAAGTAGACAAAAAAGCATATTAAATATGCTCATTCATTCAATATTACATCGACGTGTTTGACTTTTTAAATATTAAATAAAAGAATGTTTGATATCGTGAACAAAAAAAAAGTTATAGATTTTTTTTTACCTCAACAGAAAGTTGTTATGGAGAAGCTTGTGTTTGATTTGCCATTCTATCACTGCATAAAAAACAAAAAAATTCCTGAACAAAACCAACTACAACAATCTACAGGTTATTGATGATTATAAACTATGAAAAAAAAATTAACAAAAAATAAACGAAAATTACCAATGAAAATGATGTAACTAGATATTATTAGAGTTGAGGTTTGGTATTTATAGAGAATTTTTTAAAAATATTGATGTTAATTTTTTGAAAAAAAAATATAAATTAAGATATTAATATAGATTTTGTATGTGAATATTCTAAGATCTTCCTTGAATATATATTTGTTCACCAATAAAAAAAGTCATGTTTTAAAATAAAAATAAAAAAATAAAAACCATCGTGATTTGCAACCCCACAAAAATAAAAACCATCTTTTTCAAATCTGTAATTATATCCTATAAGATATTATGGTGTTTAATAAAAATAAAAATAAAAAATTAATACTTTTGATATCTCCCAGTTACAGCGCCTCCTAACTCTCTATTTTGTAGAGTTATAACGTTGGGCAGTTACACAAAATCAGCACACGTGTGCAAACAAAATAATTGTATTGTGATTGGCGGTGAGTCAACACCGTTATAACGCAACGTGGGAAAAAACACGTTAACAATCATCACTTTAGTGTTAATATGCCTCTTTTTGTGTTGGTTGAGTGTGGAATAAACGAGATAGAAATTAAAAAATAAACATTCGTAAATTCTTTCAAATGAACTGAGAAAGTAGGCCACTTCTCTGATGTTGGCACTATCTACACCAACTCATCTTCAGTTGGGTAATCATACAATGCATGGTCAACATGAGAATTTAATCAAGAATATCAAAGAGAAAGACTTCTGCGTAAATTTGTAGCTCCCATCATTGATATTTTTACATTGTCTTAAAAGCAATACAAGTTCAAACTTGAAAATATATCAATCTCCTTCCAAGTATTATCTATATAAAACCGATAACATGTGTAACCCAATGTGAAACACCCTATTCCTGGAAAACCCTACTGAACAATTTGACTTGCACTTCACGCCAAAACCGATCTCTTAAAACAAACCTGAAAAGGGAAAAGAGGGATGTGTAACAAGTTACCCAGTGATGACGATCCTACCTGCCCACTTGATCTATACGAAGTATTAAACATAACTACATATATGTTTACTTAACCTAAGATTAGACAAGCAACAATCATCAAGCTTTCACAAGTACATAGAAACCTAGCACACAAGTTCCCACTCACGAGAGCATTACACATTAAATCTAGTGACTCGTCAGCCACAATCTCACAGGCCCGTCGGCCCCTGAACTGGCCACACTTCCTCTGTGTGTAGTCCATCCATGGTCCCACTTCGCGAAACGTCATTCGTGAAGACCATCAAGCAATCCGTCCATGGTCAGCAATGTCCATGGGCCGGGATCAATCATGTGCTCTAACGCGCCTAGACTAACACCAATCAACAATACATACATCCGTTCTAATTCAATCATTCATGTTCGTTTTAATTATCAATCAATCTCTAACTCTAGGCTCAACACACACATACAAAATTATGCCTAAAACAACTTATATATCACCATAAAATTATGGTTTAGGATCGGGTTTCCAGAAATAGAACCTTCCGAATATTTAAATTTTCAAAAATAGAGACTTTCCAAAATAGAAGTTTCCATAAATGTACTTGACATAAACGGATCAGCATAAATGCAATTTCCATATATAGATCACCATAAATGTATTTGCCATAAACGGATCACCGTAAAGACACTTTCCATTTTCAGAAAAAATACTTTCTTGGCCAAGAAGAAATATCCGTAACTTGCGGAGTTTCCCTCGAAATTTGGATCGTGAAACTGCTCTAACAAGGTGGATTTGAGATCTTTCCAGCGGTACCAAGAGCGCCTCCTGGACCGCTCTGGATCGCCGGGAAATTACGTCGCAAGGTGGCTGGTCGCGAACGGCCTTTCCTCCTCCTTCTCTCTCTTCTGGCGGATCTAGCTCTCTCCGATGGTTCTGGACGGTGGCTGGACTTCGGCTGGTCTTTGCCGGTGATTAAACTCTCTGTCTCTCTTCCTCTCCACGAGCTCCTTATATATGAGAATAGAATATGTATAGGTTTAAGGTTTTAGGGAATAATGGCAAGATTGGGCTTTGTTTTGGGGTTATGAGTTTTCTGTTGGATTTAGTACACTGGGCTAGAAAGTAGAAATACGCTTTAGGAATTTAAGCCGCTTGAGAAAAAAAAAGAAAAGAAATTGGGCCAAAACCCTTTTCTTGGGGTGTTACAAACTCCCATACTTGAAATTAATTCGTCCTCGAATTCGAGGTTGCTTTTCCCCCACTTGATTTGCGACCAGACTTTGGAGGATCCTTCTTCTTGATGTCTGATGGTGACATCCCAACGTCCAAAACCACACAGTTTTTAAATAGTTGGCTATTACCCTTTACTTTACTCTCCTGGGCTCCCCTTCTTGCATCAACATGTTTAGACAAAATTATTGTCCCATGAACTTCACTTAAAGACTCCGTTGCGAAACGATTGTTGATCCAACTATGCACCTGATAGAACTAAGAAATAAATTAGATTAAAATCCATCTAATCCTTATACCCAACTAAGATCCAGAGCGAAAAACCACTAACCCTCCGGGTCAGAATCGGGATGGCCTTGACCTACGCTGTGATACCAAATTGAGACACCCTATTCCTGGAAAACCCTACTGAGCAACTTGACTTGCACTTCACGCCAAAAATGATCTCTTAAAACAAACCTGAAAAGGGAAAAGAGGGGTGAGTAACAAGTTACCCAGTGAAGACGATCATACATGCCCACTTGATCTATACAAAGTTTTAAACATAACCACATATATGTCTACTTAACCTAAGATTATACAAGCAACAATCATCAAGCTTTCACAAGTACATAGAAACCTAGCACACAAGTTCCCCACTCACAAGAACGTTACACTTTAAATATGGTGACTCGTCAGCCACAATCTCACATGCTCGTTGGCCCCTTTACTGGCCACACTTCCTGTGTGTGTAGTCCAGCCATGATCACACTTCGCGAAACGTCTTTCGTGAAGACCATCAAGCAATCCGTCCATGGTCTGCAATGTCCATGGGTCAGGATCAATCATGCGCTCTAACGCGCCTAGACTAACACCAATCAACAATACATACATTCATTCTCATTCAATCATTCATGTTCGTTTTAATTATCTATCAATCTCTAACTCTAGATTTAACACACATATACAAAACTATGCCTAAGACAACTTATAAATCACCATAAAATTATGGTTTAGGATCGGTTTTTCGAAAATAGAACATTCCGAAAATATAACTTTCCAAAATAGAGACTTTCCAAAATTGAAGTTTCCATAATTGTACTTTCCATAAATGCACTTTCCATATATGGATCACCATAAATGTACTTGCCATAAACAGATCACCATAAATGCAATTTCCATATATAGATTACCATAATTGTATTTTCCATAAACGGATCACCATAAATGCACTTTCCATTTTCACGAAGGAACACTTTCTTGGCCAAGAAGAAATATCCGTAACTTTTGGAGTTTACTTCGAAATTTGGATCGCAAAACTGCTCTGACAAGGTGGATTCGAGATCTTTTCAACGGTGACAAGATCGCCTCCTGGTTCGCTCCGGTTCTATATATTTTAGAACACTTTAATAAGTGTTCCACTTGGTTTTCTATGCTTTTATTACGGGTTTCGCATGTTTGCGGTTTTTAAAAATCTTTTCAGGTAACTTGGGATTAAAGAGTGCATTTCAGAGCAAAAATACGTTTTTGGATAAACTTGGACAGTCAAGAAGTCTTGCAATCAAAGAAGACCTTTTCACCGTCTGATCATCACCAAATTTGGATACAACAAAGTAGAGACAACCAGCTTTCAAATGCAATTGGATTGGGGACAATCCAATGGTTGGATCCTAAAATAAACCAAAGCACTGAAGACCGACGAAGTTGCCCGAAGAAGTAGTCCACCGCGGGTCGAGGAGCAAGACTCGTGGCCAAGCACCATTCCGCCGCCCCTGAAGTCACTCCACCCGCGGTCAGAGCCAAGTTCACCGCGACCAGAAGCTACGGACCCGCGGCCATAGCTAATTCCGCCCAAGATGATCCGTTTCTTCACCCGAGGCCAAAACTGTCTTTTCCCGTCAAACTCTAAAACGACCTACGCTTGTTGAAGACCTATAAATACTTGTTTTAGACATAATTTTCGTGCATCAATCCAACCTTAGACCTTGGGACACATTAGTTTTTCTTTCATTCTTATACTCTTGCATCGAGATTCTCGGGATTGGTGAGGAGGTTTCTCACCGAATTCGTGAGGCTTCTTCACCAATCTCATGTTTAATTTAATTATGTCTTTTTACAGTATGTGTGACTAGTTTAGATTGTTGGGTTTAAAGGATTATCGAGGGGAATTCTATGTTCGATAAGGATTTCACTCGGTAAACCCTAGCGGATTTCTAGAGCTCTTCTTGTGGAAAGTTGTTAATGCATGAATCTAGTGTCATGAACTAGAGGCTGATAGGGGGAGTTTATAACCACGAAAGTGTTGCATCTATTCACCAGCAAAGTTCATCCACAAGGCGTGCGCGTCGTAAGATTTCGAAAGTATACTTACGGAGTGCCGTGAACCTATGGACCCACTAACATATCACAATCTTACGCGCGGCCAGAGACGGAGGCTAATGGTTGAGTAAATAGATTGTAGGACGTAGGTTGTACGGAAATAGACTACGTCATTATTATGTCCTGTTCGTAGAGTTATAATCTAGAAACACCGGTTACTAATGAGCTAGGGGCCGTTTGATTGAATCGAGCATACCCCGAGATATTCCTCTCGACCCAGCAACGTTTTAGAATAGTTACAAATGTCTCTTGTATTGTAGTTTAGCAATGGAGTCCGTAGAAGTATTTTGGTTATCGATTTCATTAGGTTTAGGTTAGTAGTCGATTTTCTTAGGTATTAGAGTAGTCTTAGTTTTTCTTAAGATAGGTTTAGTTTCTCTTAGCATTAGTTTAGTAGTTAAAATTCCCTTAGTTTAGAGTAGCCATCGATTTTCTTAGATTAGATTAGTAGAAGTTTTCCGTTTCTCGTTCTTTACAATTCTAGTTACAAAAACTCTAAAACAATATATACGTTATAGGTTTATTTACTATACAGTGTCTAAGGTCTCATAGAACAGCACCCTCTCACTGTGGATCGATACCTCAAGTATTACAACGCACATCTGTGCACATGCATGCTTTAAGGTTTGTAAATTTAAGACCTGAAGTTTCGGAGACGAATCCGATAACGCATCAAGTTTTTGGCGCCGTTGCCGGGGAGAGATCGCTACAGCTTCTATCACACCTTAGAAGTTAGTAAAACGACTATAGAACAAACTTTTTCTATTTGGTTTTTGGTTTTGTTTTTATTTGTTTCAGATTTTGAACACATGAACTCGCCTCTGGAGCGAAATTGCTACAACGAGCGGGGTTACTATGATCCATTTTGTGCGCACCACTGTCACGACTTACATGATGTGTGTGACTCGTTCTACATGGATCGGAAACCGGCACAGACCAACTACTCTCAAGGAAGCCACGAGCCTCCTTACTACCGAGATGAGCCTTTTGTGTCTTCCGTTGTCAACTCTAGACAACGTTCGTACCAACAACACCATCAATTCTCGGACCAGTACGTGTTCAACTCAGAGATTAGCATACGTCTGGACGCAATCAACATCATGCTTAATCAATACCTCGATTGCCAAGTCGTGACCGAGGCGGCCATGAACAAAAGGCTAGATATAATCTACACCGAATTCAATGAGAAGTTTGATGACCTTGCTGCTCACATCAACACCCTTGATGAACAAACTCTACAAGACGCTGCTGCTATCCAAGAAAAGACAAAAACCATGGAGGAGGAACAAACGAAGCAAAAATACGATATTATTCGAAATATGGAGATTCGCGATTCAAAACAAGAAATTAAAGAGACTAGTGAGTTTTCCTCTTGGTACATAGAGAAGACTGATGATGAACTTCAAGAAGTCGAGTATCGTCTCAACATACTCGAATACAAGGTTAGAGAAACCGATGCTTTAGTTAGTCACTTGTCCGACACACAAAAGTCAAACAAGCCTCGTTTGGGAGAACTATCAAAAGATCATCAGAAGCATGATTCAACACTTGATGCCCATGTTCCTGACCTAGAGGAGAAGCCAAATGACTCCCAAGAACCAGAAAACACCAAAGGAGATGAAGAAGACGACGAACCGGTCAAGTCCCCACGGACTCCCCTCACCACTGACGTGAGCTCTCCGGCCGCGGCCAGCCCTCCCTCCACCGCGGGTGCAGCCACCAGACCCGCGGCCAGCCTTCAATCCGCCGCGCCTCAGTTCCTTGGACCCGCGGCCAGCCTTCAACTCGTCTCCCTTCGAACCGTTCGAGGCCCGAACACTCTCTTCAGAACAAGCTGCCTTGTTCATTGATTCTCAAGCCTCAACAGGCCCTACAACCAACCTAGAACCAGACCCTATTGCCCCTTGAAACATGGTTTTATCTACCCAATCACCCAAGGAATTCGAAGAACAATACTACGAAGAAGAAGACTCGAGGTAATTCTTTTGAGAATCCAATTTCAGCTCGTTAAATGACTCTGCCCTTCCACCAACACCACCACCAAGTCCAATACCGGAAGAGCCAAGGATATAATGCATCACCCGAGAGAGATTGATCGAGTTTAATAAATTTGTGAAATCAATCCCGATGTATACCTCCTTCGAAGAAGTTTGGGAAAAAGGACCTATATACGCTTTCTTCCGCTACAGCAATGAGAGCAAGGAAGACATTCACGCCTATTTCATGAGAGCGAGACGTTCAACAACGCTTTATGCCGCTTCTCACGCTATCCGAATCTTCCATCCTGAGAAGCACCAAGGACACCCGAACAAGATAAGCGGAGAAAAACTAGAAGAATTCAACAACGTCAATCGTGGTCTACCTCGAGGTACTACTTTTGCTATAGCTTACATGGATCATATGATTGGTCATTTCTTTTGTGAAAGCAAGGAGTCCATAACGGAGATAGAAGATCTTTTCGACAATGCCATGAACGAAAAACCTGTTAGGAGTCTCCACAAAATCGAAGAACAAGGTCAGTTCCTTATCACTTGTAGCATCCGCAGAGTTGAATTTAAGAACGTTCTTTGTGATTCCGGAGCTTGCTTGAGCATCATGTCAAAATCGACCGCAAAGCCCATCGGTATTAAGCACATACACTGTACCCAGACAAAAATCAGCATGGCCGACGAGACTTGTGCCACACCAAAAGGGATTGCCCGAGACATGGCAATAAGAATCGGAGATTGCATAGCCCCCGTCGATTTTTACATCGTCCAAACAACGAAGAAAGATGCAACACCGATAATTCTAGGATGGCCGTTCTTATCAACCGTTGGAGCCATCATGGATTGGCCAAATCGACGTGGTTCATTCGTTAACATCGACAAAGACATGTTCTACACTGCCATACAACTCAAAAAAGGAGAAGAAAGACGTTCTAGCACGATGGATCCCGAACTTGATCCCGATCCCGATTCACGAACAAGCAATTATTCATATGACGAGGAAACCAAAATAAGATCAGAGAAGACTTTTCGTAAAATGCTTTCTACGACTAAGCTCACCTCGATACCAACGTCAAGCTAAACGACTCTAAACAAAAGCGCTCAATGGGAGGTAACCCATTTTAGGTACGTTTTTCTCTCTAGTTTTTCTTTTTTTTCTACTAACTTTTTCTTTTCTTAGTTTTCAGTATTCTAAAAAACTAAAAAACCCAAAAAAACCATAAAAAACCGAAACGATAAAAAGATGGAGTCACGGTTCGAAGCTGCGCGGTCCAACTCGAACCGCAAGGAAGGACTTGACCGCAAAAGAAGCTCGACCACGGCTGCACCAGCCAGACCCAAGGCGAGCTAGCCCTTGGCCGCGGTCGCGATCAACCGACCTGCGGCCAGCTTGTCAATAGCCGCAGCTGCAGCCCTTTGACTCGCGGCCAACCCCCCTGACGATTCCGATCGACTCTGTTCGATCCCCGATAGATTCCCAGGCATTTCCTAACCACCCCCACATCCATTCCCATCACCATATCATCATCTACCATCCCTAAATCACCACCATTCCATTCGCAAATCCATTCCCCAACCGCATCCTTGTAAGTTTTCTTTTTCCTTAATTTTTTTCAATTATTACATGCATCTATTATTCGTATTTAACCAATTTATTTCACACTGAGGATAGTGTGATTTAAGTACAGGAGAGGATTCCATCTCTTACTAACCACCACTTATTTCATTTGTGTTTGCATTTTGCATTTTTCGACGTTTTTCTTAAAAAATTTCAAGTTTTTCGAAAAGCGTAGGAATACGTTTTGAGGGAATAATGAAAGGAATCCATGACAATAACCGACCAGTGTACTTCTACACTATCTCCTAGTAACCTTCTCTTTCGTAATTTGGTTCTAGACTAGGCGGTAGCTAGAGTTTCTGTTAATGCGAAATCCCTAGAGGAATTTAGACCGTAGAGGTTTTTTAGGATGGAATATGCTACCTCTATTTTATTTGGACTTAATCTAAACTTAATTTTCTCATCAAAGGTTTAGACAAAGATAACGAACCATATATTCATGACGTACTTTTACCTTTTACCACTCTTTGTCGTACATGAATGGCCATCTCATCTTTAGTTGGTATCCCACCCGAAACTTAACCATTGTTCAAACCTCATGCAACTCTCTTTGTGACCTATGTGCAGATATGTGCAAAAATGCCGGAGAGGGAGGAAGGTCACATCTTTCAGTCACTAAAGACGTATACTATACGCGAATGGTGGTGGTGAATTCAACAAAGATGCGAACTTGGTTATGCCTTGGAAAAACTCAAAATCATGGTAAAGTTTCGTGCCCCTAAGACTCTACTTCAATAAAAGGCGTTTCCCCCTTTCGAACGAAAAAAAAATCAAAAAAAGTGAAAGGGAAAGGAAACAAGAGCCTTAAAAGAGTCTAGGTTGGTCAAAATACTTATGAGGCATCCATGGTTCGTTTGTGAGAAGTCTGTCATTCCGAGCTCACATAAATTTTAAGTCTGGGGGAATGACAGAAAACTTATGTTTTCGGAAGAAGGAGGAAGAGCAACATTTTTACGCAAGAAGAAGTGACTGGAAGTTGTGGTGATCAATGGGTCATTCCTCTCTTGTTGTTTTGCATAATATCTCGCACCCTTCGGCGAAATTACAGTAACCCGAAACACTCTTAACCTCACCTCTAAATGCCTTTAATACCTAGCATCGATTGTCTTGGTTTAATCCTTTTGATGAGAAACACACACCTATTCTTAATGAATGTAGAGAACTAGTTGACCTGATTTTTGGATTTTGAAAGTTTATATTTCGTATGAAGGATACTGTGGACTAGTGTTACGGGAAATTCTATTGAGAATTTTCTAGGCTAGATTGCGATTGATGTAGTTCGATGGTTATGGTTTAGAAGGACGGTCTATGATATTCCTAGTTCCCGATGATTTTCGTTTGATCATTTCCAAGCTTGAGCTTTGTCTTGTTTGAGGACAAACAAGGTTTAAGTCTGGGGTGTGATAACACCGTATGTTTACCCGTTTTGCTATATATTTTAGAACACTTTAATAAGTGTTCCACTTGGTTTTCTATGCTTTTAATACGGGTTTCGCATTTTTGCGGTTTTAAGATTCTTTTCTGGTAACTCAGGATTAAAGAGTGCATTTCGGAGCAAGAGTACGTTTTTGGATAAACTTGGATCATCAGGAAGTCTTGGAATCAAAGAAGACTTTTTCACCGTCTGATCATCACCAAATTTGGATACGACAAAGTAGAGACAACCAGCTTTCAAATGCAATTTGATTGGACAATCCAATGGTTGGATCCTAAAATATACCGGAAGCACTGAAGACCGATGAAGCTGCCCGTATAAGCAGTCCTACGCGGGTCGAGGAGCCGGACCCGTGGCCAAGCACCATTCCGCCGCCCCTGGAGCCACACCAACCGCGGCCAGAGCCCAGTTCGCCACGTCCAGAAGCTATGGACCAGCGGCTAGAGCTATTTCCGCCCAAGATGATCCGTTTCTTCACCCGAGGCCCAAACCGTTTTTCCCGTCAAACCCTAAAACGACATAAGCTTGTTGAAGACCTATAAATACTTGTTTTAGACAGAATTTTCGTGCATCAATCGAACCTTAGACCTTGGGACACATTAGTTTTGCTTTCATTCTTATACTCTTACAACGAGATTCTCGGGATTGGTGAGGAGGTTTCTGATATGTGCATATTCTACATGTATTCAGAACGCATTTCATATAGATTTAAGATCATTTACTTGGATCTTCATTGCATATCATACTTGTTTTGTCTCATTTAGAGTTTTAGGGTTCTCATACTAGGTCCTAGAGTGTCTTGCATTCATTTGGAGTGTTTTTAGGTGTTTTGGAGGAGAATTCGTCACCCGAGGAAAGGAGACAGAGACCACGAAGAGCATCGATCGATACCAGGTGTGACACCGAGTATCGATCGATGCCAAAGCTTCAAGGGGTTACACCGATGCCACTACTCGGTGTCAAAGTTCGGTACTGCCACCGGAAGAACCCGAGGGAAAAGGTCCTTAATATGGAGCACAGATACCGAGGAGTGACCTCGGTATCCACTGAAGAAGCATCGACCGATACCAGGTGTAATACCGAGTATCGGTCGATACCGAGGCCACTGCTCGGTATTGGCTCATCGGTGTAAAAACCCAGGCTCAATACCGAGCAGTGATACCGAAGTGTGTCCTCGGTATCGATCGATACCGAGCCTTTTATCCATTTAAACCGGGTCGGTACCCGGTTTGTCCCGGGTCGACCCGGTTCGCCCATTTTCATTTATAAACCCAAAAACCCTAATTTTCATTTTAAGTTTTCTTCTTTCTAGAGTTGGGTTTATCCCAAACTCTTCTTATGATTTTGAGAGGGATTTTATTGTTCTTCATACAAATTCCACTCTAGAGAAGATTTCTTCACCCTTATCTTTATATTAATGCATCTTCTTTATCTTTATTTCTTCTTCTTTTATGTTCTTCATATTTAGGCTTTAGGCCCCTTTTTGTTGGATCTTAGATTTAGTTTGATTTAGATAATTTGATTATTGATTCTTGATGCTTATGTTCTTAATCATTGCATTCCTTTCTTGTTTAGTGTTCCTAATGCTAGATCTAGCTTGAGAAAGTAGATCTAGATCATAAGGCATTTCATGCACACCAAGTGTTTTATGAAATGTCTTGATGAACTATTCAAGAGATTTATGTTCCTAGCCTAAGGGATTAGTTGTCTAGGGTGTATTTTGGTTGATCTTGTTTATATTCTTAATGCTTGCTAATCATTGATCCACAAATGAGAGTTTGCTAATGGATTGAGTGGTTAGCATAGTGATTAGTTGCTTGAAAGAGAATTAATCAAGATTAGTGATCTTAACCTAAGGATTAGCATTGATTGTGTGTATTAGTATCATTAGTTAATTGTCTTGATGATTAGATGATGATGATTTAGGTTGATTCTTGTTGGATCCTTCACTTAGGTTGGTTCTTAATGCTAGATTTTATAAGATAAACCATAGTTTAGAACTACACCTAGATTAGGTAGCTCTAGTTGGCGTGACAAACCAATCTAGAGCTACACCTTAGGATTTATGGTCTCATCCCATGCATTAGGGAGAGATTCGAGTAAACGGTGTTAGTGCTAGATTAGGTTTATCCATTCGAGTCTTGAACTTAGGCATTTCACTCCTAACCGGAGTTTAAATGAATTGCTTGAACAAAACCTTTTGTGAGCTTTTCATGCCTAGCCAATGAGAGTTGATGTCTATGGTGATTAGTGAACTAAGTGGGATTGGAGATTAATACTTGTTAATCATCTTATCACAAACGATGGTTTGTTCTTGATTTGGTGATTAACGAAGTGATTAGTGCCGCGACGGTGGATTAGTCATAATTGTGAATTCCATGTTCTAGGATAGTGTTTAATGCTTCCAAATGATTCATTGTTTGATCGTTATCCATCTCATTGATAGCTTAGTTCATGATCCACATTTCTATCTTTGTTTTCTTTCTTGCATTTGTTTCTTTTCCTATAAACATAAAATCCAAAAACATTTTATCTAGCTTAGGAAGATTCATGTATTCCTAGTGTATTGATCTTAACCTCTTCGGTTCGATCCTCAAATACTACAATGATATGAGTGGACTTGAAGTATTGATAAATACCTAACAAGTTTATCTATCAATTAGCGCCATTGCCGGGGAGGTTTAGCATTGATCATTAGGATTTTGATTCTTCTTGAGACTAGAGCTTTTTATTTTCTTTTGTTGCTAATCTTTTCACTTTTCTTGTGATTTTCATGAAGGGAGTGACAATGAGGAAGCAACCGTCAAGCTAGTGACGTTAAACGCGCCCTTGGGGACCTCCCCAAGCATATCCGTTGTCGAGCTTGAGACACAAAACAAGCAATCAATAAGGGTCTTTTGGGTCCAAGGTCGTGGCAAGGCTCATTGGTGGTGATGTCGAAAGCTCTTCCTTCATCTCCATTCATCTAGTCTCACTCCTCAGTTGTAAGTACTTCTTTCCTTTTGAGTCTCTTTGCATTTTTATCTTTCGTTTTTGGTCTCTCTCTTGAACTCCTTTCACACCGAGACGTTGTGATTTAAGTTTGGGGGAGGGACCGGTGTCTAATTATGTGTTTTGTGATCTTATTTTGCCTTTTGCATCTTGAGTCTCATGCATTTTCAATAATTTTGAAATTCTTTGAAATTGTTTGCATTTCATATCTAGGATTGAGTCTATATCATATTAGGTAGCTTTGCATGAGCATTAGGAGCAATGATAGATTATCCTTGTAAAGTATCATTTTTAGAGTTTGATTCAATGCTCTCGTTGCTTGTTGTTTGATATTTTTGATCTCGTGTTGAAATCAATGATGAACCATATCTTGACATTGCGTTTCATTACTAGGGTCTTAGCTAAAGCAAGTCTAGATTTGAATCCAATCCTATCTAAGTGAGAACGTTAATCTTGACTCATTAATTTTCGTGATCATGCATTGCATAATGAACTCATGGATTCCGCATACATACTTGGATCATCTTATCCCTTTTTACCACTCTTGTTGGCCCAAGTAGCCAATTCCCACCTTTGGAATGGTTTACCCCACCTAAAACTCAACCTTTTTTCAAGCCTACATGTTTAGTGAGCATTGTGAGGCCTTATTTTTTAATGGACTTAGCAAAAAGTGTTGGGTCTAGAGCGACAAGGAAAGGCTTTCATGTAGAACTAGCTCACACATCAATGAGCTAGATTAAGCTAAGTTAGATAGGTTGGGATCTTGGGGCAAGTGGGATGGATGAAAAAGAAAAAGAAACAAAGGTGTTGGGATTGGAAAAGTGGAAAGAAAGAAAGAGGATTGGGAGAATGATTAGGGGAAGCAATAAGTTTGAAATGGTTGGCATGAATATATTTGGGTTAGCTGTAAGTGTTAAAAGATAGTCTCTAGCTTGAAAGAAAAGAAGCCAAAATGGCTAAGCTTAGACATGAAGAAAAATGAAGAGACTAGAGAAAGCAAAAGAAGAGCTAAGTCAAGGAAAATAATGGATGCCAAGCCATTGGTTGAAGAAGAAACCCCCTAAGTGTTTAAATAGAAGAAGGATGATGAAGAGATGTGGTGTAAGAAGGTAAAAACGCCTTGTGAAGGGTAGCTAGGATTGCTTCTTTGTGGGGTTTAGAATTAGGGTTGATTTTGTAATGGGGCATTGGGTAGATGAAAGTCTAGCCTTGTATGCATCTATTGCTCTTCACCCTTAGCATTTTGCCAAAGTCCATTCCTTCAAAAGAGAGATCCCTTGTTTGGAAACCGCCACATGTATTGAGATCATCTGTATCTCAAAACCAAAACCCTTAACCAAATGAGTTTGTTTGCATTGCATGAGCATGATTCACTTGAAACAAATAATGAATGTTAAAGGATTTGATGATATTGATGCTTGTGTAGGTTAAGGCTTGAATTTGATTTGTATAGGGAAGGATATGGCTAGCACTTTTTAAGTAAACTCGATTGATCGCATCTTAGAGCTAGTAACTTGGATATTGAGCTGAATTTTTTTCTTGATACTTTTGGATTTGAGCTCCCATTTTTAGTCTTCTCCCTTTTTTTATTCTTGTTTGCTTGAGGATAAGCAAAGGTTTAAGTTTGGGGGAATTGATATGTGCATATTCTACATGTATTCAGAACGCATTCCATATAGATTTAAGATCATTTACTTGGATCTTCATTGCATATCATACTTGTTTTGTCTCATTTAGAGTTTTAGGGTTCTCATACTAGGTCCTAGAGTGTCTTGCATTCATTTGGAGTGTTTTTAGGTGTTTTGGAGGAGAATTCGTCACCCGAGGAAAGGAGACAGAGACCACGAAGAGCATCGACCGATACCAGGTGTGACACCGAGTATTGATCGATGCCAAAGCTTCAAGGGGTTACACCGATGCCACTGCTCGGTGTCAAAGTTCGGTACTGCCACCGGAAGAACCCAAGGGAAAAGGTCCTTAATACGGAGCACAGATACCGAGGAGTGACCTCGGTATCCACTGAAGAAGCATCGACCGATACCAGGTGTAATACTGAGTATCGGTCGATACCGAGGCCACTGCTCGGTATTGGCTCATTGGTGTAAAAACCCAGGCTCAATACCGAGTAGTGATACCGAAGTGTGTCCTCGGTATCGATAGTGATACCGAGGTGTGTCCTTGGTATCGATCGATACTAAACCTTTTATCCATTTAAACCGGGTCAGTACCCGGTTTGTCCCGGGTCGACCCGGTTCGCCCATTTTCATTTATAAACCCAAAAACCCTAATTTTCATTTTAAGTTTTCTTCTTTCTAGAGTTGGGTTTATCCCAAACTCTTCTTATGATTTTGAGAGGGATTTTGATTGTTCTTCATACAAATTTCACTCTAGAGAAGATTTCTTCACCCTTATCTTTATATTAATGCATCTTCTTTATCTTTATTTCTTCTTCTTTTATGTTCTTCATATTTAGGCCTTAGGTCCCTTTTTGTTGGATCTTAGATTTAGTTTGATTTAGATAATTTGATTATTGATTCTTGATGCTTATGTTCTTAATCATTGCATTCATTTCTTGTTTAGTGTTCCTAATGCTAGATCTAGCTTGAGAAAGTAGATCTAGATCATAAGGCATTTCATGCACACCAAGTGTTTGATGAAATGCCTTGATGAACTATTCAAGAGATTTATGTTCCTAGCCTAAGGGATTAGTTGTCTAGGGTGTATTTTGGTTGATCTTGTTTATATTCTTAATGCTTGCTAATCATTGATCCACAAATGAGAGTTTGCTAATGGATTGAGTGGTTAGCATAGTGATTAGTTGCTTGAAAGAGAATTAATCAAGATTAGTGATCTTAACCTAAGGATTAGCATTGATTGTGTGTATTAGTATCATTAGTTAATTGTCTTGATGATTAGATGATGATGATTTAGGTTGATTCTTGTTGGATCCTTCACTTAGGTTGGTTCTTAATGCTAGATTTGATAAGATAAACCATAGTTTAGAACTACACCTAGATTAGGTAGCTCTAGTTGGCGTGACAAACCAATCTAGAGCTACACCTTAGGATTTATGGTCTCATCCCATGCATTAGGGAGAGATTCGAGTAAACGGTGTTAGTGCTAGATTAGGTTTATCCATTCGAGTCTTGAACTTAGGCATTTCACTCCTAACCGGAGTTTAAATGAATTGCTTGAACAAAACCTTTTGTGAGCTTTTCATGCCTAGCCAATGAGAGTTGATGTCTAGGGTGATTAGTGAACTAAGTGGGATTAGAGATTAATACTTGTTAATCATCTTATCACAAACGATGGTTTGTTCTTGATTTGGTGATTAACAAAGTGATTAGTGCCGCGACGGTGGATTAGTCATAATTGTGAATTCCATGTTCTAGGATAGTGTTTAATGCTTCCAAATGATTCATTGTTTGATCGTTATCCATCTCATTGATAGCTTAGTTCATGATCCACATTTCTATTTTTGTTTTCTTTCTTGCATTTGTTTCTTTTCCTATAAACATAAAATCCAAAAACATTTTATCTAGCTTAGGAAGATTCATGTATTCCTAGTGTATTGATCTTAACCTCTTCGGTTCGATCCTCAAATACTACAATGATATGAGTGGACTTGAGGTATTGATAAAGACCTAAAAAATCTATCTATCAGTTTCTCACCGAGGTTAGTCACCGAATTCGTGAGGCTTCTTCACCAATCTCATGTTTAATTTAATTATGTCTTTTTCCAGTATGTGTGAGTAGTTTAGATTGTTGGGTTTAAATGATTATCGAGGGGAATTCTATGTTCGATAGTGATTTTACTCGGTAAACCCTAGCCGATTTTTAGTGCTCTTCTTGTGAAAAGTTGTTAATGCATGAATCTAGTGTCATGAACTAGAGGCTGATAGGGGGAGTTTAGAACCACGAAAGTGTTGCATCTATTCACCAGCAAAGTTCATCCACAAGGCGTGCGCGTCGTAAGATTTTGAAATTATACTTACGGAGTGTCGTGAACCTATGGACCCACTAACATATCACAATCTTACGCGCGGCCAGAGACGGAGGCTAATGGTCGAGTGAATAGATTGTAGGACGTAGGTTGTACGGAAGTAGACTACGTCATTATTATGTCATGTTCGTGGAGTTATAATCTAGAAACACCGATTACTAATGAGCTAGGGGCCGTTTGATTAAATCGAGCATACCCCGAGATATTCCTCTCGACCCAACAACGTTTTAGAATAGTTACAACCGTCTCTAGTAGTGTGGTTTAGCAATAGAGTCTGTAGAAGTAGTTTAGTTGTCAATTTCATTAGGTTTAGGTTAGTAGTCGATTTTCTTAGGTATTAGAGTAATCTTAATTTTTCTTAGGATAGGTTTAGTTTCTCTTAGCATTAGTTTAGTAGTTAAAATTCTCTTAGTTTAGAAAAGCCATCGATTTTCTTAGATTAGATTAGTAGAAGTTTTCTGTTTCTCGTTCTTTACAATTCTAGTTACAAAAAACCTTATAAAAATATATACGTTCTAGGTTTATTTACTATACAGTGTCTAAGGTATCATAGAACATCACCCTCTCCCTGTGGATCGATACCTCAACTACTACATCACACATCTGTGCACTTGCAGGCTTTAAGGTTTATAAATTTAAGACCTGAAGTTTCGGAGACGAATCCGATAACGCATCAGTTTGCTGGGAAATTGCATCGCAAGGTGGCTGGTCGCAAACGGCTTTTCCTCCTCCTCTCTCCTCTGGCGGTTCTGGACAGTGGCTGGATTTTGGCAGGTCTTCGCCGGTGATGAAACTCTCTATCACTCTTCCTCTCCACTAGCTCCTTATATATGGAAAGAGAATACGTCTAGGTTTAAGGTTTTAGGGAATAATGGCAAGATTGGGCTTGATTTTGGGGTTAGGAGTTTTATGTTGGGTTTAATACACAGGGCTGGGATCAATCATGCGCTCTAACGCGCCTAGACTAACACCAATCAATACTACATACATCCGTTCTCATTCGATCATTCATGTTCGTATTAATTATCAATCAATCTCTAACTCTAGATTTAACACACACATACAAAACTATGCCTAAGACAACTTATATATCACAAAAAAATTATGGTTTAGGATCGGGTTTCTGAAAATAGAACCTTCCGAAAATATAACTTTCCAAAATAGAGACTTTCTGAAATTGAAGTTTCCATAATTGTACTTTCCATAAATGGATCACCATAAATGCACTTTCCATATATGGATCACCATAAATGTACTTGCCATAAACAGATCACCATAAATGCAATTTCCATATATAGCTCACCATAAATGTTTTGCCATAAACGGATCACCATAAATGCACTTTCCATTTTCAGGAAAGACACTTTCTTTGCTAACAAAAAATATCCATAACTTTTGGAGTTTACCTCGAAATTTGGATTGCAAAACTGCTCTGACAAGGTGGATTCGAGATCTTTTTAACGGTGCCAAGATCGCCTCCTGGTGCACTCCGGTTCACTAGGAAATTGCGTCGCAAAGTGACTGGTCGAGAACGGCTTTTCCTCCTCTCTCCTCTGGCTCTCTCTGGTGGTTTTGGACTGTGGCTGGATTTCGGCAGGTCTTTGCCGGTTATGAAACTCTCTGTCTCTCTTCCTCTCCACGAGGTCCTTATATAGGAAAAGAGAATATGTCTAGGTTTAAGGATTTAGGGAATAATGGCAAGATTGAGCTTGGTTTTGGGGTTAGGAGTTTTCTGTTGGGTTTAATACACTGGGCTGGAAAGTAGAAATAGGCTTTAGGAATTTGAGCCGCTTGAGAAAAAAAAGAAATTGGGTGAAAATCCTTTTCTTGGGATGTTACAAACTCCCATACTTAAAATGAATTCGTCCTTGAATTCGGGGTTGCTTCTCCCTAACTTGATTTCCGACAAGACTTTGTTGCATCCTTCTTCTTGATGTCTGACCGTGACATCCCAACGTCCACAACCTCGCAGTGCTTAAATAGTTGGTTATTACCCTTCACTTTACTCTCTAGGGCTCCCCTTCTTGTATCAACGTGCTTAGACAGAATTATTGTCCCATGAACTTCACTAGAAGACTCCGTCGCGAAACGATTATTGATCCAACTTTGCACCTGATAGAACTAGGAAATAACTTAGATTAGAATCCATCTAATCCTTATACCCAACTTAGACACAGAGGGAAAACCACTGATCCTCCGGGTCATAATCGGAGTGGCATTGACCTAGGCTTTGATACCAAATTGAGACACCATATTCCTGGAATACTGTACTGAACAACTTGACTAACACTTCATGCCAAAAACGACCTCTTAAAACAAACCTGAAAAGGGAAAAGAGGGGTGAGTAACAAGTTACCCAGTGAAGACGATCATACATGTCCACTTGATCTATACGCAACATTAAACATAACCACATATATGTCTACTTAACCTAAGATTAGACAAGTAACAATCATCAAGCTTTCCTAAGTACATAGAAACCTAGAACAAATGTTCGCACTCACGAGAATGTTACACTTTAAATCTGGTGACTCGTCAGCCACAATCTCACATGCTCGTCGGCCACTGTACTGGCCACACTTCCTCTGTGTGTAGTCCAACCATGGTCTTACTTCGCGAAACGTCCTTAGTGAAGACCATCAATTAATCCGTCCATGGTCCGCAATGTCCATGGGTCGGGATCAATCATAAGCTCTAACGCGCCTAGACTAACACCAATCAACAATACATACATTCGTTATCATTCAATCATTCATGTTCGTTTTAATTATCAATCAATCTCTAACTCTAGGTTCAGCACACACATACACAACTATGCTTAAGACAACTTATAGATCCACAAGTCCCGCCTCACCTTTTGCTTTTCTATTGAAGTTACAATTCGTCAAGAGAAGCGGTTGGAATGATCGTCCCGAAGTTTGCGTTTGAAATTATGGTTTAGGATCGGGTTTCCGAAAATAGAACCTTCCGAAAATATAACTTTCCAAAAATAGAGACTTTCCAAAATAGTAGTTTCCATAATTGTACTTTCCATAAATGGATCTCTATAAATGCACTTTCCATATATGGATCACCATAAATGTACTCGCCATAAACGGATCACCATAAATGCAATTTCCAAATATGAATCACCATAAATGCACTTTCCATTTTCAGGAAGGAATAATTTCTTGGCCAAGAAGAAACATCTGTAACTTGCAGAGTTTACCTCGAAATTTGGAACGCGAAACTGCTCTAACAAGATGGATTCAAGATCTTTCCAACGGTACCAAGATCGCCTCCTGGTTCGCTCTGGTTCGCCGGAAAATTGTGTCGCAATGTGGCTGGTCGTCAACGGCCTTTCCTCCTCCTTCTCTCTCCTCCACTAAACAGAATTCGGGGTTGCTTCACCTCCACTTGATTTCCGACCAGACCTTGGAGCATCATTCTCCTTGATGTCTGATCGTGACATCCCAACATCCACAACCTTAAGTGCTTAAATAGTTGGCTATTACCTTTCACTTTACTCTTTAGGGCTCCCCTTCTTGCATCAACGTGCTTATACATAATTATGGTCCCATGAACTTCACTTGAAGAATCTATCGCGAACCGATTGTTGATCCAAGTCTTCACCTGATAGAACTAGGAAATAACTTAGATGAGAAGTCATCTAATCTTTATACCCAACTAAGACACAGAGCGAAAACCACTGACCCTCTGGGTCAGAACCGGAGTGGCCTTGACCTAGGCTCTGATACCAAATTGAGACTCCATATTCGTGGAAAACCCTACTGAAAACTTCACTTGCACTTCACGCCAAAAACGATCTCTTAAAACAAACATGAAAAGTGAAAAAAGGGAAGAGTAACAAGTTACCCAGTGAAGACGATCATACCTGCCCACTTGATCTATACACATTATTAAACATAACCACATATTTATCTACTTAACCTAAGATTAGACAAGCAACAATCATCAAGCTTTCACAAGTACTTAGAAACCTAGTACACAAGTTTCCACTTACGAGAACGTTACACTTTAAATCTGGTGACTCGTCAGCCACAATCTAACATGCTCGTCGGCCCCTGTACTGGCCACACTTCCTCTGTGTGTAAGCCATCCATGGTCTTACTTCACGAAACTTCCTTAGTGAAGACCATCAATTAATCTGTCCATGGTCCGCAATGTCCATGGGTCCGAATCAATCATGTGCTCTAACGCCCCTAGACTAACACCAATCAACAATACATACATCTGTTCTCATTCAATCATTCATGTTCTTTTTAATTATCAATCAATCTCTAACTCTAGGTTCAACACACACATACACAACTATGCCTAAGACAACTTATAGATCCATAAGTCCCGCCTAACTTTTGCTTTTCTATTGAAATTGCAATTCGCCTGAAGACGCGATTGGAATGAGCGTCCCGAAATTTGTGTTTGAATTTATGGTTAAGGATCGGGTTTCCGAAAATAGAACCTTCCGAAAATATAACTTAAAAAAAATAGAGACTTTCCAAAATAGAATTTACCATAATTGTACTTTCCATAAATGGATCCCCATAAATGCACTTTCCATATATGGATCACCATAAATGTACTCGTCATAAACGGTTCACCATAATGCAATTTCCATATATGGATCACCATAAATATATTTGCCATAAATGAATCACCATAAATGCACTTTCCATTTTCATGAAAGAACACTTTCTTGGCCAAGAAGAAACATTCGTAATTTGCGGAGTTTACATAGAAATTTGGATCGCAAAAGTGCTCTGACAAGGTGGACTTGAGATCTTTCCAACGGTACCAAGATCGCCTCCTGGTTCGCTCCGGTCCGCTGAGAAATTGCGTCGTAAGGTGGCTAGTCGCGAACGGCCTTTCCTCCTCCTTCTCTCTCCTTTGGCGGATGTGGCTCTCTCCGTTGGTTCTGGACGTTGGCTGGACTTCGGCAGGTCTTCGCCGGTGATGAAACTCTTTGTCTCTCTTCCTCTCTACGAGCTCCTTATATAGATAAAAAGAATATGTCAAGGTTTAAGGTTTTAGGGAATAATGGCAAGATTGAGTTTGGTTTTGGGGTTAAGAGTTTTCTGTTGGGTTTAGTATACTGGGCTGAAAAGTAGAAATAGGTTTTAGAAATTTGAGCCGCTTGAAAAAAAAAGAAAAAAGAAATTGGGCCAAAACCCTTTTCTTGGGGTGTTACAAACTCCCCTACTTGAAATGAATTCGTCCTCGAATTCGGGATTGCTTCTCCCCCACTTGATTTCCGACCAGACTTTGGAGAATCCTTCTTCTTGATGTCTGATCATGACATCCCAACGTCCACAACCTCACAGTGCTTAAATAGTTGGCTATTACCCTTTACTTTACACTCTAGGGCTCCCCTTCTTGCATCAACGTGCTTAGACAGAATTATGGTCCCATGAACTTCACACTACTAAAAAAAAGTTGTATAGTTACGAATTATTTTCTAGCTATTGTCCATTTTCCGTAGCTATATGGGTTTATAGTCTCGAAAAGCCAGGGAAGCAATGCGTAGCTATAACTTCGTAGCTAATTGGAGTCTGTAGCTTTTCGTTGCAAAAATAGCTACAGAATGCCACATCGTTTTCCGTGGCTAGCCACGGATAGTCACGACATAGGTCGTGGTTAGTTAGCTACGATTGTAGGCGTAGCTTATCCAATGTTAGTTTGCCATAGACCAAGTTGTGGCAATTCTGTGGCGAATTTTGTCACCGACAGATTCATAACATTCTGTAGCAAACTTTGCCACGACCATTCCGTGGCTAATTTTGCCACGACCAATAATCTTGGCTTTTCGTGTCTTAGTTTGCCACAAACTTATTAATGGCTATTCCGTGGCTTTGTCGAGAAAATATGAAAAACTCAAATCCTTTTTTTGTGTGAATAATATGAAATTTAAATTTGTATAGCCATAAAATTTATATGTTCAACCAAAAGAAATAGATATTAAGTTTTCATATAACATCCAATACAAAAAAGAGTACATAATATCCATCAAACCTACAAAACATAATACATCCGTTATCACATAAGAACAAACACAAACATTCCAAAATGCATACTTGAACCATGATTGATTGATCCTAATCGCAATAGCCATCAAGTGATTGGCACCACTCCTCAAAATTGGGTTGAGAAGAAGACGGGGCAATACCTGGTGGCCTCTCGGAAGTAGAGGGTGATAACTCCGTTTTTGACCATTTTATTGATCATTTTTATATTATTTTGCAGGTGTTTTAACTCCGTTTTTAAAAGTTTTCAAGTGATTTTCATATTTTAGAGATTTGAAAGACGTTTCAGGTAACTCAGAATAAAAGAGTGCATTTCGGAGCAAAAGTACGTTTTTGGATAAACTTGGACCGTCAAGAAGTATTGCAGCTAATGGAGACCTTTTCACTGTCTAATCATCCCCCAATTTGGACATAACAAAGTAGAGATAACCAGCTTTCACATGCAATTGGATTGGAGGCAATCCAATGGTTGGATCCTTAAATATACTCGAAGCACTGAAAGCAGATGAAGCTGCCCGAGGAGAAGCCCACCGCGCCTGGAGGAGCTGGAGCCGCGGCCAGGAGGCATTTCACCACTACTAGAGAGTCTCCACCCACGGCCAGGAGGTGTTTCACCACTCCCAGAAGCCCCGCACCCGCTGCCAAGGCATGTCGCGACCAAATCGACTCGTTTCTTCACCTATGTCAAAACCGTCATTTCACACCAAATCCTAAAACGAAGATTAGCTCTATAAATACTTATTTTATGCCTCTTAGACAGACACGTTACATTCTTATTACGCTTGAAGGCAGAAGCGAAACTCTTGAGACTTGTGCACTCGTTTTGTTTGGTTTGGAGCAAAGGATTCTCGATTCGTGTTCTTCGATAGAGAAGATTCTTCATCCCTTTTTACTTACTGTTTTTATTTAATTTATTGAATATGATTACCTCAGCTATGGCTGAGTAATCTCCTTGTCGGGTGAAAGGGGTTTGAAGGGGAATTTATTGTTTGATTATTAGGTTTTTAGTCTAGGATACCGATTAGGGTTCTTCGTTCTGTCCTTGTTGTTAATGCGTTGCTTGACTAACCGTCTTAGCAACTGATATTAGGTGTTTTAGAGCCATGACATTGCTGTATCTAATCGCTTGAACTAGGGTAGACAAGCAAATCCGTCGTAAGATTTCGAAAGTATACTTACGGAGGAATTGTGGGCGTAAACGACCTTTGAGAGTATCATTCACTTCTTGCGCGGGCTGAGATGAAAGCTACCGTCCGAGTACTGAAGTGAGTAGGTGTGTAGGATTAGACTACACGCAGCGTACGTGTTCCAAGTTCAAGAACCCAAAGTCGACAAAAGTCGCTTTAGAAATCCTAGAAATTTCCTTGTAAAAATAGGCCATAAACCCTCGAAAATTTCCGATTGCCCAACGCTTCGTTTAATTGATTCACAACATCGATAAAATAATTAGTTAGCTACTGCCCTTCTTAGTTTAGTTTAGATTCCATAGATACGACCGTAGCAAAACCCAAAATATATTTTACGTCTAGACATAAGTAAGAACTCCTTAGAAATCGACAACGTCTATCCCTGTGGATTCGATCCCTAAATACTACTTCGTGTGCTGTGCACTTGCGGCTTAGATATAAAGGGTAACACCCCACGCCGGGGTTAATTCCCGGTGTGTCAAATTTTTGGCGCCGTTACCGGGGATAGTTTAGCTTGTTTGATTTCGTATTCTAATTTCTGCTCTAGACACTTTTGATTTTCAAATTCTTTGTTGTTCTTTTGACTTTCTCCTTTCTCTTTGTTTTTTTCTAAGGTGCATGCACACTAGGAGAACTCCTAGAGAAACCGTACCGCTACTAGACGATATTGACAAACACGAAAGAGGACTCCGAAGACTCAAAAGATACTTAAGGATAGCCAAAAACGACCACCCGGAAGATCAACTAAACCGCGATCAACTAGATCACGAGGATGACCGTGATTTTTTGGATCATGAAGAAGATCAAGAGGCTGTCCATGGTGCTAATGACCAGCCACATCTCGATCCCAAAAAACAACAACCAAACCGAAATCCTGAAAATCAGAGGCGACAACTTCCCATCGATCGTGATGCACCGAGGAACGATGCTCAAGCAAATGCACTGATTCCTCCTAACGGCGTAGACGCCAACTGTCCCGTACTGCCCGCTAATCCTCCGAGGAGACAAGCGCGTAACCGCATCATTGCTGATTTTGATGCACCGTATCAACACTTCCAAAACCGAGCAGCCATACAACTTCCTATACCGAACGGAAACAATTTTTAGATCAAACCTCAAATCATTGCTTTAGTAAAGCAAAATCAGTTTCCTGGAGTTGCAACCGAGCATCCGATGGAGCACATCGAGTTGTTCGAAGAGATATGCGGAACGACGAGAACGAACCAAGTTCCCGCCAACTATTTGAAATATAAGCTTTTTCCTTTTTCTTTGGCCGATAAAGCTCACTGTTGGTTAAAATATTTGCCCGCATGATCTATTACTAATTGGAAAGAGTGCAAAGCCGCCTTCTTAAACCACTTCTACATGAAGTCGAGATCCAACGCGCTAAGAAACAAAATCCAAAGTTTTCATCAACAATCTGTGGAGTCTTTCTATGAAGCGTGGAAATGTTTCAAGGAGTACGAGAGAGATTGCCCTCATCACGGTTTCTCCGGTCCGAATGTGCTCAACACTTTCTACCTAGGATTACTACCGAAATATCAACTTTCTCTCGACACGACCAGCAATGGAGACTTCTCCATGAAGACCATCAACCAAGGAAGATCTCTCATCGAAAATCTTGCTATGTCGGATAGCAACAATTCTTCCAACTACGATAGATCGACTAGATTAAACGTGTCAGAATCGAAAGAGGTTTCCGAGCTAAAAGTCATGATGAACCAACTTCTCAACAACCAAAACCGTCAAGTACATGCTTGTGAAGCTACTGTTGGAGTCGATGATAACACTTATTATGAATCTGACAAGAACGGTTCGTATTTTCAAGAAGAAGAAGTTAACCATGTGGGAGCACAAAACTCGTACCAAAGTTGTTTCAACAACGGATTCAACAACAACTTCCGCAACACCAACTTCAAAAATCTCTCCTATCGAAACTCGAACGTGGAGAACCCTCAAGATCAGCCTTATCCACAATAATAGAGGCCATACCAAAACCGGTTCCAAAACGGGAACTATGGAGGAAATGGGAACTTCCAACCAAGACCACCCTTCAATGCTCAAGCCGCTCCTTACAACAACTCAAACACGCAGAAACAAGGTATCTCTAACTCTCAACTTGCTTCCCAAATAGCGAAACTTGAGCAATTAATTCAGCTCCTCGCTCAAAGCAACGAGAAGACGACGAAAGATTTCAACGCCAAGGTCGATTGTATGTACAACGACTTGAATGGGAAATTTGAATCGTTTTCAACCCATGTCAAGAAGTTAAATATGCAAGTCTCTCAAACCGCAGACTCCACTAAGAGACCGAGCAGAATCTTACCCGGAAGAGTGGAAGATAACCCGAAGAGATTTTGCAACGTACGTTATTTCCACCATACCCGAGAAGGAAGTCGATGCTAAGATGGAGCCTAGAGAAGTTTCAAAATTCATCCCACTCTATGGACGAGTTGTTACCGAATCCAAGATGATCCAAAAACCACAATTCGAGGTACCGAAACTAATCCCGCTTCAAAAGCTTAGAAAAGCCGATGCTCCAGGATGTTTTTCTTTTTCTTGTTGGATTTCGAGAATTTATTTTGCAGATTGTTTGTGTGATTCCGGAGCCAACGTCAACATCATGTCTAACACATTTACCGAGAAACTCGGTATAATAAATCTCACGCCATCTACCGTGAGCGTAATTTTTGGGGACTCATCACAAAAGAAACCCAAAGGAGCGATCCATGATCTTCAAATACTCATTGGAAACAAGATCGTTCCCGCTGATTTTTAAGTTCTCGAAATGGAACGGGACAAGGATAGACCGTTGATTTTTGGTCGACCCTTTTTAGCTATCGTTGGCGCCATCCTTGATCACGCCAACCGTCAAGCCGTCTTCTCGAATGTGGATCGAAGGAGGCTCTATCCTACTGTCCCGGACAAAATTCCAAACCCGAGGGACGAACAAATGATGAAAAACTCGATTTTCCTAAAGAAAAAGAGAAAGATGAGTCGAAAAGATGGAACCCCAGAAGGTAAGTCCACCATTCACTTCTAAACCATTTGCAAAAGTTAAGATCAATATTCCACCAGATTTAAGAGATACCAAGGAAGAACGAGTGGAAGAAATGGTTGAGAAGACGAAACAGGCTCTTCGAGAAATGAAAATTCCGAAAAATGCGGAAAAGAAGGTGATATTGAAGAAAGGCGAAACACGTCATAAACAAGATGATGCCAAAGAAACATTTGTTCCCAAGACATCTACTGCTCACGCCTAGTCTCAACAAAAAGTCGAGCTAACGACTTTAACTAAAAGCGCTTGATGGGAAGCAACCCATTTGGTACGTTTTTCTTTTAGTTTTTCTTTCTTTTTCTATTGACGTTTTTCTTTTTAGTATTTCAGGCTTTATATAAAACCCAAAAACAATCAAAAAAATCAGAAAAAACAAAAATGAAGACGACGTTCGAAACAGATCGTAAAACGGCGAAGGAACGAAGGAGAAAACGACCCGAAACGAAGGGCACTCGGCCGCAGCTGAAGCAGCTCGACCCGCGGTGAGGAGGTCGTCGACCGCGTTAGCGTTGGCCGGTCACGCGGCGAAAAGGCACTTGGCCTCATTCTATTCCAAACTTTATCCCGACCATTTCCAACCGTTCCCGACACTAAACCGTGCAATCCCAAACACGTTCACTACGTGAAATTGAACCAAACCCGGTTTAATTCACGTGTTCCACTTAGGTAAGTCACAAAAGTTTTTGAAAAACAGAAAACTTCTTTTTACATAAAAACAATTTTTCAAAGAACGAAAAGAGAATTTCAAGATTCAAGCTCTCTTTCTTCTTCTCTTCCAAAATACTTCGAGATTTTGGGCAAGAACACCATTTTTCAATTCAAAAGCTTTTTCAAAAATTATTCGGTCCATTCTCACTCTTTTTTGGAGAAGATCTCAATTCCTCACTCATCCCATCAATTCCAACAAGGTACGAACCGAAACCTCTACCTTTTCATATGAACAAGAACCTAGTGTTTTTCTTGAATTCACTATATCTATGTCTTTGATGGTTAGAAATTGTTAAAGAACTTAAGATTGAACTTCTAGTGTGTCTAGACTTCAATTTTAGCACTTAATTCCCTTGGATTTGAGATTTTTGGAACTTGAAATTTTCAAGCTTAATTGAAAACGAATTTAAAGAGTAATTTTGATTAATGTAGACAAGTCTAGTTATATCGTTAATTACCAAACGGTAATCTACTGAAATTTACATAACGTTGAACTTAAAATCGATATCTAGAAATTTTTATGCAAGAGCGTCAAAAACCCGGAATTCACGATCATGAACTTGATTTGTTTAAACTTGTGATCAATATTTCTCGTTTGATTGATTGAATTGATACTAGAATTAATATCTTCGCATACTGAAAATTTTCAATCACAACTATATTCATACTTTTTCAGATAATTGTTTTCTATTTTGTAGGAACAATGGACCACGCGAGAATGAGAATAACTCGCTCAAAGAAGAGCGGATACATAGGAGAGACTTCCCGGATATCATTTTCAATTCGACACGAGGAGGATCGGACACCGTAAGCGTGGAAGACGACACAAATATTGGCGAGTTCTTTGCAAGTCGACGACGATCGACTAGAACTTGCGTGCCGATTCCTCGACGTGACCCAACTCCTTCCCCTCCACATGAACCAACACCACCTCCGGAACGAAGATCAAAGGTACGATATGTCGGAAAACCTATGGACCCGAATATCAATTACCTTGAGAAGCTCAACAAGATGGTTAATCAAATCAACACCTCGCATAGATTACTCGACTCTTGACACGCTCGGGATTAGAGAAGACGTGATTTGGTATCTCGACGCACGTAACCTTTGACCTTTCATGGAGCTCAATCTCCCTAGCTACGAAGATCTCACCAAACAATTCTTATCGACCGTCAACATGTGCTACGAGAGCGCTCTAATGCGAGAGCGAGCGACGGTACACTTACTTTTACCATTCGCGGATATTCTTATGCTCTAACGATCCCTGAACTTTGTGAAGCTTTGTAGCTTCAATATCTCGATGAGATTCACCCCGAGGAAAATCCCGATGAAGATCTATGGAACATAATGGGACAAGGCGTCTACAACAACGGACGGTCCAAAGCCGCCATACTCACGCATCCCGCTGTCCGCTATACACACAAGCTCTTAGCGCACACCATACTCTTGAGAGCCAACGTGGGGAGTGTCCTCAAAGGCGAGCTTGTCACCCTTCAATTACCTTTCACCGACGACCCGCGCTATGCTTGATATGCTTGTATCGTCGCGAAGAACTTGGTGAAGGTGAAACACGACGCGCCCGCCAGAAAACCCGAGGACACTACTACCGCCTTCAGAAGCATCATCACGATGATTCTACAAGCCGTGCACTTCGATTTCTCGAATGAGGTTCCACTCCAAGGAAGCTGGTTCGACTTGATGCAATTCTCCCGAGACCGCACGATCTCTCGCGCTTCACTCGACCCTAACAGATTTGGTTACAAATATTGCACTAATGTCGGTGAGTCCTACTTTGTCTTCTTACCTTCTAACTATGTCCCTAGACTCCGAGAAGGAGCAACACCTAGATGTATACCGAAGGAGATGGACTACATACCTACAGCCCCACGCCTAGCGTACACGATTGGACAATTCCTAGTGGCCAAGGCCAACCCTGACGCCGAGGCAGAGCGTGCTCGACTACTTCAACAATCACAGACCTATGCACCATCCGCGAGTTCGTCTCACGAACACGGACCAGAATACGCAGCCATGGAGAAGAAGATAACACGACAAGAGAGACGATACATGCGCATGATGCGTTTCCTCGAAGAGCACCACCAGTTCGATGGCAACACGCCCGACTCCGAGACAGATGGCTCTGGCGACGCCTAGCCATGCACTTCACCACCACAGTTTAATCGATCTCTTTCACCTTATCTTTTATTTTAATGATTTTACCATCCTTTCACCAACTTTTTCACACTGAGGACAGTGTGGTTTAAGTATGGGGGAGGATGTTTATCCATTACTAATCTATTTTTCTTTTCTTTGGATCTTTTTAATTCTCGCTGAATTTTTAAGACCTCGTGTAGTATTTTTATTAAGTATTTTTCAGGAACATAAGAACAAAATCTATGATGATATTGACTAGTGTGCTTCTACGCTATTTCCTCGTGTTATCTCTTTTGTGGTTTAGTACTAGACTAGGCGGTAGCTAGAGTGCTTTCAATGCGACATCCCCAGAGGATTTCGAGCCATAGAAATTCTTTCTGACATGAAATACTAGCTCATTTTATTTGGACTTAATCTATATTTAATTTTCTTATCAATTGTTTTAGGCGAGACAACGAGTCATACATCTAGGACATCTTTTTCATTTTTACCACTCTTTATTGTCCTAGATGGCTGGTTCATCTTTAGCCGGTATCCCACCTGAAACTTAACCTTTGTTCAAACCTCATGCAATTCTCTTGTTGTCGTATGTGCAAATATGTGCAAAAACGCCGGAGAGGGAGAATTGACACAATTTTTAGTCACTCGAGAAAACGAGAGACTAGACGGATTAGGTTGTGGAGGTATCGAAAAATCAAGCTAAAAAGCTTCCTTGAAAATCGTTTGTAAATGGTAATTTTTGTACTCTCAAAGGCTCCCGTGTAAAGGCGTTTCCCCTTTCTAAAAAAAAAAAAACGAAAGGAAAGGAAATAAAAGCCTAAGAGTCTTATAGTGTTGATCCGTAAATCACACAAAAGGGGTAAAACAGTACTTTTAGTCGGAATCTCGTTTATTGATCAATATCGGCGTTACAACAGAGTAAATGAGATTTGCAAAGACAAAAGATCTTGAGGTCGGTAATGAGCTCTCTCTCTATTCTTTGTCTCTGCGGAAGTTGTGGATCATTTGATGAATGAGCCTCCTCCTTTATTTATAGTGTCTTTGAGGCGGTTGAATGGAAGATTTCTCCTTTTCCTAGTTTGATTGGGAAAAGGAAATCTCCCGGTTTTCTCTCCGAGATAAGGATAAGTTCCTGATATCTCGAAGAGTCGACCAAAGAGAATATTTCCTTTTCCGAGATCGGTGGGAAAAGGGAAATATTCCGGTTTCATCTGTTGTAATGAACCGGGCTTGTGATGGGCCTAGATCGGTAGCCGAGATGGGCTTTCAGCGAGATTCCGAGCTCGGCCCGTCGTTTTCGGGCCGACTTGTCTTCGATCCAAACCATCGTAAACCGGTCTTGATTGAACCGATCTTGGTTCGAACCGAGTTAAACCAGGGGGTGCTAATCCCCCCTCTAACATATAGTAGCCTATATTTTTACCAAGGCAACTATGTTTCAATATGTGAGGAGTAAGAAGCCGTTCGAATCATTACCCGGAGAAAAATCTAAGTTCGTGGGAACGGCAGAAAAGTTCTGTCAAAGGGAGAAGAGTCCCAACGAAGGAGGAGTTTTGCAGCAACACTTATGTGAGCAAGGAGTAACTGAAAACTGTGGGTACCAACAACTCCATCCTCTCTTGTTGTTTTGCATAATATCTAGCATCTTCTGAAGAAAATACGGTAACCCGAAACACTTTTAGCCTCACCTCTAAATTGCCCTTAAATGCCTAGCATCGATTGTCTTGTCTAATATTTTTGGTAAGAATCACGCAATCTTTAATGAATGTTAAGAAGTTGACTGAAAGTTAGGATCTATGTGGTTAGACTTTCGCATGACGTATACCGTGGACTAGCGTTGTAGTACTTTGGTGAGAATTTTCTAGACTAAGCCCGATCGATGCATTACGTTGGTTATTGTTTAGATGGACGGCCACTGAGAATTTTGTTAGTTCCTATATTTTCGAAAACCTCTTTCCGAGTTTAGATTTCTGTTTTGTTTGAGGACAAACAAAGATCTAAGTCTGGGGGAGTTCATAACACCGGTTTTGGACCATTTTTATGGATCATTTTCATATTCTTTTGCAGGTGTTTTTAACTCTGTTTTCAAAGATTTTAAAGTGATTTTCATATTTTAGAGATTTGAAAGACATTTCATGTAAATCGGAATAAAAGAGTGCATTTCGGAGAAAAAGTACGTTTTGGATACACTTGGACCGTCAAGAAGTCTTGCAGCTAATGGAGACCTTTTCACCGTCTGATCATCCCCAAATTTGGACACAACAAATTAGAGACAACCAGATTTCAAATGCAATTGGATTGGAGGCAATCCAATGGTTGGATCTTTAAATATACTGAAGCACTGAAGGGATATGAAGCTGCCACGAGGAGAAGCCCACCGCGCCTGGAGGAGCTGGAGCCGCGGCCAGGAGGCATTTCGCCACTCCTGGAGAGTCTCCACCCGAGGCCAGGAGGCGTTTCGCCACTCCCAGAAGCCCCGCACCTGCGACCAGGGCATGTCGCGACCAAATCGACGCATTTCTTCATTGAGGCCAAAACCGTCGTTTCACACCAAACCCTAAAACGAAGATTAGCTCTCTAAATACTCATTTTATGCCTCTTAGAATAACACATTACATTCTTATTACGCTTGAAGGCAGAAGTGAAGCTCTTGAGACTTGTGCACTTGTTTTCTTTGGTTTAGAGCAAAAGATTTTCGATTCTTGTTCTTCGATAGAGAAGCTTTCTTCATCCCTTTTTACTTACTGTTTTTATTTAATTTATTGAATATGATTACCTCAGCTATGGCTGAGTAATCTCCTTGTTGGGTGAAAGGGGTTTGAAAGAGAATTTATTGTTCGATTCTTATTAGGTTTTTAGTCTAGGATGCCGATTAGGGTTCTTCGTTCTATCCTTGTTGTTAATGTCTTGCTTGACTAACCGTCTTAGCAACTGATATTAGGTGTTTTAGAGCCACGACAGTGTTGTATCTAATCGCTTGACCTAGGGTAGAGGAGCAAATCCGTCGTAAGAATTTGAAAGTTTACTTACGGAGGAATTGTGGGCGTAATCGACCTTTGAGAGTATCATTCACTTTTTGCGCCGGCGGAGACGAAAGCTACCGTCCGAGTACTGAAGTGAGTAGGTGTGTAAGATTACGGGGTAGACTACACGCAGCGTACATGTTCCAAGTTCAATAACCCAAAGTCGACAAAAATCGCTTTAGAAATCCTAGAAATTTCCTTGTAAAAATCGGCCATAAACCCTAGAAAATTCTCGATTGTCCAACGCTTCCTTTAATTGATTCACAACCTCGATAAAATAATTAGGTAGCTACTGCACTTCTTAGTTTAGTTTAGATTCCATAGATACAACCGTAACAAAACCCAAAATATATTTTACGGCTAGACATAAGTTAAAACTCGTTAGAAATCGACAATGTCTATCCCTGTGAATTCGATCCCTAAATACTACTTCGTGTGTTCTGCACTTACAGCTTAGATATAAAGGGTAAAACCCCACGCCGGAGTTAATTCCCGGTTTGTCAGAGGGCCTCTCGAACGTAAACGGGGCAGTAATTGTAGTGGCTGGGACATGAGCTGGTCTGATTGGTCGAAGTGTTTCGGGGTCAAAACCGACACTCCAAAGAATCACGTTTTGTGCAGTTAGCATTTCTGCCATTTTTGTGTCAACCGCTTCCTTGACAGTGTTGACTGTCTCATTGGCAGTGTTGACAATATCCTTGACAGATTGTAAGCTACCCTCCACATTGGTGACCCTCATTTCTATGTCAAGGTTGCGGGCAAGAGAAGTATGGACAGTCTCAGTTGGCGCAACCTCTTGATATTGAGCGCTACCGAGGCCATAAATATGACCCTTTTTAGGAGGAACAACCTGCTCAGAAATGAAAAGATTCACAAAAATCAATCCAAAATAATTCCATGTCTGAAACTAGCAAAACCAATTAAAAATTACAAATAACAGATCATGTAGACAAAAGAAAAGCAAAACAAAGAATTAGGAAACAAATAATCATGCACGTATTCTATTGACACAACAATCTCTTAACATTCAGACCTTAGATTTGCAAACTCAAATATATGAAAGAAGCCTCAATTAATCGTCCATCCTAAAACTTAAAATTAACAAGGATAAGATGCAGTAACAAACCAATGAACAATAACAAAATATATTAGGATGTGAAACTAATAACACAAAAAAGTAACAGGTTGAAATCAATATATATTTTATTCAAAGCGACGATATATTTCAAGGATCTTTCTAATTTAATTGTATTACATAATTTATCTAGAGATATGCTTCGTTTAGTTGGAAGCGAGAAGGAACAGAGGCATATGATGCTATTTGGCTATTAGGAGATCCATCAGAAGCTAATATTTGTGTAGCAGCTAACTCAACACCAACTACAATAGACTCCGCGCGTTTGTCGATTAATGTCCCATCTTTGCGCGTGTGTGTCTTGCGCACAAGGTCCGTGTATGCTGGTGGTTCATCTGTTCCAGCCTCGATCATCTGATGAGAAACATAACACTAGAATTATCAAAATTCTTTGAAATTATCCAACTAAGGGAAATGAACCCTTACCATATTATACCCAACACGAACAAATGATACAAAACCAGCACAATGCTTGTGCTCCCCTAAACCATCAGGATTCGATAGGCGGTTCTCAGAGTTGGTCTTGCAAAGTTCGATCATATATTCAGTATCCCACTGCTCCAACATTTCAGTCCACTGGATATCACTGACATACTTTGGTTTTTTCCAGCTCTCTTTTTCTTGCTGATTCGATCACCTATTGAATCCATACACTCTTTCCACCATAATGAATATACCAGATCATGATGGACCTTGTCCTAATAATAATTTTGCTACAGCAATAAAAAAATTGTAAGTAAGAAAATGTTAGTAAGCAGGTTCAAAAAAATCAGCTTACATATTTATCAAAACTAACCACAAAATCCTGCCACCATTTATCTGTCTTCTCTTTCGGGACCAATCCAATATTCCACCAAAGCCCCATAAAATTGTTATCCGGATGTATTTACAAACTGACGGGTCAATTTTGAACCTGAAATAAGAAAAACATAGTGTATATTATTAGATATATATTAGAATGTAACATAAGATAACAATATAAAACATAGAGTATATTACCATAAAGCTCCATCGAGCTTATGAGGATGGAGCCGTGTATGGTCTTGCCGTGCAGGCGCATTAATTAGAGCCTCGAGTGTACGACTATTGGAGCTGTTAGCACCAGCTGAAGACTGAGCAGTTGATGACAGACCAGTAGCTCCAGGTGGTAGGGGACCTTGATGTTGAACACTAGGTCATTGTGGACAAGGTGGCTGTTGACGCCGCAACGATGATAACCGTGATCGCTTAGCTTTAAGCATATCTAAAAACAAAGATAGTCATATGAGCAGAAATAATTTAACAGAGTAAATAGACAAATTAAAAAAACAAACAAACAAACCAATTGGAAAATCAAAACCAATAGCAAAAATAAAAAAAAATTAACAAACTCAAACTTTTCTCCAACTAAAAAAACTAAAAAAACTAAAAGAAACACAAAACTAAATCACATGCACTGCAAATCAGATAACAAATTTACCAAATCCATCCGAGAATACCCAAATCAGAAGAGAAGAGACCGAGAAACAGATATACAAAGAAATACCTGGTTTCGGAGTGAGACCGAGAAATAATTTCTGCAGAAGAGAAAAAATTAACGGAGGCTTCATAATATATTGAGAGATAGGAGAGATTGAGAGACAGGGAGAAGAGACTAACTGGCTGCAAAATATTTTGAGAGAGAGGAGAGACTAAACAACATAGAAAAATGACGGAGGCTGCAAAGTTTTCTTAAGGAAATTAGGGTATTTGTCCAAAATTTTACGCCAAATTTTCAGAATAAAGATACTTAGGGTATTTGTTTAATATTTTGATGTTCATTAATTGTTTATGCAGCAATATCTCCCAATGAATTTTTTTCATTCAAATATAATTTTGTTCTTTCGTATTTTTTTAATTTTACTAGTTGTATAAATAATGACTCAGACCATCCACATTGCACATAAAATGTTATGTCTCACAGATAAAAAAATATTAAAAATACACTCTCTCATCCTTTTACTCAACTTCATACCTTCTCTTTCATCATTTCACTTAACTTTTATTAATTTTATATTTAAACATACTCCTAATTTCACTCTCTTATGTCTTCCCGGAGACACAATCTCTCCAAAACTACTCACTATTTTCTCTTTCTACTTAAATTTTATTAATTTTATATTTCAATACACCCCATTATTTCAACCAAAAACACTCTCTTTCTTCCTTTTACTCAAATTTTAATAATTTTATATTTAAAGACATCCA
>PKML01043614.1:34996-90711 GCA_002933935.1 Eutrema yunnanense | reverse complement strand
TCAGCGATCTGCGACCCATCCTGATTACCAGCCAGCCTCTTGCGCTCGAAATCTGCGCTCTTGGTGCTACTACTAGAGGCAAAGTTCTCAATCAGCACAATAGCATCCTCATGATATCTGGTGTTGAAATTACCATTGCTGGAAGAGTCCAGACCCATCTGATATCTCCAATCTACTCCTCTGAAGAAGATACCCAGCAGCTGCACATCAGAGTATCCATGATGTGGACAATCTCTCTGGTACGATCTGAATCTTGTCCAAGCAGCCTTGAACGCTTCAGTAGGTCCTTGAGAAAAAGTGGAGATCTTATTCCTCAGATCTTCAGATCGTCCATCATCATAGAAGTTGATCAGGAAGGCTCTCTTAGTGTCTTCCCAATTAGTCAGCGATCCAGCAGGTAGCTGCCTCAGCCAGTAAGTAGATTCTCCACCTAAAGAGTAGGGGAAGAGCTTGCAGAAGAGATAGTCGTAGGATACTCCATTGCTTTTGATGCTAGTGACCAAGTCTTCGAATTTCTCCACAAAGGACCAATTAATAACCTTCCTCAAGGAAAATATCGATTCATTTGCATGGACAACAGCCGATATGTCTGGCATTGATCTGAGCATCATCTCACACGAACTCAATGTCGATCCGAATCATAAGCCAGTGCGTCAAAAGTGTCGAAAGTTCGGACATGACAAAATCGAGGCTGTTAATAGCGAGGTTACCAGGTTGCTAAGTGTTGGGTTCATCAAAGAGGTCAAGTATCCCGATTGGCTAGCAAATCCAGTCGTGTAGAAAAAGAAAAATGGCACCTGGCGAGTGTGTGTGGATTTTACGGATCTGAATAAAGCGTGTCCTAAGGATAGCTTTCCCCTACCTCACATTGACTAGTTGGTGGAAGCTACCGGCACCACGCCTACGAGAACTCGAAGCTGTACAAGGAGAGAACTAAGACCTATCATGATAAAAAGATCATCTCCAGACATTTCGAGCCGAACGACCATGTCCTTCTGTATAACTCTCGTTTGCAATTGTTTCCTGGTAAACTGCGTTCTCGTTGGTCAGGTCCCTTCACAATCAAGGAGGTCAGACCAAATGGTGATGTCGTGCTGATTAGTCTTACAGGCGATGAATTTACTGTTAATGGACAGAGGGTGAAACACTATTGGGCGAAAGCCGAGATTCCAACAGGGCAGATAATGCCTTTGGATGATGCATCCACAGCCTGAATGGTGTTACACTCAAGCCAATGACGTTAAACGAGCGTTTGGTGGGAGCCAACCCACTGGTGAGTCTCTTTTTGAGTCGTTTTTCTTTTTATTTTTCGTTATGTGTTTGTGTCAGGATAAACAAGGAGCAAAACTCGAAATCGCCTGAGTATCGATCGATACCATTTGGCATCGATCGACACCGATCGCGAATGAGACGGTTCATCATGTTGATTTAAGCCTGGTATTGATCGATACCAGGCCGTGTGTCTATCGATACCAGATGTTCCAGCACGGTAACTTCTTGTTTTTCTTAATTCTATTATGTTCTTTTGTTTTTTTTTACCTACTCTAGGCTAGATAACATTGGGGACAGTGTTGTTTAAGTCTGGGGGAGGTGTCTGCTGAGATTGTGCTTGTTTTTCTTAGAGTCAGTTGTTTTATCGAGTCAAAATCGTTTTATTGAGTCAAAACTTGTTGGAGATGATGATCTTGTGCTTGAATTGTTGTTTTGATTTTGTTTTTGAGTGACCAATGTTGCAGGATCAGCTCTAGATCAACTAATGAAAAATCCAATGACTGACCAGTTGACTAGAAAACATTCATGTCTCCAGCAGAGTTCTTCTGAAGCCTGAGCCAAATTTTTGCACTTCATCAATGTGGTTAGTGTTTACATAGCTTGATTCATCATTCATATCTGACAAAGGAACCCATATGTTTAAAGTAATGGTATCTCTCTCCCCTGTTATATGTTGATAAATAAGAGCATAAAAGATTGAAATGATTTTCTTCTGAGTAGAGGGCTAGGAAAATTTCTAGCGATCCCATTATTCTACTTAAGAGGGAATGATCACACAAAGGTTGAAAGCGAGGTTAGGATAATTTCCCGTGATACCACTATTTGCCTAAACCTTTGATACATAGAGAGGGAAAAACCGGGGATTCGGTGGCAAACACCATCAATACTCGCGTTTCGGACCTTGATGTGTATATGCAGATCTAAAAAAAAAAAGAACATAATAAGAAATAAGTATGGGAGAGAGAAAGTGATACAAAAAGTGTGAAATTGGATGGTTCCTTGTCATGATATTGTATGGTAAAGAATCTAGAAGGTTCTTGAACATTGGCTGCAGCGATGAAACTGGCGATGAGGGCTTTATTTGAACAATGCTGCGAGATAATGTGTGGAGTTTGGAAAAGCTGTGAATGTCTACGGAGAAGTACATGGTGGTTAGATCAAAAGCTGGTTAGGTGACATTTGGGTGCTTGGAAAAATGATCTTTGCGATGGTTCTTGAATAGGTGAGTCTCCGTGTTTTCAAACCTCTTTCTCTGGTTTAGTCTTCTATTTGCTTGAGGGCAAGCAAAGGCTAAGTCTGGAGGAGTTGATATATCATGGTTTTTTACCCCTTTTAAGCCATGATATAAGTCCGTTTTATAGAGTCTTTCTAGTATTTTGGAATCTTTTAGAGTCTTTTACATGTTTTAGCACGTATGGAGCATAATTGGAGATACTGGAGCTTTCTGGAGCATTCTGGAATAAAGCAGAAGTTTGTGTTGCTGAGAACCCGATTTGAAGCATCAGTATCGATCGATACCCATAGCTGATGACACGATCCGCAACTTTTCCAAGAGTTGAAGAATTGCAGAATTACCCCAGAAGACTTTATTATTTACAAGAAGGCCCAAAACGTGATTTAGGTTATTTAATAGGATTTTACAGCCAATTTGTTGGCTACGTTTTATTTTATTATGGATTTGTGAGAGAGCTTTTGAGGGGAGACAAGTCTGAAACTATGTTCGTCCGAGAGAAGATTTCGAACCGTCTTATTACTCTTTCTATTTTATTTGATGATTTATTCAAACATGTTTATTGCTTCAATCTCCATGTCTGAGTAGATCCACTTTAGGTTTAGGGTTTTCTCACAGGGATTTCTTTGAATGCTAGATTGATTTATTGTTAGGGTTCATAATCTGAATTAGCTCTTCGCCTTAGGTTGTTCTCAAAGCTAATTCTAGATTGATCACCTAGAACTTAGATCTTAGGTTAATCGATTAGGCACGACAGTGCAATTGAGTAATATGATAGAACTTAAGGTGAGCAAATTGATTATTCGCAAAGAGATTTGGTTTTATTGATTTGTGAACATATCAAACCTGAACTTTAAGGCTGATTTAATATTAGGAATTTGCAAAGAGATTTGGGATTCTGAAGTTTAGATTTAGATAATTCTCGCAACGACAGTTGGTCAATTATACTTTAGTGATTTGAGTTCTAGAATCGCGCATAACCTTAACCCTGATTAGTTAGTCTGCATTCATTGATTTCCTGAGAAATACCCTAGGCCTATATTCTCTCCATTGAATTTATAACTCGTTTACTGCTTATTGTTTATGTTTCATCTGGTTTGCTTAGCTTGATTCGATACTATACCATTTATTGTGTGATTTCTGTGAGTCCTTGTATTCGACTCCTACACTTACTACAACAACTGCTTTAGTACTTTTAGGGTATTAATTTGAGCATATCAGACATGCGAGTCGGAGAGCAGCCGCAACAGACAGCCTGGGAGCTGGACGATCGCGAGCCTGCATAATCCTGGCAAGAGTAAACTGCTTCCAGTCAGAGTTCCCTTCTCTAAGAAGATCGATGAGCTGTCGAACCTCAGTCGTCACGATCTTCGAGGAATCAATAGACTCTGGAAAAGGAAAGCCAAATCAGAACAAAAGAAAAAGCGATTAAGGAATTCCTGAAATGGGCACACGAGCCGGCTTCCTAAGGTTCATGCTGACTGGTAATTTGAGCCCAGGAATGCTGAAGTATCGACTCGCCCTCAATAGAATTCCTAGAGATTCTGAAATAGAACCATTGCTCCCACCATTTATTTTCCCTTGCATTAAATCTAAAAACAGACCGCTTAACCTTCGCCGAAAAATAATAGGTCCCGCAAAGATTCGTGTTTGCTTTGACATTGAAGAGCTGGCGGAAGTCCTCGGAGTTAAACACAACCCCAATTTCTCTAAAGCGCACCCAGAGCGCGACTAGGTTTCTCATCGCGCTGGGCATGAGCTGGGGAAGGGCGAGCCCGAGGTCGCCAACTGATACTAAGACTTTTCGGTCTTAAAGAGGTATCACTAACTCTAAATACAAGTAGTATAAGAGGTTATCAATCCGTATTAGGAGATGACTCTAAGCATTAAGAATGCAAGGAACCTATGTAAGTTAAGCTAATAAAAAAGGTTTTGTGATTAAGTATCCAATTTAAAACAAGTAAAACAACTAAACAAGATGTAAACCAATAAGCAAAAGCGGATTTAAAAATGGGATTATGGACTTAAGATAACCCAAGTTCAATTCATGATGTTCATTTTCTCAAACAAGCTAATCCCTAGGCATAAGACCATTAACTTGACTAATTCTCTTTCAAGCAATTAATCACTATGCTAATCACCTAATCCATTAACAAACTCTCATTTGTGGATTATTGATTAGCAAGCATTAAGTTTAAATAAACAAGATCAACCAAAGATATACTCTAGACAACTATTATCATAGGCTAGGAGTATTAATCTCTTGTTTAGTTCATCAAGGCATTTCATCAAACACTTGGTGTGCATGAAATGCCTTACGATCTAGACCTACTTTTTCAAGGTAGATCTAGCCTTAAAAACACTAAACAAGGAGGGATATAAGAATATCTAACCCTAAACACCATGAATCAAGCCATGGATCATCCTAATCTACCACATCTCTAAACCCTAAAAGACTACTCAAGACCCATTAAGAACCAACCATAATCGATAGTGATGGAGGTTGAATCCATGGATGGATGATGAATAATCAAGATAGAAGATAGATAGATGCAAGGAATTGATGGAAATAAACACTAGATTGCATAAAACAAAGGATCCTCCTTACAAATCTCAAGCTCTCTCTCAAAGGTAAGGGTTTTAGACTTAAGAAAAAATATAAAATTAAATTTAGGTTTAGAATGTATTTAAATAAAAAGTGGGCGACCAGGTCAACCCGGAACAAACCGGGTATTGACCCTTTCGGATCTTGGGTCGGGTTTTCTGTATCGGCCAAAACGGGTCCGGTATAGATGGCCGGTATGAGGTGCCGTGGAAGAAAGGGTGATGCCGGCTGGGTTATAACCGGGATGCATAGCCGGTACTCTTCCTGGTGGGGTGAAAATCGGACACCGGGCGAGAGAGTTGTCTTGTGCTGGGCAGGAGCCGGTACGTGCGTGGCGTCGTTGGGCGGTGCAGGAGTCCTAAATGAAAAGTGCCTTGCCGGGGCGTTCGAAGCTGGTACGTGCGCCTGGTAAATCCCCTGCTCGAGGTAACGCACAGCACCGGACGTGTGAAGTGTGCTATGCCAGGCCGGTGCGAGAGTCTTCAATCTGGGAGGATGCTTTGGTGGTGCCGGGGGAAGTGCAACCGGTATGCCTGGCCGGTGTAGAGCCTGTCTCTGCCAAAGTTGTGATACCGGCCAAGTTAGGTCCGGTATGAGAGTCCGGTGCAGTGAGTGCGATCTACCCTTGCCTCTAGGCGTTGGCTCAAGGTCCCAAGCCTAGTGTGAACTCCTCCAAAGTCTCCAAAAGCCTCCAAAGTACCTAAAAAAGACTCTAAAACATGCAAGACTCTCTAGGACCTAGTATGAAAACCCAAAACTCTAAATGAGACAAAACAAATAAGAAATGCAATGAAACGATATGTGTATAAGATAAAACGTAAGCTAAATGAATGCATAGAAGGGACAAAATATGGGAATATTAACTCCCCCAAACTTACTCCTTTGTTTACCCTCAAGCAAACAAATAAGAGCAAGTAGAGGGAGGTTTGAAAGTGGGAACTCAAATCCACAAGTAGCACAAAAGGAAATCACACTCAACGTCCAAGTTTGTAGTTCTTAACTGCACAAGTGAGTCTACTCCAAAGGACTTAGCCATTCATATTTCATCATGTATCAAATCCAAACCCCAATCTACACAAGCAATCATATTCTCCAACCCCTTAACATTTATTAGTGGTGTAACCATGAATCATGTCTATGCAAGGTCAAATCGAATTCAATTGGCTAAGGGTTCGGTTATGAGATGAAGGTGATCTCATTATCATGCATGTGTAATCAAGTGCAAGGATCTCTCATGGAATGAACAAACTTTAGCAAAATGTTAAGAGAAATACACTATAATGACTCAAATTTTTAAAGAAATTACTAGAATGACTCCCTCTCAAATGGGTTACTAGAATGACTCAAATTTTATTGAAAAAGACTTGAAAATCTTAATTATCCTTCATAATCATGGAATTGCCATTTTGATTTAAATTTAGAAAGAAAAAATCTGTAATTACACAATCCTCAAGTAATAAAATCAAAAAATTAAAAATGAACAAATTTGTAATCGAGGGAAACTGAATCGTTTCTAATTCCCTAAAAATCTTTCTCACACAGAAAAATCTCTCTCTCACACACAAAACTCTCTCTCTCACACACAAATCTCTCTCTCTCGGTCTTGTTCTTCCAAAAACCTAACCTAGCCGTCGTTCCTTCGCTGTCGGAGAAGCAGGCAGCCAGGCTTCCGCCGGCGACTCTCCATTTCAAACGTCGCCTCTACTGTCGCCATCGTCGTCTCTCCACTTCAAACGTCGCCTCTCTCCTCTTTTGCCGCCGTCGTCTCTCCACTTCAAACGTCGCCTCTCTCCTCTTTTGCCGCCGTCGTCTGTATCCTCCACCGTCGACTTTCTCTCTTCCAGATTCCGGTAACTTATTCTCCATTTCTTCTTCGTCTTCTTTATCCTCTACTGTCGCCGGCGTCGTTCCATTTTCCGGTACCTTAATCATCATTGGAATCGGTTTTTGCATCTTGGCGCCATATATGTTTTAGAAAAATACGGTTGGTTTTTTTTTATTTTGATGTCAGATTTGTTGGATTTTTTTGGTTATTTAGCATCATAGTTCTTAGATCTATCGTTGTACTGATGACATAGTTGTCTCTCTTAGGTGATAGACTTGTTTGACACCGGCGTCGTTTCATTTTCTGGTAACTTAATCGTCATTGGAATTGATTTTTTAGATTTTCCATCTTGGCGCCATATAAGTTTTAGACAAATACGGTTGATGTCAGATTTATGAGATTTTTTTGTTCTTTAGCGGCATAGTTCTTAGATCTATCGTTGTACTGATGACCGAGTTGTCTCCTTATGTGATAGACTTATTTGTGTAGCGATGATAGAGTTGTTTCTAAACTCTGATAGACTTGTGTTGGACATTGATAGATTTGTATATAACGTTGATAGACTTGTTTACGTAGTAATAACAGAGTTGTTTATGTAATAATGGCAGAGTTGTTTATAACGGTGATAGACTTATCTCTGTTGATGATAGACTTGTTTCTATAATGATTATAAATTTTTTTCTAATTGTGACAGATTTGTCGTGGTATTGATGACAGATTTAGATATGGCTTCTGAAACTGTAACAAAGATGTATCCTCAAAGCCTATACGAATAGGGAAAAGTTCCAATTCAGCAGAGGAGCATGAACCACAATTGTCACTTGGCCAATTTCAGTCACATCAAAGAATCTGTTGGTGATGATGTATGGAATGACATGAAGGAATCATCAATTGGGGTGATTATTAAACTGTACGAAGTCGAGTACTTGTGGTTTGCCAAGCAAGTCCACTACTTTCTAACTAATCAGTTGGCAACAAACAAGAGTTAAGAGATGTGGAGTTTGGTTGGGAATCAACCAATAAGGTTCTCGTTGTATGAGTATGGAGAAATTACATGCTTAAAGATTGATCCATTTGATGTTGAAGACACATGGGACGTTGACCATAATGAGTTTTGGAAAGAACTGGGACTCTCTAGTTCACTGGAAGGACCTATGTTAAGGGAATTGTTGCTGGTTTTGGGAAAATGTAGGCCTTGGAGCTTTGATAAGAGGAGAATGGTTGGATTGCTCTGTGTTCTGTCTATTGGACTTTATGGTATATCTCCTGGTAGTAGAATCCCTTTGGAAGCTGAAAAAACGGTTATGGATCGACAGATGTTTGATAGATATCATTGGGGTCGGATTGGATTCAAACAATTGATAGATTCTATTAAGTGTATTACTTATGATGGAAAGCTGACTTACATCATTCGTGGGTGTGTTCATGTCTTGCAAATCTGGGCGTGCGAGGCAGTTACTGGTGTAGGAGAGATTGCAGGTAAAAAAAAAGAAGCGACTGAAGTTGTTCATTTACTCTCATGGGACGGATCTAGAATGAGAGTGAAATTTGATGAATTCATTTCAGAGGAGATAAAAAAACATGGCGAGGTTTGACTCATACTTTAAATTATCATAGAGATTTGACTATTACAGTCTTTGTTGGTTTATCTAATGATTATATGATTTTGTAGGTACGTGTTCGACATATGATCTTGAAGCCATATGAGGATATATATCCTCCTTGGGAAGGAGATGAAGCGGATGCAGACTTAGACAACATGATCAAGGACATTCTTAATGGTGAGTTGGACAAAAAAGCTTGGGATTTGATTCCCGTTAAAAGACGCAAAGCAAAAGTTGATTGCAGATTTAAATGTTCGCCATAGCAGACATATTTTCATAATAGATTGCAGATTTGTTAGATTTACGTCAGACTTAAATTTTCGACATAGCAGACATATTTTCAGAATAGATTACAAATTTGTTAGTCTTTCACGTCAGATTTAAATTTATTATATGGCAGATATTTAGTCTATTACATCAGATTTAAATTTAAACATTGCAGACATATTTTCAGAATAGATTGCAGATTTGTTAGTCTATTACGGCATGTATAAACTTATTATATAGCAGACATATTTTCAGATTAGATGGCAGTTTTAATTCACACTTATTAACAAATTATGGTCAATAACGTTTCTTATTTTTTGTATGTGAAGGAGGCTTTGGAACATCAGAGTGTTAGCGATATCACACTTGATGGGCTTGTGAAAATGGTAGAGACCCTCTCTACAAAGATAGACGACGTGAAGGTCACTGTTGAAAAGCAGTCTGAAGATGATATCACCCTAAAAGGACTTATGAAAATGATGGAGAAAGTTGTATCAAAAATGGACGAGAAGGATGTTGCAATTGATGCTAAAATTGATGCACGGTGCACAAGTATTGAGACTAAACTCAATATCAAGATCAGCTCACTGGAGGTTGATATGAAGGAGCTTAAACTGCGACTTCTACCCAATGAGAAGAGAGACGTTGCCATTTCTAATGTCAACGTAGATGATGAAGCCACAAGCAAAGCTCTGGTACGTTAGAAGTCTTCATGCGTTGTGTTTTTTGTTTCTTATGTCATGTCTGTTTTTTTATGTTTCTTATGTCATGTCTGTATTTTAAAACACACAACATGGTTCTTTAAACTTGCCTGTGTGTGTTTTGATATTAATCTCGTCTGTGTTTGTTTTGTTATGAATCACGTTTGTGTGTGTTCTTTAAACATGGTTCTTTAAACTTTCATAAATAATGATAGACTTTCATAAATAATGATAGACTTGTTTGATTTTGTTAACAAAGTTATTATTTCTATTGTTAGTTACTTGCTTTGCACGGCAGACTTATTAATAATTTTTTTTAAATGATTATATATACAGTCCTGGATGATAGAGAAGAAAGCTTCATCCCAAGATAATTTTGTTATCGACTCCGTGGTTAAGATTGTGAAAAATACACCACAAAATCATGGCGTTTTGAAGGCTGAGTCTAAAAAAGATGGAGAGAAGGCGCCAACAAAAAAACCGCAACAAAAGAAAAATGACGTTATTGAGATAGCCGGAGAAGTGTCTACAGAGTCCGTTCGACGAGAACTCCAATTTGGCGCCAACTTGAGTACACTATTACATGGCATACAAAATTTGGATAATGCTGGTATGGGTCAAAGACAACCGCGGATGTCGTCAACAGTCTAATGGCCATACGTTGGAAGTTCAGACATGAAACGCATCATCGCAGGTGTAACATTGTCACCTGAAGTGTACGACCCAATATCAAAGGTACCAGAAAGTAAACGAATTGCACTGATGGAATGCATTGAACAACACGAGTAAGTATACTTTACCACTTTTAACATTTTTATAATAATCAAGGCTAATACCAGCAACGATTGCAGGGATATACCACTTGCAACTTACAATTCATCAGTGGAATTCTACAAGATGATTATCATAACATGTCCACAATGGCCTGAGCCAAAATATGGATGGTTGAATGAGACGGTGAGTAATGATTTGAAGATATATTTATGTATAATAATAGCAATGTTGTTAGGATAAAATGGTTTTATGGCAGAGTTATTAAACTACTACGATCCTTTTTCTATAAATTGCAGCACATGGCGGTGATAATGAAGATGTTTACCGTCCGATCTACACGTGATCCATCTCCTTTCTGCTCGCAACGGATTGCGTTCTTGGACAACCATTTCATCAGTTCTTGGTTGATTGACTACAATGGCTACAATCCAAAGACGTTTATATTCGACAGAACATACTTGGAGGCATTTAATGGTAATTACTACGCTGATCTGTTGACGAACAAGAAGTGGTACATTGATGTCGATCACTTGTACGCTGCCCACTTCATAAAAGACAACCATTGGATTGCTTTGGACATCAACTTGCGGAAAGAAACCATTCAAGTTTATGACATCATAATCTCTCATTCAGACGACAAGTTCATCAACACAACATGTCGTCCCTTTGCTAGGATGATTCCTCAGTTGCTTAACATTTTGGTTCCCGAGAATCTACGTAAGAAGAACAACAATCAATTCAAGGTGACAAGGAGGAAAGGCATACCATAGAATCTAAACCCTGGAGACTGTGGTGTGTTTACTGTGAAGTACATTGAGTGTCTTGCGCTCGGATGTACATTTGACGGCATATGTGACAAAAATGTGGATCGACTTCGAGACAGAATAGCATTTGAGTTGTACGACGAGCTGAAAGAGGAAGCTGTTGTGATGACTAATCCGTTCCCTGTTGTTGAAGACAAAGTACCTCTACTCACGTCAACACAATTTTAGGAGACTTATTGTTTGTTTTTCATAGTTAATTCATATTTATGTATCCTTGCTATGTTTTTTGGGTGTTTCAGAAGTCCGACAAACTTATTACATCGGATTGGCAGTTTTATGTTTGGAATGTGGTAAACTTATTGATTTTTTTTAACGATTGTGACATACTTAATTTTTCGAAAACATTTTTATGCATGGCGTACACGTGTCAAATAAATTTTAGGGTTCTCTGTAAATTTGAGTCACCTTATATAGCCGCTTCACCTCAGTTTCACTGATTTCTCTCCATTTCAATTGTTGCTGTGACATAATAGATCTTATGGAGAATGGAGAGGGGATACCAAGGAAGTGTCCATGTGGAGCGGTAACAATTGGATTGACTGCTAAAACGAAAGATAATCGAGGGCGTAAATTTTATAGATGCTCTTTATCATATGGACCGGATCTTGTTTTCAAGTGGTACGACGAAGCACACAACGAAGAACTGGAGATAATGACGCGACAGCAAGCAACGATTGTGACTGGACTAGCGGAGCTGAAAAAGGAAATTCAAGACCTCAAAACCGACATAAAGGAAATAGTTTCGTTGATCGAAGATTTTAGAAGTAACGTTTGACAATCGTTGTCTCACTGTAGATTTGTTATTTTTATTATGTTCTACTACGGCAATGTTATTTTGTTATATGACAATGTTATTTTGTTGTACTATTTTGTTATATGGCAATGTTATTGTGTTATATGGCAATGTTATTTTGTTGTCACGGTAAACTTATGTTACATTGTTATATGACGAGAATGTTACATGGCAATGTTATTGTGTTATATGGCAATGTTATTGTGTTATATGGCAATGTTATTTTGTTGTCACGGTAGACTTATAACTTATGTTACATTGTTATATGACGGCAATGTTAATTTGTTATATTGCGGTAGACTTACATTACTGACGACAAACTTATTTTGTAATATTATACCGAATAAGTTATAAATTTATTACACAGAATCACATACAAAATTAAATGGCTGCAACACATGTCTTGCAATTGTGACTAGTTTGGTTACATATTGAACATTTGTGATGTTTTCTTGGTCTTTTCTTATCCACAGCTTTCTCTAAAGCCGATTTGATCCTAGTTGATTTAGGCCTTCCTGGCGGTTGACGAACCACAAGTGGTTGACAAATTTTCAAAGCGACATGCTCTGGAACAGGTAGAGCTGAATCTTCTGGCATCACGGCGCCACTATATGCGTTGTACAAATAGTATTTTGTATAATAAGGATGACAAAGTGATATGCGGCACCTGTTTCTCGACTATGCTGCTGCAAGTGCGTGAGCGCACGGTAACTTCTCAAGGTCAAATATACGGCAAGAACATTTTTTCTATGTCAAATTCACAACATAGAGATTTGAACCACTTGTCACCTGGGATTGATGTGCATCAATCGCTTGTACTGTAAGCTGTTTGGCATAATGCACACGAGTCTGGAAAGAAAGAGAGTTACACTTGTTACACAATATAGATCTTTTGATTAACTAGATAGAATTCGTATAAACGTCAAGATTTGTACCTCTAACAGCTTCTCAACTCCACGAGTTAGTGTTGTCTTCAAGCGTTGAGCTTCGTTCCTTCTTTCAGAAAACCATCTAGTCATAAGTAGCCGAATTGCTTCTAGGAGTCGTACAATAGGTAAACTCCTGGACGGTGATAGCACCTTGTTAACGGATTCAACAATGTTGGTTGTAGTTAAATTGTACCTATCACCAGAAAAATGAACCCTCGTCCACATCTTCACATCAGCTCTTTCGAGATAACTATGTAATGCTGGATTTAACGCTCTTATCTGCGCAAAAAGTGTTTCGAAATCCGAAAGTCTGAAACAATTGGCGGCTTTCTTAACCAATCCGAATGCATCACCACCTCTATATCGCTGCAGTATATTCTTATACAGATGGTATGTACAAATTCCTCGAGTTGCCATGGGATATACCTTGCCAATTGCATTACCAATTGCTTTGTGCCTATCCGAAATAATAGCAAGTCCTTCATCATCGGGGATCACACAGCTGAGCTTCCTGAAGAACCATTCCCCACTACAAGAAAACAGCGTTTTAGCGACTACACATGGCGACTAAATAATTAGTCGCTAAAAGTTGCGACTAATTAGCGACTATTTAGCGACTATTTGGCGACTAATAAAATTAGTCGTAATTGAGTCGCTATTTTACGACTAAAGAGCATAGTCGCCAAAGTAGTCACTAATTTAGCGACTAATATGCGACTATTCCGGCAGATTGCACAGTAGTCGCCTAATAGTCACTAATTTAGCGACTAATATGCGACTATTCCGGCAGATTGCACAGTAGTCGCCTAATAGTCACTAATTTAGCGACTATTAGGCGACTAGTTTGGCAGATCGCACAGTAGTCGCCTAATAGTCACTAAATTAGCGACTATTTGGTGACTATTTCGGCAGATCGCACAGTAATCACCTAATACTCGCTAATTAGCGACTATTTCGNATAAGTCACCAAGGAGTCTCTTCGTCTTCCTCTTCCATGGAAAATCGGAGGAGAAGGAGCTGGTGAAAAGGAATCTACCAGAGATTGCAGCGACGGAGTCTCTTCGTCTTCCTCCATGAAGGTAAGATGTGACTTCTAAATTTTAGATCTGGGATTTTGCCGAGATGATGAGCGGCAAATGGAAACATTGAGGAGGAGAAACAGCGGTGGTGGAGGAGAGCGGTGGAGACGGTGGCGGAGGAGAGCGGAGGAGACGGTGGAGGCTGATGGGTTTCATCGGTGCCGGCGAGGGTGAAGAAATCGAAGCGGTGCCGGTGAGGGAGAAGAAGATGCAGGCGGAGGAGGACGTCGGCACGGAGGAGCTCGGAGGACCTCGCCGGATCTGCTCTCCGGAGAGTGGAGGAGGCACGGAGGAGCTCACCGGATCTGCTCTCGGGAAAAAAAGATCGACGACGCCGGCGGTGGTCGATCCAGTTTTTCTTTTTCTTTTATTTTTTAATTTTCATTTTTTGTAATTAAATATTTTAATTAATAAAAATATTTTTTTATTTTTTTTTAATTATTTTTTACAAGTAGTCGCCAAATAGTCGGTATAAGTACAACCACTGTTCATAGTCGTAAAATAATCGCTATTTGGCGACTATTTATACGACTACACACTTTAGCGACTAAGGATTAGCGACTACATGATTTAGTCGCTAATTAGTCGCAATATAGGTTTTAGTGACTAAATAGCGACTATTTATGTAGTCGCCAAAACGCTGTTTTCTTGTAGTGCCCAAGACTCATCATTTTCCGTATCGACAACTGCAAATGCTACTGGAAAGATCTGAAAATTGCCATCTTGAGTTGTTGTTATGAGAATTGTCCCTTTATACTTACCCTGCAGATATGTACCATCCACAACTAATACTTTTCTTAGGAAAGGAAACCCTGACATGCTTGCACCAAATGCGATGAAGAGGTGTTTGAATTTTTCACTATCATCAACCTAAAGACGGGTTAGTGTTCCAAGATTATCTCTTTTTATCATGTGTAGATAAGCAGGTAATGTTTGATATCCTTGCTCGGGAGTTCCTCTAACTAGATTTCGGGCACATTTTAGAGTCTGATGAGCTTTCCAATACTTCATCTGCGGAGAAATAAAACAAGTCTGTCACAATGAAAAAATAAATCTGGTACAAAACAAATAAATCTGTCGAATGATATATTAAGTCTGACGTAACGTGTATTTACCTTGATTCCAAAATGAAAGTTCATCAAGTTTGCAACATGACTGGGCAGAACAGTTGATTCAATACCACCTACATAATCCTTGTACATCACTGCAAGAATTTCCGGTGATGCCTGTCGTGAACGAGAAGAACGAGTAGTAACGGAGCATGTATGTTCCGAAACATATACGCGAACATAAAATGGCGTAGAATCTCCGACGGGTGATGCTCGTACTCTCCATGAACACCCTTCAATCCAACACTTAACAATTAAGAGGTTTGGCGTCGATTTATCAACAATAAAATCAAACTGCTGTAACACAGATAAAATCTTCAATCTTGTCTCGAATGAATCCTTTGAGTCGTACCTTTGTCCGACAGCTAAATTAAGTGAATCTAATTCTAGCTGTACATGAGGTTGAACTTCCCTTTGTTCTGAAGTGCCTGAACCCCTTTTCTTTGGAGGTAAACTCGGTTTCTCATTATCTTCTTCAATATGCCTTCCATGTACACTATAATCTTCGTCATCAGAAGTTGCTCCATCAGAATCATCACAGCAATCAAACCTAAACTCCTCATCGTCGCTAAGTTTATCATCGTCACCTACAGAAACATCAACTTTATCGTCTTCACTATTGTTACAACCAACAAAATCTTCATCACACTTCGTTTCTCGCATTCTTTCCTCATCGTGGACTCCTTTTTCCTCACTAGTTTGTTTCTCGCATTCTTCCCTTACGAGTTTTTCACTTATTTCAACACACAGTCGAACCGTATCAGAGCTAAACTGTCTTAGAAAACCTTGAAATTGTCGACAATTTCCAACAAATACAAGTGGTGTATCAAGCGGCAGTTTACTCAAAACCCTCTTTGGAAACATGTAACTCAACTTTACCTCATGTATAGTCGGATCTAACCCGTAATCCTCAAACACCATTCCAAGGAAATCAACATACCGTGTAGTTTTATTAGCAACTAGAATTTTGCATCCTCTGAAGTTGTCGACAACAAATAGCCATCTGCAATTCTCAAACTGCCATCGACCACATACAAGAATCACTTGCTCCATGGTAGACGAAGATCTGATATGAGTCATCTTGCGAGGATAAGAGAAAGACGGCGGTTTGATATGAAAGATGACCTGATATGAGTCGTAACCCTAAACATGTTTACAAGTGATTTCTCAGATTTTTAAGGTCAAAATCGGGATTTACATACCGCAATAAATCTGCCGTAAAGGTATATTAAATTTGTGGTTGAATGTCGTTAAACGTAAAACTACCATCAATAATCAATAAGTCTGTTATTAAATGTCTGCCACCATTGGAAAATATAAGTCTGTCATCGACAAGTCTACTACCATAAAAAGGTTATTCTAGTAAGAGAACAAGTATGCTACCATTACAAAATAGAATGTATGCTATCAAAGAACTTACGTTTTTTAAGTCTGCTATCACGTATAAAAACTCTGCCATAAGGTAAGAGTCATTCTAGTAATTAAAAGTGATGAAAAAATAAGTCTGCTTAGCGTAAATCATTAAAACTTTGCCACCATTAACAAAAGTCTACCACCAAGGGGATAAATAACTCTGTTGAAAAGTCATAAATTTGTGACAGATTAATATCACTGTATTTTAAGTCTGCCATTTTTTAATAAATTTGTGGTCTTGTTTGGTAAATTTAATAAAAAATCTGTTGAAGAAAAATTAACTTTGCCAATTCAAATTAAGTCTGGGAAAGAAAAATATTAAGTTTGCCAATTGAAATTAAGTTTGGCAAATAAAATTTTTTTTGTCACGTCGTATAACAGATTTTTGTATATAAGTCTGTCTACTGTCATTAACTATGCCGATCGGAAATAAATATGTTATGTCATAAGACAGACTTATATGATTAAGTCTGCCATTGCGTATTAAGTCTATCACCCGGAACAAAAATCTGCTAATTTACAATAAATTTACCACTAATATATCGACAAATTTATTATGATAGACTTATCGAACACAGAAATACGATGTGGCAATTTTGTAAATAAGTGGACGTTTTTGATGAGCTGGAATTTAATTAGTAATGGTATTTCTGTAATAACGTTTTTGGGACAACATGCCCAAAAGGTCGTATATCAGTAAGTTTGTAGTTGTATATTTTGATGATATACTTATCTACAGCAAATCGTTTCAAGAGCATTTAGCACATCTTGAGCTGGTTTTGGAAACACTTCGAAAAGAAGGTCTATATGGAAATCTTACGAAGTGTTCCTTTGGTACTAATGAAGTGGTTTTCCTAGGCTTTGTTGTAAGTTCGCAGGGATTACAGGTAGATCAAGAGAAAATCAAGGCAATACAAGATTGGCCAACGCCGACGAGCATAGGACACGTTAGGAGTTTCCATGGTCTGGCAAGCTTCTACAGGCGATTTGTCAAAGATTTTAGCACCATAGCTGCTCCTCTTACAGCTGTGATCAAGAAGGACACTGTCTTCAAATGGGGACCAGCTCAGGAAGAAGCTTTCAATACTCTAAAATATCGCTTAACTCATGCTCCTGTATTAGTCTTGCCTGATTTTAACAATACCTTTGAGATTGAGTGTGATGCATCAGGGCTAGGTATTGGAACTGTACTAACTCAAGGAGGACGCCCGGTAGCTTATTTCAGTGAGAAATTAAGTGGAGCAAGTCTGAACTATCCCGTATATGACAAGGAGCTCTATGCACTCGTTCGATCACTAGAAACGTGGCAGCACTATCTCCTATCAAAGGAATTCGTCATCAACACTGATCATGAGACATTGAAGTACCTTAGAGGGCAGACCACGTTGAAGAGGCGTCATGCAAAATGGATGGAGTTTGTGGAATCATTTCCATACATCATCAAGTATAAGAAGGGAAAAGAGAACGTGGTAGCAGATGCACTATCAAGAAGGCACTTGCTGATCACGACAATGGAAGCTAAAGTTCTGGGATTTGAGCAGCTCAAGGAAGCATATAAAGACGATCCAGACTTCAGCTCTATATATCAGAACTGCGCACAAACACCATCAGGTTCTTACTATGTCCATAACGAATATTTGTTTAGAGAGAAACGTTTGTGTATTCCGCAGGGTTCTATGCGAGAGTTGTTGATCAGAGAAGCGCATGGAGGTGGACTCATGGGACATTTCGGAGTAGATAAAACTCTCTGCGTCCTAGTAGAGCATTTCTTTTGGCCGCATCTCAAGAAGGATGTGGAACGGTTCTGTTCCAAATGCGTGATAAGTCTAAAAGCCAAATCCAGGTCCCATCCTCATGGTTTATATATGCCTCTTCCAATTCCTACTATGCCTTGGGTAGATATCAGTATGGATTTCGTTTTAGGCTTACCCAAAATCCGAGGAAAGGATTCTATCTTTGTTGTAGTGGACAGGTTCTCAAAGATGGCACACTTCATTCCATGTGCTAAGACGAATGATGCTACGCAAACAGCAAGTCTTTTCTTTAGAGAAGTAGTACGCTTTGATATATCATGGTTTTTACCCCATTTAAGCCATGATATAAGTCCTTTTTATAGAGTCTTTCTATTGTTTTGTAGTCTTTTAGAGTCTTTTACAGGTCATAGCACATTTGGAGTATTATTGGAAGTATTGGAGCTTTCTGGAGCAGTTTGGAGCAGAAGCAGAAGTTGTGTCGCTGAGAACCTGATTCCACGACAGGCATCGATCGATACCCCCTTGGTATCGATCGATACTCTACGAGGCTGACACAACATCGCGACTTAATGAAGAGTTGAAGAATTGCAATTTGGTCCAGAAGTTTCTGATAATTACAAGAAGACCCCAGATCGTGTTTTAGGTTATAAATAGGAGTCTTTAGCCACTTGTTTAGGCTATGCTTTATTTCTAAGCTTTATTTTACTTTGGTTTTGAGCAAGTCTGATTTCCCTTCGTCCGAGATCAGATCTCAAGAACCCTTTGTTATTATTCTATTGATGATTTATTCATACATATTGATTGTTTCATTCTCTATGTCTGAGTAGATCCACCTTAGGTTTAGGGTTTTCTCATAAAGGATTTCTCTGAATGCTAGGTTAATTATCTGTTAGGATTCACCATCTGAATTAGTTCTTCGCCTTAGGTTGTTCTCAAAGCTAATTCTAGGTTGACGAATCTGGAACTTAGATCTTAGGATAATTGATTAGGCACGACAGTGCGATTAATTACCTGATAGAACCTAGGTGAGCAAATTGATTATTCGCAAAGAGATTTGGTTTAATTGATTTGTGAACATATCAAACCTGATATTAAAGCTGATTTAGAATTTAGGATTCGCAAAGAGATTTGGAATTCCTAGGATTTAGATTTAGATAGTTTTCGCAACGAGAGTTGGTTAGCTATATTTTAGTGATTTGAGTTCAAGAACTGCGCTAAATCTGAATCCTGTTAGTTAGTTTATCTGCATTCATTGATTTCCTGAGAAAAACCCTGAGCCTATATTTCCCTGATTGATTTACAACTGTTTAATTTCTGCACTGTTTTTAATTACATTCGTTTGGCTTAGCGTAATTCGACACTTCATAATCTATTGTGTGATCTCTGTGAGTCTTCTGTGGTTCGACCCCTAGCTTTACTATAACAACTGCTTTAGTACTTTAGGGTATTAAATTGAGCATATCAATTTTGGCGCCGTTGCCGGGGACTCAATTCGCCATTAGATTTTAGTTTAGAATTTCGACTAAGTTCGTCGGTATCGATCGATACTCTGTAGTATCGGTCGATACTCGTCGTCTTCTTTTGTTGGTATCGATCGACACCACTTGGTATCGATCGATACTCAACGTATTTTTCTGGTTACTTACGTGCTTTGCCTAGTGTTTTGTTTGCAGGTGTATGCCTGTTCGTGAAACCAGGAGCAACAAGAGCACACAGCTAGTTGAACTGTCACTGGAACAGCTAGCGCTTGTGGAACGCACAAACAGAAAGACCAAGCAAACATCAGGGATGAACAACCCAGTGGTTTTAAGAGCTGATGAAGCTGGAATTCTGAGAGACCAAGAGGGTCATGTGTGTAATGAGAGAGGGCAGCGACTCGATGAGGCTGGAAACGTCGTTGTCCCTGCTCCTATTATTGAGATTGTCGCGCCAGCTGGGCGCGCCAACGTTGGGAATGCTGCAGGTGATCGAGCTAGGACACTTGGCGAGCACAACAGACCTGATCAGTTCTATGCCAATCGATCTGCGATTCGCATCCCAACTTTTCAGAGGAACGACTTCGAGCTGAAGCCTGCGTACTATGCTCTCGTAAGTCAGAGTCCTTTCCATGGCCTACCTCATGAGCATCCCATGGATCATATCGAGAGGTTCGAGGATTTGGTCACTGGGATGAAGTACAATGGAGTACCCAACGAGTTCCTGTTTTGCAAACTCTTCCCATACTCTCTTGGTGGAGACGCTGCTTATTGGCTGAAGCAGTTGGCTCCTGATTCTCTAACTACATGGGATGAGACGAAGAAAGCATTCCTGTGCAACTTCTACGATGATGCGAGATCTGAAGAGCTCAGGAACAAGATCTCCCAATTTTCTCAAGGTCCAACAGAGGGACTCAAGGCTGCTTGGATTCGCTTCAAGTCATATCAGAGAGACTGTCCGCACCATGGGTTCAATCAGGTTCAGCTGCTGGGCACATTTTATAGAGGGATCGATTGGAGGTACCAGATGGCTCTGGATACTGCGAGTAATGGGAACTTCAACACCAGGTATCCAGATGATGCAGTCGTGCTGATTGAGAACTTGGCGTCTAGCAATAGCACCAAGAATGCTGATTTCGAGCGGAAGAAGCAAGCTGGAGGAATTGATGCATCGCAGATTGCTGAAGTTCAAGCCAAGCTGGATTTCCTGATCGGGAAGAATCAGAAAGCGGTTCATTTTGCTGCTGAGAATGAAGTGGAGGATTGTAACTATGTTGGTGGTTCTGGATTTCAGGGTCAACAATTTGGGTACAACAACAACAGGAACTTCAGCAACAACAATCGCAATTACGGGAACTCTTCGTACCAGCCCATCCCTCCCAAGTCCACAGACAATGAGATGAAATCCATGATGGAAAAGATTCTTCAGGGACAACAGAAATTGCAAGGGGATTTCAATGGGAAGCTTGACCATCAGTACTCTGATCTGAATGGGAAAATCGAAGCCATAAATCTTTACTATAAGAAGCTGAAAACTCTGGTTGCTCAAACAGCAGCAGGTGTAAAGAGGCAGGAAGGTGTCCTTCCAGGGAGAACTGACAATCCAAGAGCACACATCAAGGCCATCACCTTAAGTGCAGGAAATTTCGTCGAGGAGTCTGAAATCGCCAGAGCATCGATTGATACCCCCAGGTATCGATCGATGCCGGTTACAATTCTGAAACGGGATACTTCAAAAACCCGTGTATCGATCGATACCCCATTGGTATCGGTCGATACCAAGGCGATTTCTGAGAAGACACAAGATACTTCGACTGAGGTGCCTAAAGTCGTTGCAGAACGAGTGTATATACCCGGGATGCCTTATCCTAATGTTCCTGGGCTGACAAGGGAGGAATGGGAGATTGCTAAACTACAGTATATGCTGGATAACCCGAACGTGGAGCTTCTTTCTGATGAAGATGAACCTGTCAGGAACGATTCAAAAGCAGGAGTATCGATCGATACCCTGCCTGGTATCGATCGATACCCATCGCAGGTCGAGCCAGAAACAGTGAAAACACATGAGCTTCAAGTAGCAGCAGCAAGATTCAACATCGCCCAATTTTGGGAAGACTATGAAACGAAGTGTCAGGCAGCGATAGCTAAGGAACGAGCTGAGAAAAGAGCTCGCAACCCCAAGAAGGAGAATCCTGTTCCTAAACACCTCAGAGATCCCATCTCTCCAAAGCAGCTGCGTGGCTTTGAGAAGATGGTAAGAAGGATTCCCCCTGATTCAACCTTTGAAGAAGCCCTAGAGTGCCGTCCTCTGCTAAGTCACTTCAAGGATTGCAGAGAAACTGAGGAAGAGATTAAGGCACTCTTCATTAAGGCTAGAGGTCCACCTCCACTGAGACAGTTGACCCAAAGAGAAGATCCAGGGAAATTCGCTGTTCCATGCTCCATCTCAGGAGTTGATTTCAAAGAGTCTCTTGTTGACTCAGGGGCTAGTGTCAATGTCATCTCAAAGACAATTGCAGAGAGGTTGGGGGCTACTATTCTATCTCCTAAGACATCTATCACGTTTGCAAACGATTCCACCTCACTTCCATATGGTGAAATCTCTGGTTTGCTTGTCAAAGTAGGAGACTGTCTGCTGCCTACTGATTTTCAGGTTGTAGAGATGGGTGCGACATCTGTTATGCCTATACTGCTGGGACGACCCTTCATGGCTACTGCTGGCGCGATCATAGACACGCCTAATAAGAGAATCTCTTTCTCTTACATTGACAAAGGGATCTATTATGGTGCCATTCCCCCTAGAAGTGTTCCCACACGTGCCTCTAGCATCAAGGCTATCACAGGAGAGTCGCTGGCAATTGATCTTCTGGAAGAGCCTCCTGATGAGCCTGCTACCACAGACGTTCCAGCTGAACCGCCCAACATCCAGAAGAAAAAGGCCAAGAGCAAGAAGATTGAGAATCCCCATGTCACTTTGATCCCTCAGAAGTGCGATGGGAATTCGATTGAGTACAAGGTCAAATGCAAAGGAGCCTTGAAGCCATTCTCTAAGGCTAGAGTCCTGCTTACTTCTGAGCTAAAAGAGAAAGGGCAGGAATTTGTGGACAACATGCTAAGCAAAACGCTGAAGCTAGTAATGTCAAGTGATGGAGCCTGTTTTGGTGCAAGCTCTCACTCTTATCCAGCCTGAAGGGCGTTACAGTCAAGCTATTGACGTTAAACGAGCGCTTGGTGGGAGGCAACCCACTGGTGAGTCTGTTTTTAATTCGTTTTTCTTTTTATTTTTCATTTGTTTTGAGTTTGTGTCAGGATAAAGAAGGAGCAAAACTCGAAATCGCCTAAGCATCGATCGATACCCCATTGGTATCGATCGACACTAATCGCGGATGAAAGTTCACCAAGTCGATCTAAGCATGGTATCGATCGATACCATGGTGTGTGTCGATCGACACTCGGTGTTCCAGGAAGGTAATTTCTGGTTTCTCTTCGTTTATCCTTTTCTTTTGTTTTATTTCACTGACTCTAGGCTAGATAACACTGGGGACAGTGTTGTTCAAGTCTGGGGGAGGTGTCTGCTGACAAAGTTTTTGTTTTTCTTAGAGTCAGTTGTTTTATCGAGTCAAATTGTTTTATTGAGTCAAAATTTTGTTGGAGATGATGATCCTATGCTTGAACCTATTGATTTGATTTTGTTTTTGAGTGCACAGTGTTACAGGATCAGTTCTAGATCGACTAATGAAAAATCCAAAGACTGACCAGTTGACTAGAAAACATCCATGTCTCCAGCAGAGTTCTTCTGAAGCCTGAGCCAAATTTTTGCACTTCATCAATGTGGTTAGTGTTCATAGAGCTTGATTCATCATTCATATCTGATAAAGGAACCCATGTGTTTAGTGTAATGGTATCTCTCTCCCCTGAAATAAGTTGATAGATTAAGAGCATAAAAGATTGAAATGATTTTCTTCTGAGTAGAGGGTTAGGAAAATTTCCAGCGATCCCATTATTCTACTTAAGAGGGGATGATCACACAAAGGATTGGAAGCGAGGCTAGGATTTTCCTATGATGCCATTATTCGCCTACATCCTTTGATACATAGATAGGGAAGAACCGGGGATTTGGTGGCAAACACCATCAATACTCGCGTCTCATACCTTGATGTGTATATGCTAAGCTGAAAATAAAAAAAAAAAAAAAATGAGAACATGATAAGAAATAAGTCTGGGGGAGAGAAATTGATACAAAAAGTGTGAAAAAGGTTGGTTCCTTGTCATGATATTGTCTGGTAAAGAGTCTAGAAGGTTCTTGAATATTAACTGCAGAGATGAAACTGGCGATGAGGGCTTTACTTGAACAATGCTGTGGGATTTTGTGTGGAGTCTGGAAAAGCTGCGAATGTCTACGGAGAAGTACATGGTGGTTAGATCAAAAGCTGATCAGGTGACATTTGGGTACTTGGGAAAAGGGTCTTTTCGATGGTTCAGGAACAGGTGAGTCTCTACGTTTTCAAACCTCTTTCTCTGTTTAGTCTTTTATTTGCTTGAGGGCAAGCAAAGGCTAAGTCTGGGGGAGTTGATATATCATGGTTTTTACCCTGTTTAGGCCATGATATAAGTCCTTTTATAGAGTCTTTTCTAGTGTTTTGTAGTATTTTAGAGTCTTTTACAGGTCATAGCACGTTTGGAGCTTAATTGGAGATATTGGAGCTTTCTGGAACATTCTGGAGCGAAGCAGAAGATCCGTGTAGCTGAGACGTCAAAATCACCTGAGTATCGATCGATACTGCCTAGTATCGATCGATACCCGTCGAGGAAACAGAAGGATCGCGACTTAATGAAGAGTTGAAGAATTGCAGAATTGGCCCAGAAGACTTTGATATTTACAAGATGGCCCAGAACGTGTTTTAGGTTATAAATAGGATTTTACAGCCACTTGTTTAGGCTATGCTTTATTTTATAGTTTGATTTTACTTTGGTTTTAGAGAGACAAGTCTGAATCTCCCTTCGTCCGAGATCAGATCTCTAAACCCTTCTTTCTATTCTATTGATGATTTATTCAAACATGTCTTTTGATTCAATTGCCATGTCTGAGTAGATCCACCTTAGGTTTAGGGTTTTCTCATAAAGGATTTCTCTGAATGCTAGGTTAATTATCTGTTTAGGATTCACCATCTGAATTATAGTTCTTCGCTTAGGTTGTGTTCATAGCTAATTCTAGGTTGACGAATCTGGAACTTAGATCTTAGGATAATTGATTAGGCACGACAGTGCGATTAATTACCTGATAGAACCTAGGTGAGCAAATTGATTATTCGCAAAGAAATTTGGTTTAATTGATTTGTGAACATATCAAACCTGTTATTAAAGCTGATTTAGACTTTAGGATTCGCAAAGAAATTTGGAATTCCTAGGATTTAGATTTAGATAGTTTTCGCAACGACAGTTGGTTAATTATACTTTAGTGATTTGAGTTCTAGAACTGCGCTAAATCTGAATCCTGTTAGTTAGTTTATCTGCATTCATTGATTTCCTGAGAAAAACCCTGGGCCTATGTTTTCCTGATTGAATACATCTCTTTTATTTTCTGCACTGCTTTTAATTACATCTATTTGGCTTAGCTTGATTCTTAACTATATAATCTATTGTGCGTTTCTGTGAGTCTTCTGTGGTTCGACCCCTAGCTATATTACAACTACTGCTTTAGTACTGTTAGGGTATTAAATTGAGCATATCACGCTTGCATGGGATTCCAAGAACAATAGTTTCAGACCGCGACACAAAGTTTTTAAGTCATTTCTGGAGAGTTCTATGGAGGAAACTAGGCACCAAGCTACTCTTTTCAACAACTTGCCATCCACAAACTGATGGACAAACCGAGGTAGTAAACAGAACACTCTCAACTCTATTAAGAGCCACGGTTGGTAAGAATTTTCGAAACTGGCTAGATTGCATCCCATTTGTTGAGTTCGCTTATAATCATGCTAATCACTCTGCAACTAAGCTGTCACCTTTTGAGATTGTTTATGGTTTTAAGCCAGATACGCCTCTAGATCTTGTTCCATTGCCGCCTTTAGATGTTACTAATCAGGATGGAGACATCAAAGCTGAGGTTATCAAGAAGCTACATCAAAAGGTGAAGGAAAACATCGAGAAGAAAACCGCAAAGTATAAAGAAGCTGCGGACAGAGGACGAAAGGAGCTCATCTTTAATCCAGGCGATTGGGTTTGGGTTCATATGAGGACGGAGAGGTTTCCAACTCAGAGGAAGAGCAAGCTCGCGCCAAGAGGAGCTGGACCATTCCGAGTTTTAGAAAGAATCAACAACAATGCCTACAAGCTAGATCTTCCAGGTGAGTTAATCATTTCACTAGTATTCAACGTTTCTGACTTACTTCCTTTTAATGCAGATGATGAAATTCTGAGGTCACAACCTTCTCAAGAGGGAGGGAATGATGAGGACATCGAGACTGACTTAGATGATTCATCACAAGCTTTCCAAGATGTTCAAGACATAACAACAATGAGAGATCCACCAAGAACAAGATCAGGAACTAAAAGACTTAGAGAGTTATTCAACAAGACAATTCAAGGTTTTCTGGACCAAGAACACTCTAAGAAGAAATCGACCACAAAAGAAGCCCAAAAGAAGTCTAATGAAGATCAGAAGATGGTCTTCTCAATTCAGCCCATCTAGGCCCAAGCTCTTCTCCTAAAAATCGACACAAGCAGGTATGATTTCAATTTATATACTGTGTTTGTTCGTTTTGCAGGATCAAAGACCATTAATAAAACCTTAGGACATATTGTATTTCGTTTATTTCATTTAGTAGCTTGTAGTAGGCGTTTTATTTCATATTTTGTTTCTAGGATTTTAGACTAGTTTGTATTAGGGTTTTCGCCCTAGAAGGCATCAGCTGCATGAACCCCTTTATAAGGTTCCTTAGCAGCAGTGTATCTTTTCACGCTTGATATAAACAACGTACTTCTTCTCTCTGAAATCTCTGAGCGATTCTGAGTTTTCAATCCATCGATCATCTTTCCTTGTGAGTGATATCAAGGCGACTTGATTGTGTTTGTCTTATCACAAGATCGATCATCTCTTGTGTGGCGACCTTCGATCCATTAATCACCATTTCATCACGTTCCCTCGATCCGATCTGCAAGCCTCAGCTGCATCCATCGATTCTCTCTTCACCTTCAATCCGCAAATCATCATCATCACGTACTCCCTGTTGTTTCCAAGGGCAGAGACTTGAGTCCATCCTTTGTCAACGCTTCCATTCGTGCATCAAAAAGGAATTGGGAAAATTAGAATTCAGAATCCAAATGTTTATGAGGTAATACTCACATATGTCAGATACATACCGAAGGTAAGTAGAAATTTGATTTCCTATGGGATGTTTGAGAAATTAGGTTGCAGGTATGAAGGAGGTGACTTCATGGTTCTGTTCTATAAAGACAAGAAGAAGGTAATATCTGAAAAATTCGAAGATGGGCTATATTATCTTCAAGGCACAATTACTAAAGGTGAAGTGAATGTGCCAAGAGTTGAGGAAGACGTTAAAAAGAAAAAGTTGAAGAAGGTGACTTTTAGTCAGAATCTGATTCAGGGACCAACTCCTTATGGTTTTGAAACAGAAAGTACAGTAACTCAAGGTGGAGACTCTTCTTCATCAGAGAAATCTGAAAGTTTAGAAGAAATTGATTCTAAAGAGAGCAATGAAGAATATGGGACAAGATCTTCAGTAGATGATTATTTGAAAAGTATGAAACGGAAGCATTGGAAGAGTGACTTGAAGTGAAAGACATGGGAAAAGTTTCTAAGATAGTGGGAACGTGTATCTTCGGAGAGAGCGCTAAAGGATGTAGTTCTATATACGATTCACACAAGTAAAAATTCAGCAGATTATGTAACTAAAGCAGTACATGAATATAAGTTTTGGGTTTGCTGCGAGCTTCCCAAGATCGCATGAGAGGGGATTCATCAGCTCCATGTAACCTAATTATCGACATAGTACTCTAGCATGAAGAAGAACATAGAAACGGATCAGTTTCGGAGATGTTCTTATGTCGATAAGATAAAATTATATTGATCAATCACTACAAGAAAACTGTCAATTTAGAAAATAAATTTACAACGAATTATTTCGTCGCAACTTTAGCAACGAATTAACGATGAATTTTACAAATTCGTCGCTAATTCATCGTACAAAAATTCGATGTAAGTCCGTTGTTAATTTACAACGAAATTACGACAAATATTCTTTTTTATAATATAAAAAATGTTCGTTGTAAATTCGTTGTTAATTTAAAACGAAAGGAAAAACGACGTATTTCCCCCTCAGAAGTATCATATAGGTGCAGATCCACCCGAAGTTTTGATCTCAGCATAGATCCCCACAAAATAAAAGGCTTTTGTCGGAGATTTCTTTTCAATTAGGGATTCTATAATCCATAGAGGCTTCCTCGGAGGTGGAGTTACTGGCCGGAATCCATGGCGGAGGAAGAGAACGTCACAATTTGTTCGTTTTCCACGATAGATTGATTTTCTTAACTCTTGGTTTTTGTTATCAAAGTTCATTGGTTATAAGACGAAAAAACTAAAAGGTTGGTTTGTTCAAAGAATGAAAGTCTTTGAGATTCCCATTCATCTTTCAATTTCTCCATTCTTTCTACCATCAACTCTTTCTCTTCTGATATATACCGTATGTCATCAATTTATTAAAGTCATTCAACGACCAATCAAATTAGTCTTATCTCTGGTGCGATTGATTGATTTGGGTGAAGAGTATACATGTATGAATCTAGATTTATGGAATTTTTCATGAATCTCATTTTTTTTTCTTGCGATCATTATAAGTAATTTTTCTGTAATTTTTAGAAATCTAGACCAGGGGAAGAAGAAAACCAGGTCGGGTCGTTTACAACTCATATCCTCAATTTTTCATGAACATCAGCAAAAATCGAAGGAAGGGAGGTGGAAAGTGGGACGGCAGTGGAGGATCCGACGAGAAAATCTGGTGGGTCGGCGATGCGAGATTCAAACTCATCTCCAATTTTTTTTTTTGATTTGTGAAGTTTATTGGGAAAACATGGTTAAATTGGTTAAAGGTGTAATTGGTTATAATCGGTTTAATTTTGGTTTAATTTTAGGTTTAAGTTATTAAAATTAGATTGGTATACTGTAAACCGAAATAAACCGTAGTTTGTGTGTAAATAGGTTTCGAATTTTTCAATTGGGGGGAAATATGTTGTTAACTTTCCAATCGTGGAGATCTACGATGAAGTCAAAATTTCGGGTGGATCTGCACCTATATGATATTTTAGAGGGGAAAATACGTCGTTTTCCCTTTTCGAAATTACAAAGAATATTGCTTTTATAATTACAAAAATATTTGTCGTAAATTTGTTGCTAATTAGCAACAAAATTTATTTTTTATAATAAAAAATAAATCATAATAAATTCGTTGTAAATTAACATGGATTTACAACGAATATTGTTTTTTCGTAAAAAAATTCATCGTAAATTTGTTGTTAAATTAACAACGAATACTGATTTTTTGGAAAGAAAAATACTTTATAAAATATTTATTGGAAGTTTTTTTAAATAAAATGTAAGTATAATTACTATAGTTTGTTTTTTTTGTCAACAGCCTTAATACCCAAACCAGTTTAGTGAACCAAACCGGAGGTATCGAGTTTACATAAGTAAAATCTGATGGGTAGACTCGAGCACCTCGTACTAACTTGTCTGCCACTGTGTTGCTCGCTCGTGGGATGTGTGTGATAGAGAAAAAGTGAAAACCTCCTTGCTCCTCTTGAACTCCTCCAAATGTAGTGTAAAAGCCGGCCACTCCTTGGGTTTAGACACCATCTTCACCAACTCTAAGCAGTCCGTTGCAAAAACTATCGCCGTCTTGTGATTTGCAATCATGCAATGCATCGCCCAGATGAACGCTTCCAATTCTACGTGTAGCGGGGATAACCTTCTTTGCAGATTTCGGGACCCCATAATTCTTCCTTCGACTCCCTCCTGAAAACAGTACCATCCTAAACCAGAATAGTTATCCGTTTCCTTCCACGAACCATCAATATAGCATGTCAGTCCATTGTATTCCTCATGTTGACCTATCTCCGTAGTGAGACTGAATTGTTGGGAAATTAGGTTTGGTTCACTACGCTGTGCCGTTTCCCAAGTTGTGGCTTCCGTTTCCGCTAACCTCAGAATCTCTTGTGAGTTTCTATCTGCATTTGAGAATACCTTATCATTCCTTACTTTCCAAATATTCCACACAATCCAAGGGAACATTTCGTTCCTTTCCTCTTTTGGGAGTCTCCAGAATAGATGATCAAAATTGGAAAAAATCGATGTCATCGGGAAAACTCCCGGAGCCGATGGAATATGAGAGAGTGCCCATGTTATAAGTTCTAAAATCTTATTATTTAACTAGGGTCTGGAATTTTATTTATTTTATATTTTAATGTTATTATGTTTGTTCTCATTATCTTTAATTTTAAATCTCTTACACAACCTAACTATTGTTTTGATTTATAATTTATGGCCAATCATATTTAGTGTTCCTTAGGTGAGAGATACAGCATTAAGTTGTAGTTTATTTCTTGTTCAATTATTGTGGTTTTTTTGTTAGCATTTGCCTCTATTTTGTAGCAGTTTTGTCTGCTAAGCGGATTGTTATTAGTTTGTTTTTTTAAGTCTTGTTAATGGTTTCATATATTTTGTTTTGTTTATTTGTTTGCTTTATTATAAATTTCATTCTCAACATCTTTTTCTTCATCTATTTTGTTTTCCATGTTTTTTTATTTTTTCCATTCTATATTTTATGAAATTACTAGTGTGTGATCCGCGCTACGCGTGGACGTGACCACAATTTTGTTTTAAAAAAATTTGGTATAATATTATTTTAGTTTTATTAGTATGATTGTTAATGGATTTGTCTCTATTAGCTTAAGAAATGTGGATTGTTTATTCTTAAGTTTTTTTCCTTTCTTAATTTTATGTTTATTTATGTATTTGTTTAGTGAGTGATCCACAATTTGAAATTTTTTTTTTGGTTGACTATTTATTCAATTAGTTTGTTTTTAAAAGTTAAGTTTTTGTCATTTTAAAATTTAGGAAATTGTATATTTTTTAACCCAACTGAATACTAATAAAATAAATACTTCGAAATAGGGTTAGTTTTGTATAGTCCGCAAGTTACTTCCGATACTAATAAAAGGAAAGTTAGTTTTGTGAATTTAGAATTCTCTGAACTTAAAAAAAAATACTTCGAAATAAGTCACTGTATTTTTATCTATTTTTACCTAAAACCGAATACTAATAAAATGTTCATAATTTACTATTATTCATATTCGATGATCCAGTGTTGGTGACTACAAAATAAATTTAATTTTATTTGAAAAACGATTTAATTTCTATCACTAATTTACTATCAAAATCATCGTAGATGTATAGGTTAATGGGAACATTTGAGATAATATGGGCCGATTTGGAAAAATATAAGAAATATAGGGTCGAGCGTCGATTTAAACATTTAGAGAGAGAGAGAGAGAGAAGATCTTGTGAATATGATTATCCTGTAAAAAGATTTTACCCACTGCTCTAAAACCCTCGTCTTCTCCGATATCTTCCACATCGCCGGTGAGATTTCACTTTCAATTTCAATCACAAAAGGTGTGATCCGCGCGGACGTTGTAAACAATTTTTTAATCTAATGGTATTTTAATTTATTTGGTCTCATAGTTAATTTAATTATCTCTATCACCTTAAGATCCGTGTATTTGTTTTTTTATTTATTTATTTATGATCATCTATGTGTTTATTTATTGGATGATACACATTTTTATCTCTTTTTTCTTTGGTGATCAATTTTATGCAATTAGTTGAGTTTTTTAAAAAGAAGATATTTACATTTTAAAGGGAAGATATTTACATTTTAAAGTTGCATAATAATTTTTTTTATTTTTGTTTCATGTGAAGTTAATATTTTTGGAGTGTTTCATGTATGATTTTAACCCTATTTATGTGTGCAATATGTTTGTGATTCCTAAATCTATTTTTTTTTATTTTTGTTGAAAAAGATTTCCATATATAACTGATTGTTTGAAGTCACAACATTTGTTTGATTTTATTTAGAATAAATCTAATCCATAATTTATAAACACTATATTTTATAGTTTTTCTAAACTATATAAATAAACTGATAAAAGTAAATTATTAAATTGGATTTTTTTTAGATTAATTCAATATAATCTATCTTCTATTAAGTAAATGTGTTTTCAAATTCTAAGGAAAACTATTGTATTAATGGATGGTAATTATTATGAGAATTGGAATATATTTACATCACATGATATATATTTTGCATATACAAAGCTTTTATTTTCTTCTCATGTTGTAGTTACATTTATTTTTATTTTTTGTTGTTAAAAATAATATCACAAAACACAACGATCTTAAATTTTCAAACTTAATTTATATTTTCATGTAAATAATATGTTTCTTAATTTTTTTTGCTCTTATTCTCTTTTTTATAGTTATATATAATTGCAATTATTATATTAAGTATACCTTAATTTTATTTATTTGTCTCTTTATTAGATATAAAACTTGCCAACTTATATTTTGATTTATGAATTTAGTTACATATTTAATTTATTTGTTTAATTGTTAGGATTTGTTTGATATTTTAGTTTTTTATAATATTTGCGATACAGCTTAACATAATTAAATATTTATAAAAGTTGAAGTATATTATGATAACCAAATTTATTAAACATGTTATTATTTCAAAGAACTATATTCATATAAGTTTATTATTTTCTGGTTTAATTTAGAATATGAATAATGCCTTTTCAAATTCTTTTCATAATGTTAGAACAAAATTTATAATTAATATATGTATTTGGTATGCGTATTAAATTTTTAGGATGCTGAGGTGGCCGCATGAGAAGAGAGAAAAGCTTAATTTATATATATAGATGATCGGGTTCATGGTAACGAAGTGTATAGCAGTGTGCAAAGGCTTTATATTTTAAAAACATAACTCAGAAGGATTCTATATATTTTTTAAAAAAATTAGTCATATTCAAACATAGATCTCTTTTTGTTTAAAACCTAAGATAAAAAAACATAAACAATTCAATTAAGATATATTCTGAAATTAGATAATGTTTCAATACACATTGTGTCACTTGGGGGTGGTGTTTCTCAGTTATTTATATTTATCTTTACAAAGCCCAGTGGCTTATCTGTGTCTTGTAAGTCACCTCTTGGTGATGTTAAAAATTATCTTCAGTGTTTTTATTTTTTAAAATGCATATGTTTCTATTCTTTTATTGAAAAGCCCATAAGAAGTCCATTTGTCAATTTTTTTTAAAAAAAATCGATGATACCTCTGACCTTCTCTTGCTCTGCCGCCTTCCTCAGAAATTCATCTGCCATTGAAGCTCCATTCACCTCTGAGATTTTTTTAATTTCTACGTAATCTTCTCTTTGCGTCCCATATTTCGTTTCTTCTTCAACATCAAACTAATTATATTTGTGTTCCACTTGTTAGGATCATTGCGCTTGCAATGTTACGAAATCACGATTCCTAATCCAAAATTTTCGCTTCCCATGCGTTTCCAAACTTAGATATCTCGTGATTCCACTGTGCTTCCGAGCGTTCCATACGCTTCCCCCGCTCCCGCTTCAGATTCCTAAGCGTGAGTCATTTGCCCGAGGTAATTATGTTGTCTATGTGTTTTTGTTGTTTATGTATTATGATTTTAATTGGTTTATCTTTTTAATGTTTGTTAGCTATATATAGAAACTTTTTGATTTTTTTCGTAAGTCTTTAGATTTTTTTTTTTTTTTGGGTGCATTCTATTCGAATTAAATTGTTTTACCAAATCAATATGTATCTCAAGTTCCAAATCTTTTTTTTTTTTGGTTAATGAGATGGTGGCTTAGGTGGATGTTGTGGTGACGGAAGGATAAGTGAGGAAAGGTATCTATATATATATATAGATGTTTAGAGTTTTATGTTTCACGTTTGATTTACTAAATTTCCACATAATTAGTGTATATATAACATATAGTATTATGATCATATATGAGACACATTATCATCATTTTCACCAAATCTCAAATTATACAAAAGTGAGTAGAAATTATTATATTATGATCATATATGCCAGAAGAATCATATTTAATACTATTATCACATCTTAAACAGCTTGTTTAAATATTATAAATTTCATATACCATCGGATTTACGATAATTTAACGAGAAATCGTTGTAAATTCATTGCAATATTCAATCAGCGTGTCTTATACCCTAAACTTTAAGTTGTTTTATTCAAATATATCGAGGAATTTACGATGATTTGTTGCAAACTCATCGTATATATGTATTTTTATTATTTTTTAAATTAACAACGAAGCAACAACGATTCGCCGTAAATTCGTTGTTAAACTAAAAATACAAAAGTCGCACATCGGAAGTTTGGTAAAATCAACCTATAACTATTACATAACAAGTTGACCAGTCAACCTTCACCGCCAGAGTTAATACCACCACCGGAGCCCACCACCGTCGTCGGAGCCCACCACCCCCGCCGGAGCTATCGTCGTCGGACCTGCCATAGTCGGAGCCACCAATGCCAGAACCACCACCGCCAGAACCACCACCGCCAGAGCCACCGCCAGAACCACCACCGCCAGAGCCACCACCATCGCCGGAGCCACTGCCGATAGAGCCCATCGTCACCGGAATCTACCGTTGCCTGACGTTCGACGCTGGTGGCCACAACCACCACCGATCAATTATTTTAAATGTGTAATTATTTTTAAATTTCGTTGTTATTTCGTTGTAATATTAAAAAATAAAATAAAATAATAAAAATCTTTGTAAATTCAATTTACGTCGATCGATTTACGATGATTTGAATTTCGTCATAAAATTGATTTAAACCCTGATTTACAACGAATACAGCCGTTGTAAATTATGTGTTTTCTTGCAGTGAATGAGTTAAGAGAGTTACATGTAAGCATCTGGAACTATGGTGAGGAGACTTTGATTTCAGGTGGAGCTGTTAGGAAGATTCAAGGAAAGACAAGTTAGTTCTTCTGGGTGTGTTCTTGAATCTGGAAAACCATTTAAGAGTACGATGGTTCAGGTTATGGGATTTACCTGAAGTCATCTAAGTAGCTGAAGAACACGGACTGTTCATCGAAAAAGTTGTGAATAAGATGAAATTGAGACTACGGTTTTTCAAAAAACCTCAGAAGAATGATGAATGAGAAGGTTACATGTGAGGATTTTGAAGCTATGATAAAGAGACATTAGTTTCAGGTGGAGTAGCTGCATATGATTAAAGAAGAAGTTGATTCAAAGTTCGTGGGACCAGGGCCGTCGTCATCTTTTCTTTTCAAGAGGGTTGAGCCTATTTACTTCACGAACTACTTTCTGAGGATGCCATTAATTGATTTTTTCTTGTTTCACCTCCTACGCCTCCTATAAATATAGACCCGTCGAAGCGTGTTCTTCATCATTCCTTTTCACAACTAAAGTTTCGTTTTTCTGCCCCATGATTGTTCCTCGTGTCTTCCCAATTCCTTCCTTTGCTACCATGTGTCAGAGTCTCGGCATTTAATGCATCTATTCATAAGGGTCGTAGATCCTTATAATTTCCGCTACTTTGTCTCCTCTGAATGTGTTCCTTTACAAACGGTGATCGTTTATCCGCATAACTATCTTAAGGGCGCCGTGATGCCCGGTTTTCTCGTCGTACGAGTTGGGAAATTTGGCGCGAGTCATTCCTTGGCTCGCGCCGCCATGGACTACCTGGTATCCCCCTTAGCGACCCCGTTTTGAGGTACGCTACTTTCTTCTTTCTTTCCTTGTCATCTTTTCCTATTGCTGCTTTCTGATATCTTCGATTCTTCAGGGTTTCAAGGAGGGTGAGCGAAGGATAGTTCCCAGGTCATTCGCTTTCTTTTTTCTCTAACGGCCCGATTGCCAATTTTGCTCCGGCTCCAGGACTCCTTACTTCCTCCTCCTCGTACTATGTTCTCTCGTGCTTTGTAATTTATTCATGTGATTTGTTCTCTTGTATATATAAAATAAACTTTTTTCTTAGATTTTGTCTTTGCAATGTCCAAATTCAAATTACTAAACGGAACAACAACACACATAATAGAGTAAGTAAACTAAAAATATAGCATAACACTATTGAACTAGAGTGAATGGATAAAACGAAAGATATGAATAACTTAGCCGAATTTTCCTTGTCGTATTCAGGGGATTTCCAAGTTGTCCAAGAAATATCTCCCTGCTACTCGTCATGAACCCGTTGGAAGCCTTCCGAGGCAAAGGTCTTTCTCTCCTGCCGGAGTGCAAAATCCACATTTAACCCCTCGAATTCCTCTGCAAGATTTGTGATCTCTTTTAGGTTGGACGGTTGTCCATTTTTCAGTTCCAACGGCGTTGAGGTGATGACGGTCACCTTGTGTTGAAGCAGATACATTTGCATTCTCGACACCCAAATGCTAAAGCGAGAGTGAGTTTCTTCTCTGGGCTATGTTTTGTTTCTTTATCCGTGAGCAGACGATTGTTGTAACATATTGGGAGTTGCTTCCCGTCCTTTTCCCTTGTCATGACCGACCCTATCGAGTGCTTCGAACTCCAGGGGCTCCTCCTTGTCAGGCGGGATGAGTGCCGGTTGGGTGAGAAAGTGGACTTGCAGCTCGGTCAGCGTCGCCTTCTTCATAAAATCCTCGTTGCCCTGGGTATGTCCATCACAAAGGGATGTAACTTCTCAGCAAGCTTGTGACCATCCGGCTAAATGCTCCTACATGTCCTAGGATTTGTTGCAGTTTCTTTCTGCCGACAGACTGTTTGAGCTTCGCAACAATCCTGCTTTGGTCGTTTCTCAATGGGAATAGGCTTTCTAGTTCCCCGTCATTTTCTTCCTCTATCTCTTCCGGTGAGGAATCATATTTCTACATGTTATCTTGACCTTCCAGTATCACCAAGATGTCCTTCCTTTTCTTTCCCTTAGTGGAACGTTCTTTGGTAAGGTGGTCGTTTAAAGTTGCCATTAAGACTAGTCTTGAAGCCGTTTTGAGAGGTTGCGTCTTTTCCGACACGATTTCCTGGATCATCACAGGGAGGGAGTTTCGCGGGACTGCCCCTGAATCTTTCCTACTCCGCAAGCCGTATGAAATCTGATTAGTTGATGGTAGGTCGATGGCGCTGCTTTCATGGCATGGATCCAAGGTTGGCCTAGCAGTGCATTGTAGCTTGACAGGCAGTCCACTATCGCGAAGGTCGTCTGCGTAAACGGGGAGATTAATCTCACCCATCGAGGGTGTCGCTTCTCCGTTGAAGCCTACCTAGGTGGTGATCCTGGGGAGTAGTTTTTTCGCGTAACGTCCCCATTTTTTCAAATACAGTTGGGAACAACAGATTGGTGAAACTCCCATTATTAACCAATATCCTCTTGACAAGATAATTCGCGAGGTACAACGTTACTCCCAGGGCGTGATTGCCATGGTTTACCTTACGAGTACCCTCTCACATATCGAAAGATAACAGGGAACGAATAAGGGGCACTTGTGGCTGATACGAGTTATCTGCGTCTTCTGCAATTTTGCTGGATTCTCCCAAGTTGGGTTGAGCATTAATGACGTCAATCATTTCGCGCGGTTGGGGTAAAGCTGGTTTGACCATGCTGCTTCGTTCTCCTTTGGGCTTCTGCCGCCCATCTAGAAACTTTGGAGCCTTTTAAGAGAGATATTGCTTAAAGAATCATTTCTAAATCAACATCTGCACTTCGAGCCGGAGAGCTATACAATCCTTTGTTATGTGTCCTTCTGACTGGTGAAAGTCACTCAACGATGAACAATTTCTTCTCGGCACATTATATTTTCTTCCCGGTGGGCCACTTAACGTTATCTCTAAGACTCTTGAGGTTGCATATGAGCTGGGGCGTGGGGATATCATTCCCAAGCTCTCCGAGAGTTGGTGTAATATCCCAACCAAAAGAGAAAAACGGTCGAAAGTTGGTGTAATATCCACTTAAATGTTAATTTACGGTTGCTTTTTTCTGGTCCCAACTCCATCCCCGTCCTGAGAAAAAAACAATAAAGATAGCATTACTTTAAAAGGTTATTTCAAACCTTCTCCGATAACAAAAATGTTAATCCACATAACTAACTATATTAACTTATATGTTAACTACTAACGTTATCGTATTAGCTAACTTAAATCTTAATTTACAGTTGCTTTTTCTCCGGTCTCAACTCCATCCGCTTCTTGAGAAAAGAACAATAAAGATAGCATTACTTTAAAAAGGTTAAACGTTGTCCAATAACAAAAAGTTTATCCACTTAACTAACTTTTAACGTTAGTTGAGTTGTTAACTTTTATGTTTACTTATAATATTACAGTGTCAGTAAACGTAAATGTTAGCTTACCATTGTTGTTTCTCCGAATCCAACTCCATCCGTTTCCTGATGAAAAAACATTAAACTAGCTTCAGCTTCGGCCTAACAACATGCTGCCGGATGAAGTTTAAAGTTTAATTTGGAAAATGTTAACCTTTAACTTCATGTTTGTACCCATATCGCGTTGTCTTTTGCAACATCCAACTGTCGGATGAGAATAAAGAATCCAAAAGCCTTAGACCATGCTGGTTTTGTCGAAATCTTGAACAATTTCCCTAACGGCGATTTAAACATAATATCGATTTCCTCGGCGTCAAGCGCTACTTTGATGTCAGAAATAATAGACATCTTCTGGTAGACATTCACACGTTCGCCTAGAAGCTCCTCACTGGCAGCGAGAATCTGCGGCAGAAAAACTAGATTTGTATCTTCCATCTGTAAAATAGAATAAATTGTCTTCACTGGCGGCTATGACGAAATATAGATGAAAACCATATTTACTTTACAAAAAATATTGAAATTTGTGTGTATCGTCCTACATACATTCGAAAGTGTTTTCTATCTTTTATCAAGCGTCAAAACCCTAAAGCAACATAAATTTTCGCTTTTCCCCCTTTCATGTGTTAAATATTTAATTTTGATTTTTAAATCAAAAATCGTCTGAGTCTACTAGACGACTCCACATCATCTTCTCTCATTTCCACATAATCATTCAACACTCATTCAATTTTCACACTCTACAATGGTTTTGTTTAATAAAATTCAACACCTTACCCCACTATTTTTATTTCACATATTTGTTTTCTTTTATGTTTTTGTTTTTGTGATTACATATTAATAACAATTATCGATTGAAATTAAATTAAAATAATTAAGATTTAAATAATTTTTTTAATAATTTTTTTTCTTTCTTATTTTATATTCTTAATTATAAAAAAATTTGCAAGTACTAAAGACGAGAAATAGAGAGAGTCATCATTAAAACAAATAAAATTACGAAAAACTTAAAAATGCAATACAATACTGATATGATCCTGGAAAGCATCAAGGAGGAACAGCGTGAACCAGAACTTCATCAAACATGCCACACAAACCGCATAGGAGTAAACAAGGACATATGTGCCTTTCTTGGAGCATACGGAATCAACCCTGAAGATTCAAAGCATGAGACCACTTGGAAAATATTCTCAGCTCACCCAGAGCACCCTACGAAGTGGAATCAGTCCATTTGGAGCTCAAACGAAGGAGTTATTGAATTTACAAATCGGGTGATTCCCAGCTTATCCGATTTGGACATACCAGCCTTAATTGGAGGTTTCCTGGAACACCAAGACGATTTAAGCTACGAATAAAAATTTTCTACAATCTTGATCCATCAGAGGCTCACGGCGAAGTGGAATCAAGTCAAGAGCAGTTTTCATTTGGAAGATATGCAATTTCTAAGTCAACGGATCCTCGACTTGCTTCATTTGGAGGCTTCAACTTCTCAACGGATCTATTGTCAAAGCTGCTGCGATTTGGACATCTTTTATGTCATCCAGGATGTTCCAAAGAAGCTCACTTATTACCTCAAACCGTCAAGGTACAAGAAGGCCCAAAGAAATCACTAAATGGGTATGTGAATCATTTTGTGCATGCTCTTTTTCCCTTATCCAAGTTTTGTCCCAATGGGTTTTCTTGGAAAAGTTTTTAATGAGGCAAATGATTCACATTGTTACTGGCCCATTTTGTGATCTTCCTCAAGCCCAGAAACATCTACAATTTCGACCATGGAAGATCAAGAGACATATTTTCAAATTCAAACTTTGTTTTTATTTTGTGTTCATTTTCGAGGGGAGTTATTGTTTCTCTCTCCCTCATGCAGCCTTTGTTGTTTCCTTTATAATTCTCTTGTAACCCAGCCACGAAAATCAATCAATCTTTTATCAAATATTTTCTGAGTTTTCAACTCTTGTTCTTCGATTTCTTTGATGGTTAGTCATTGAAATTCTTTTCGGTTTATCGAGTGTATTCCGCAACACTTCGACGCAACCTTCGATCCGTTGTTTGTTCGATTCTTCTCGTAATAAGGGGCATAGAGATTTTCGGGATTCATCTCCCACGATCTATCATCCTTGTTCTCTGATGTAGCCATGGCAAGCGCCCAGAAGGAGGAACTTGAACCTGAGCTTGAAGCGGAGCTTGAACCAGAGGATGAGCTTGTAGCCAAGTGGAAACAGCTTGAAGCTAAAGGAAAACCGTTCGAGATCAAGAAAACATTGATGTCACATCTTGATCGGTTACTAATCGATCGCATGATCGATCAAGATGCTTCCACACCATTTCAAGAGGAGTTTGAAGCAGAGGAGCATGCAGCTGAGAAGCCTCTGATCATTCCTAAAGGTCCATCGATTCAAGATCAAAAAGCTACAAAGACAACAAAGACCAAAGTTCAAGGAGGTTAGCGAGCTTGTGGTCTAGCTTTGTACTCTTTTTCCCTATCTCCGTTTTTGTCCCACTGGGTTTTGCGGAGTAGGTTTTTAACGAGGCAAAGTTAGATCACTCCCCCTTTGCTCACTCACCAAATTGAACCAATGTCAAGCGTCTGCTCGTACGAAGTATAAAGGCCCAACAAGCTCAAGACTGAACCGAGGCCCATTCACTACTATGGCTTTTTTCAATCAAGTGTCGCTGTTAGCTCACAGCTCCCCAGATAACGTACAATATATGGATCAAAAGCCCCGTGGGTCTAGTTTCCAAAACTATCAAGAACTATCCATTCGGCCTAGTGAATCGCTCAGCAAAAGCCCAACAGTGGAGACGCGTCCAACTTATCAAGTTTTCCTTTTTCTTTTATTTTTGCCATTCTTTTATTTTTTGCCTTTCTTTTATTTTTTTCCTTTCTTTGGTCGACTTTGTGGCTTTATAAACCCTTGTAATGTCAACATAAAGAGGACCCTACCTTTTATTAAAATCGGCGCAGCCACCTTATTTGTTTCTAAGAGACGAGTTCTTCACGTTCTTCATCTCTTTGATTCTGCTTAGTGTGTGATATCTAAGCTTGGTGATCTAGTTAGGTGTGTAATATCCTAAGTAGTTCCCACGGTATATCAGAGGCTTACCATCACCTCTGTGCGACACCAATCATTCCCCACGCCTTGGAGCAGCAGCTTGCAAGGATTATCCTTTAGTTTACCAGCCTTGGAGTTTCGATCTAGGGAGGGCTACATCATTCTCGAATCCCTCAAGCATCGCAGCCACCGCCTCGTTTCAAATCGTTCATTATCGATTGGGCCTAAGGATTTTCGAGTTCATCACTCACGCCTTAGCATCTTTCTTTGTGGATTCTTTGAAGTCAAGGATTATCCAACCTCCACCATACCTAGAGCAAGCCGGTCCTTAGTCGAATCGTGTCAAGTGGTATCAGAGACACTTGCTCCAAAATCGGTGAGATCTATCCATTTCGAACTGTTCATCTTCTTTAAATTTCTGGGTTTGAAATTTTTGGTGTTCTTGTTTTGTTTCGATTTTTATTAATTCAAAACCTTATCAAACAAATCAAAAAAAATATAGCTAAGTAGATCTGTGTCTTAGTTTAATTGTCATAATTTTTAAAATTCAAAAAAAAAAAAAAACAATTCGTTTTTGAGTTTTCGAAAATTCCAGATTTTTGTGGTCATATTGGAAAAATCTGAATTTTTGCATACACTCACAAAGTTTGTTGATTTTGTGCAAGGAACAACATGTCCGAGGAAAGTGAAACCGCTACCTCACGGTCAAGGAGAGAACGAGAGGCAGCCATGAATCACAAAGTCGATGGCATGAACCAAAAATTCGATGGCATCAAACAACTACTCCACGAGATGAGAGACAGTATGGCCGCACTTGAGGTCCGTACACCGAGAAGGCAAGCGAGACATCAAAAGGAAGAATCAGCATATGATTGCTATGGACGTGATGGTAAATTGTCTTATGACAATCAAAAGAGTCCTATAGGTGTGAGGAAAGGCAGAGAAGAACTCAGCTACAAATTTGGATTGCTCAAAAGGAGAGACAAGGAAACGACCGATCGATCCTCTCGTCCAAAATCCAAAAACTACTTGCAACGCTTAAGGGATGAGCAAAAGCATAGAATTTCCACTGAGGGATATCATATTCATCGACCAAGTGACCATTCCCGATGTGCTGGTCGAGCCCCTCAGTCCTTATTCGATCCAAACGAAACTCAAGAGCCGAATCAAGAAGTAACTAAGATAAGTGTTGATCCATCTCAAATAATTTCTGAAAATTTTTATTCTAGTATCATACACTTGTCTTTGCCAAAGGGAATTGATGCAGGTTCAAAGGAGAAGCTTGAAGAGTTGCTGGCCAAGGAATATCTCATCACGGTTAAAGATTTTGATTCCGCACCTATTTATGACGACTATGACGACGAAGAAGAGCTTGAAACCGCGCCAATCTTTAACGAGTATGAGGAACATGCGGTTGATGGAGAGCTACTTGTAGCTAGGCGTGATCTTCTTTCTCAAGAGGAAAGGAAGGAAGAAAGCACTGACTTTGAGGACGCAACTTCAGAAGACAAAAGAATCGATCGATCCTTAGTTCCCGAGCACCGAAATTACTTGCAACAAATGAGGGAACGTTTAAAACTTTGAATCTCTACTGAGGGAGATGATTTTCATCAACCAAGTGAACCTTGTGGAGGTTCTAGTCGAGGCAGAAATCAATTAGGACATGAGGATTTTATACTTCCTTCACAAATCCTCTCTGATGGCCTTATCGTCGAAATAAAGCATGCCGAGCCAAAGGAGTATCTAAATGACCGATTCTCTTCCACTGGAGGTAAGTTCACTCATCCAATTACATATTTTGAAACTTATGATCGTGGTGTTTTGTTGTTAGGACATATAGGTTCTATCTTGCTTCACAAATCACTTCTCGGATCGAAAGGAGACCAATTCGGACAAGGAAAAGGAACGGGAGTTGAGGGACTACTGAAATCTGTGCACAATGACTATTCTGACTTTGAAGACTCAAGGAAGCACGAGCAACTTCAAATCCCAGCACAGATCGTGTGCAAGACCTACAAGAAATGCTTGCAAGAAGCAACTGTTAAGACAATTCCTTGTGGCATCCGAAAAGGTAAGAAAATTGTTGTGCCTAATACAACAATTCAAAGGTATGTATTTCTTTTTGTCTATGAATCTAAATTGCTGGAATATGAACACATCCAAGAACTTTATTTGTCAAGTATTGATTTTAAAGATGTGATTCATTATTTTGTGAAATTCGAGCATAAAAAGATCTTTAGGCATGGAGGATTTCTTTTTGATAAAACGTGTGAACCAAAAATAAATGTTGTGCTTATGGATCTTGATAGACTCTCTAGGAAAACACAATGCATTTCATATCATGAATTTAGAGAAGTTTCATATGACTTGAGATCATTCATTAAGATGTTTGACGTGATCTACATTCTAATCTATAATCAACTCTTTGATGATCTAAATAATAAACTGTTTGCTGAAATAGAGAAGTATGCCTTTTGTGTGTTTGATCTTGTGTTTCAAGTTATTGTTGTGAAAGCACAGGTTATACATGATGGAGAGCTGAATTTTCATGCACCAAAAACGTGGCTTTACCATGTATGGATTAAGAAAATTGTTGTTCAAATTGTTCTTGAACCAATGAAGTGCTTACAAGGAGCAAACATTAAGGATATACAAGAGGAGAGCAATGTGAACGTTGAGCATGGAAATCAGTTTTGGATTCGTATGAAGGAGAAACATTTTTCAGCCCAAGAGGAGTCCAAACCAACGCTAAGAAGAGATTGTCAACCCCGAGTCATAGAACATATCAATGCCTACAAAATATGTTTGCAAGGTGAGCATATTCTGATTTACTTTAATGGTTCTAACTTAGCTTTGTTCTGACATATTTGAGGGCAAATCCTTTTCAACTGGGGGAGGATGATATGATCCTGGAAAGCATCAAGGAGGAACATCGTGAACCAGAACTTCATCAAACATGCCACACAAACCGCATAGGAGTCAACAAGGACATATGTGCCTTTCTTGGAGCATACGGAATCAACCACGAAGATTCAAAGCATAGACCACTTGGAAAATATTCTCAGCTCACCCAGAGCACCCTACGAAGTGGAATCAGTCCATTTGGAGCTCAAACGAAGGAGTTATTGAATTTACAAATCGGGTGATTCCCAGCTTATCCGATTTGGACATACCAGCCTTAATTGGAGGTTTCCAGGAACACCAGGAAGATTTAAGCTACGAATAAAATTTTTCTACAATCTTGATCCATCAGAGGCTCACGGCGAAGTGGAATCAAGTCAAGAGCAGTTTTCATTTGGAAGATATGCAATTTCTAAGTCAACGGATCCTCGACTTGCTTCATTTGGAGGCTTCAACTTCTCAACGGATCTATTGTCAAAGCTGCTGCGATTTGGACATCTTTTATATCATCCAGGATGTTCCAAAGAAGCTCACTTATTACCTCAAACCGTCAAGGTACAAGAAGGCCCAAAGAAATCACTAAATGGGTATGTGAATCATTTTGTGCTCTTTTTCCCTTATCCAAGTTTTGTCCCAATGGGTTTTCTTGGAAAGGTTTTTAATGAGGCAAATGATTCACATTGTTACTGGCCCATTTTGTGATCTTCCTCAAGCCCAGAAACATCTACAATTTCGACCATGGAAGATCAAGAGACATATTTTCAAATTCAAACTTTGTTTTAATTTTGTGTTCATTTTCGAGGGGAGTTATTGTTTCTCTCTCCCTCATGCAGCCTTTGTTGTTTCCTTTATAATTCTCTTGTAACCCAGCCACGAAAATCAATCAATCTTTTATCAAATATTTTCTGAGTTTTCAACTCTTGTTCATCGATTTCTTTGATGGTTAGTCATTGAAATTCTTTTCGGTTTATCGAGTGTATTCCGCAACACTTCGACGCAACCTTCGATCCGTTGTTTGTTCAATTCTTCTCGTAATAAGGGACATAGAGATTTTCGGGATTCATCTCCCACGCTCTATCATCCTTGTTCTCGAATCCCTCAAGCATCACAGCCACCGCCTCGTTTCAAATCGTTCATTATCGATTGGGCCTAAGGATTTTCGAGTTCATCACTCACGCCTTAGCATCTTTCTTTGTGGATCTTTGAAGTCAAGGATTATCCAACCTCCACCATACCTAGAGCAAGCCGGTCCTTATTCGAATCGTGTCAAATACACTAATAAGCACACAACACAACTAATAAAACACACATAACTTAATTAGTACAATAGACACAACTCACAAACTTAAAAATCTCTTAATCACGAAACATTCCAAACCTTGTCCATATGTGTTTGACTAGATCTGCTTGTAATTCGTGATGTACACTTGAATCACGCAACTCGGATCGAGCACGCACATGATTTGCAAATGCTGGTAGCACCTCAGTCGAGAATAATTGCGGTGTACTAGACCCACTTGCATTAGATTGATCATAATCGGTCCACTGTTGAGTATATGTATCTCGTTCATCCTCAACAATCATATTATGCAATATGATACATGACCTCATGATGATAGCCAAATCGGCTATGTCCCACATGCGAGCTGGTTCGCAAATGATTTGAAATCGAGCCTGCAACACTCCAAATGCACATTCGATGTCCTTCCGCCATGCCTCCTGACGTTGTGCAAATAACTTGTCTGGTTCACTCTGAGGAAGTCTAATTGATTTGACAAAAGTTGGATAAGAAGGATAGATACCGTCAACAAGATAGTATGCCATATTATACGGACGTTGGTTCACGAAGAAGTTCACTCTTGGAATATTTCCATGTTCAACATCATCGAACACTGGTGAACGGTCTAGAACGTTGATATCGTTCAATGTGCCTGGACATCCAAAAAAGGCAGGCCAGATCCATAGATCATGAGATGCAACTGCTTCAAGAATAACAGTGGTGGTTCCCTTATCTCCCCTAGTAAATTGACCTTCCCACGCTGTAGGACAATTTTTCCATTCCCAATGCATGCCACATTTCGACAATTCGGAGCTCATATCGGGGGTACTCAAAGACGCTGATTGAGAGGTGCATGAACCCCAAGAAGCAGGACATGAAGGTATTGCTCCATATGCTTCCTCGAATTCTGAACGTCAAGGAGCGTGTAGCTGCGGCAAATTTAGGAATGGGACGGTTCCAATTTGATTTTGACAGAGAGGAGGTCATTGCGGAGATCTTGAAGATGGAGCCATTTTATTTCGATTACTGGATGGTATCGTTGGTGCGATGGGAACCTGTTGTGGATAGTAAATATCCGTACGCCATTAAATTTTGGATTCGGGTTATGGGAGTTCCCCTACATTACTGGGCTGACCAAACGTTTCGCAGTATTGGTGAAGCTTTAGGTGACGTGAAGGAGGTGGATCTCGACATTGGCAGAGTGCAAGTGGTTTTTGATGGGTTCAAACCTTTATGTTTCGAGACATCGGTCGAGTTTCATGGCGGTGAGGAGACACTCATCACGTTGCGATATGAAAGACTGTTCGGGTATTGCAGGAGATGTTTCAGCCTATGCCACGATCAGTCTATATGTCCTCGACAGGAAGGAAGGGTAGAGGGTTTGGAAAATACCTTGGACGAACAGAAACAGGGGCTGAATGTTGGCAGTTACGCATTTAATTTTCATAATAATTATATTCAGATTTATTTATTATTTGTTACCCGATCTTTTGGTTCTAAAGCACAAATACAAAGGTAAAAATACAGTGAGAATTGCCAAATTGGGGTTTTGATGGGCGGCTTTAATCTGATGTGTGGTTCAGGTAAAGCTAATACGTTTTATTTATGCGGATTTTGAGTTGGAATTGTCAGGGGCTTGGTAGCCATTATACAATAAGCTACCTTCGAGAGATATGGAAGAAACATAAGCCATAGTTTCTGTTTCTTTCAGAAACCAAACAAGATTTTTTATTTGTGTAAAAGTTTCAACCCCATTTCGGTTATGACAAATTGCACACGGTGGAACCATGCGGTGCGAGCGGTGGACTTGCCTTATTTTATGATGACTCCTATCAGGTTAATGTAATATTTTCAAATAATCGGATAATTGATATTGAAGCGACCGTTCAAGGAAAAAAGTGTATTTATCGTTTTTGTATGGAGATCCGGTACCAAAATTGCAGGATCGGGTATGGGAAAGACTAACAAGAACAAGTCTATCTCGTTTAGACCGGTGGTTAATAATTGGGGATTTAAATGAATTAACGGGTAATAATGAGAAACAAGGAGGAAACTTAAGACATGCATCAACTTTCATCTCTTTTAATCTCATGATTCAAACCTGTGGTTTTTTGGAATTCCCATGTTTAGGAAATACCATATCTTGGAGAGGAAAACGAAACAAGAAGACTGTTCGTTGTCGACTAGATTGGGCTCTAGCTAATGGAGCCTGGCATGGAATTTTTTCACACTCATTCGTCGAATATTTGGCAATGATTGGGTCGGATCATAGACAAATTGTTGCCACAATTGAGGACAAAATACCCAGGAAGGGAGCTCAATTTCGGTTTGATAAACGCTGGATTGGGCAAGAGGGCTTAATTGAATCAATTACCAAGGGTTGGGAGATGGATTCAGGGGGGGATAGACGATCCCTTGTCCAAAAAATTGGGAATTGTCGGCGGGAGATATCGAAATGGCGGAAAAATAACTTACCTTATGGTAAAGAGAAGATCATTGAGTTATAACGAGCAGTAGAAGAGATTCAAAATGATGATACTAGGACTCAAGAGCAGTTGATAGAAATTAGAGGAAAATTAAAAGAAGTATACCGGGACGAGAAACTCTACTGGCAACAGAAAAGTCTCACTTTGTGGCATACAGTGGGGGATAAAAATACAAAATTTTACCATGCGCAAGTATTGCAAAGGAGGGCAAGGAACCGGATTGTCGGGCTGCATAATGTCTCAGGAGTGTGGGTCACATCGAAAAAGGAGGTAGAATAAGTGGCAGTAAATTATTTCAACGACCTCTTTACCTCGACGTCCCCGACGGAATTTGAGGAGGCTCTGGGCAAAATTCAAACATTAGTTTCGGAGCAGAACAATAATGCCCTTACGGCAAGGGCTACCGAAGAGGAAGTACGTTCAGTCCTATTTATGATGCACCCAGAAAAAGCTCCAGGACCCGACGGAATGACAACACTTTTTTTCCAACGATCCTGGCAAATAGTGAAGGCAAACTTATTAGGACTGGTAAACGGCTTCCTAGAGACTGGTGTTTTTTACCAGCGACTGAACATGACAAATATTTGTCTAATCCCGAAGAAGGAAAGACCAAGTCGGATGACGGAATTACGACCCATAAGTCTATGTAATGTGGAATACAAAATTATTTCAAAGGTTTTATGTCAACGGTTAAAGCGCATGCTACCGAATCTTATTTCGTAGACTCAATCAGCCTTTGTGTCAGGCAAATTAATTTCGGATAATATTCTGATAGCTCAAGAGATGTTTCATGGACTACGAACAAATAAGTCATGTAAAGGTAAATATATGGCGATAAAAACGGATATGAGCAAAGCGTACGATCGGTGGAATTGTCTTTTTTAGAACATCTCTTGAGGAAGTTCGGCTTCTTGGAAAAATGGATAACATGGATATTGTGGTGCATCACATCAGTAGAGTATATAGTTCTTATCAATGGGCAACCCAAAGGACGGATTATTCCAAAGAGAGTGCTTCGACAAGGGGACCCCTTGTCACCATACCTCTTTATACTCTGTACGGAGGTATTAATTGCCAATATCGGAAAGGCAGAAAGAGACAGATTAGTCATGGGGTTAAAGGTTGCGAGAGCAAGCCCATCAGTATCACATTTACTCCTTGCCAATGATAGTCTTTTTTTCTGCAAGGCCACCAAATAGGAATGTGAAACCATTCTGCATATACTCCGACAATACGGGTCAGTGTCTGGGCAACTAATAAACTTTGGTAAATCTTCTTTACAATTTGGTCACACGATAAATGAGACGGTCCAGGATAAGGTCAAACACATACTAGGGACTTCTACCATCGGCGGCATGGGCTCTTATCTAGGCCTTTGATATATCATGGTTTTTACCCTGTTTAGACCATGATATAAGTCCTTTTTATAGAGTCTTTCTAGTATTTTGTAGTATTTTAGAGTCTTTTACAGGTTTTAGCACGTTTGGAGCTTAATTGGAGTTTTTGGAGGATTCTGGAGCATTTTGGGAGAAAAGGAGCAGAGTCATGCAGAGACGTCAAAGGTTTGGCATTCGTTGAAGAAGTTTCCACCGATGGATTGAGCTCAAATTTGGACACAAGACAGATCAATGGATTAGCTTTCATTTGGAAGTGGTTTGAAGCCATTCCAACGGTGCGATCGAAAGTTATGTCAGTTTTCGTGAAGACTGTCTAGTCTGTCGAGCAGAAGAGTCGACGCATAGGATGAGTATCGACCGATACTACATAGTATCGATCGATACTGCTCGGGAAATAGGAAACACGACTTTTTAGAAGCCTAAAGACCCTGAAACCTGGCCCAGAAGACTTTAATACTTCCCAGAAGGTCCAGAACGTGTTTTAGCTTATAAATTAGGTTTTTCAGCCACCTGTTTAGGCTAAGCTTTATTTTCTATACTCTGGTTTTGAAACAAGTCTGATTTCCCTTCGTCCGAGATCAGATCTCAAGAACCCTTTGTTATTATTCTATTGATGATTTATTCAAACATATTGATTGTTTCATTCTCTATGTCTGAGTAGATCCACCTTAGGCTCGGGGTTTTCTCATAAAGGATTTCTTTGAATGCTAGGTTAAATATCTTTTAGGATTCACCATCTGAATTATAGTTCTTCGCTTAGGTTGTGTTCATAGCTTATTCTAGATTAGCTACCTAGAATATAGATGTTAGGATAATTGATTAGGCACGAGAGTGCAATTAATTACCTGATAGAACCTTGGTGAGCAAATTGATTATTCGCAAAGAGATTTGGTTTAATTGATTTGTGAACATATCAAACCTGATATTAAAGCTGATTTAGAATTTAGGATTCGCAAAGAGATTTGGAATTCCTAGGATTTAGATTTAGATAGTTTTCGCAACGAGAGTTGGTTAGCTATATTTTAGTGATTTGAGTTCAAGAACTGCGCTAAATCTGAATCCTGTTAGTTAGTTTATCTGCATTCATTGATTTCCTGAGAAAAACCTTGAGCCTATATTTCCCAATTGATTTACATCTCGTTTAATTTCTGCGCTGTTTTTAATTACATCTGTTTGGCTTAGCGTAATTCGATACTTCATAATCTATTGTGCGTTTCTGTGAGTCTTCTGTGGTTCGACCCCTAGCTATACTATTACAACTGCTTTAGTACTTTAGGGTATTAAATTGAGCATATCAATTTTCTACTTAAGAGGGAATGATCAGCCTTGGATTTTTCATTAGTCGATCTAGACTGATCCTGTAACACTGTACACTCAAAAACGAAAAGTCTGATTGACCCACAGACATATACATGGAATATGACTTTGTTGAATGCCATTATGGACCCGACAGACGTAACGATTATACGGGGTCTGCCAGTACGTAGTACCTTCAAACCAGATACTATTGGATGTCACTACACAAAATCAGAAAAGTATACGGTTAAATCGGATTATCAAACTGAACAATCACACCTGAACACAGGTTCCAATGGCTCCTATGGTCCGGATGTGACGATCTTACAGGCTCATACATGGAAGTTGAAGTGTTCTCCGAAATTACGACACTTTATATGGCTAGATGTATCGGGATGTCTCGCGGTCGCAACAAATTTACGAAGTAGGGGGATAAATTGTGATTCACAATGTGCTAGGTGCGGATCGGAAAATGAAACTATCAACCATGTCCTTTTCTAATGTCCTCCGGCATTGCAAACATGGGCGCTTTCTAAGATACCAATGCCTCCGGGGGTCTTCCCGTTGTCATCGGTTTTTGTTAATTTCGATCATCTCTTTTGGAGACTTCCTACAACAAATAAGGATACGAGTTTTCCTTGGATTGCGTGGTACATTTGGAAAGCGAGAAATGATAAGGTTTTTTCAAATGTGGACAGAGACCCACAAGAAATTCTGAAGTTTGCGGAAACTGAGGCATTAACTTGTGAAACAGCACATAGTAGTGATCCTGATGTGATACTCCAAAGTGTGTCCCCTACTCTGGTCTCTTCGAATTACGAAGGCTGGCGGTGCACTTTTGATGGATTTTGGAAAGAGACCGATAATTTTTCTGGATTAGGCTGGCATTGCTTTCAGGAAGGTCTTGAAGAGACAATTATGGGAGCAAGCAATCTCCGAAGAAGCCTCTCTCCCCTACATGCAGAATTGGAGGCACTCATCTGGGCTATGCATTGCTTGACGGCAAACCAGAAGACGGAAATAGCTTTTGCGACAGACTGCTCCGAGTTGGTGAAGATGGTGTCTACACCCGAGGATTGACCGGCTTTTGCTTTACACTTGGAGGAATTCGTGAAAAGTAAGGAGTTGTTTTCTTTCTTCTCAATCTTGTTCATCTCACGCGCATACAACACAAATGCAGACAAATTAGCAAGAAGTGCTCGTGTATACCCAATGGATGTTACTTATGTAAACTCGATACCTCCGGTTTGGATGTTCGAACCGTTCTAGGTCTCTAGGCTATTGACAAAAACAAAAAAAAACAAAAAAAAAACAAAAAAAGATGGTTTTTTGTCTATGTACAAATCTAATGAAACATGTGTCTATTAATAGAGTATGAAAATAATGAATTTTGGTAAAAATATATAATTTAATATACAATAATTGATCTCAAATAATGTAGATGAAAAAAAAAAAAAATCTCAGCATCCATTCTCTCCAAAACACGTGCCCAATCTTGGTATTGTTATCATTGAATTTTTTTTGTATCCAATGGTTGTGTGCCGTGTGTCAAGATGAGCTTCCTCTCTCCTAGTTTTAACAAATATTAATCAACGTAAGTTTCAACCCATTATTCAACATATCATTAGAGACATTCAATAGTTGAATAAAAGATTCAACAAGCCCGTTGTAAATGGTCTTTAACATGTAATTATGGTGTGTGGCCCACTTATACACGCAACATTTCCCTATATTATTTTTATGTTATCAAACTATGTATTAGGTAGGGCTGGGCATCTTTTCCGAACCAAACCAAATAACGTTATTTGGTTCGGTTTCGGATAACCTGAATAACCCAAATGGATACATTATTAAATTTATTCGGTTTTTGGTTCGGTTCGGTTTATTAACCGAATACCAAATTAACCGATAGGGTAACCGAATTAAAACCCAACCCATATAAAATATGTATACATACCATATAATTTACTATTACGAAACAAAGTTATTTTATATTGGTTTTTTTATAGTGAATATGTAAGTTAAAACTCTTAAACTTTTTTTTGACATGTTGAAACTCTTAAACTATGATGCATTCTTTGGAAAATATGAAAAAAGAATATTGTAAAAAAAATACATAATTAGCACTTGAAACTAAATTAATATAGAACTGAATTGTTAAAGTATAGTATTTTATCATGTGAATTTTTATATTTGGGAAAAATACCTTAGTGTCATGTGTCCATAGATTGCTCTTTCTTCGAACGTGAGTTGAATCACTAAGCCATTGATTTTTTTATTTTTTTTTGTCGAGTTGGAAGTGAAAAACAAAGGCAAAACTATGATTTTTGAGATGATTTTAACAACCGTAATAATCTAAAAAATGTTTCTTCTTCTTTCTTTATTTATTTATTTGATTAAATATTTTTTCACAATCGTCAAACTTTTTATTTTTATTTAAAATTAAGTGTATTATTCGAAATAACCGAAATTACACAAAAATGATTCTAATTCGGTGGTTCAATAGGGATTTCATCAACAATAGTCACCGAATAATATCTATGTTGAAAAACTAATTTCGTTATCATTTAATACTAGATAGTGATTATGCTTTTATAGTTTTTATTATACAATTTTACACATAAACAGATATAAAGATATCATAGACTTAAGAAAAAAAAGTTTTGAAAAATGATTGGCAAAAAGAAAAATATAAAAGAAACCGTTAATTTTTATTCGGCTTAGGCCTCCCCAAATAGCTTGGTATTGACCCAATGGTTTTAATGGATCAAATCTAAGGTGGGTTTGTTAGAAATAAAACAAATAGAGGACCTAAATGTAAAATTAGTGTAATAATTTGGAAAGATATGTAAATATAATAAGTGATACAGAGTAGAACCGCCTCAGAGAGATTAGTAAAAAACTAAAAACCCACTTCCTCGTCCTTTCGGTGTCTTATAAATTTCTTCATCGTCTTCTTTTCTCTGTAACCCCACCGAAGAAGAGTGTGGCGGCTACATTCTCCATCTTCTCTGTGAGCATCTTTATTTTTCTTCTTCTCTTTTTTCATCTGTTTCCCTGATTTCTCTAAATTACATATCGCTTCTCTAATAGCGAATGCCTATCTCTGTGCTTGTTTTTGGGCTCATTCTGGTTTTTGCTAAACTCACTCTGATTCAATTTTCCGGTCTCGGGCTGATCAGGAGCCAACAATGGTTGTTCTTCTGTTTCCTATTTTCAGATTTTACAATCGATTTTAGAGGTTTTTGTTTTGCTTTTGTAGGATTGATTTCTGGGTCTTTCGGATTTCAGGTGAGTCCTATAGTAAGAATGGAGAACGACGACGTAATGGATCCGCCATGGCTATTACCAATGCTCCGAGCTAATTACTTCGCGACTTGCCCCTTTCACGCAGAATCCAGTAAGAGCGAATGCAATCTATTTTGCTTGGATTGTTCGGGAAGTGCCTTTTGCTCTTACTGTTCGATTCATCACAAAGACCATCGTATCGTCCAGGTTTTAATTTCATCATCTTTCTCTTTATTCTTATTCTCTCTGAGGAATTTCGTCGAACAACCTTTGATCAAAATCCCCAATGTGTTTCTTGTGGTTGCAGATTAGACGATCTTCGTACCATAACGTGGTGAAAGTGAATGAGATTCAGAAACACATTGATATCTCCTGTGTTCAGACTTATGTTATCAATAGTGCTAAGATCCTCTTCTTAAACGAGAGGCCTCAGGTTCGAACTGCGAAAGGCATAAAAACCTGCCATATCTGTTTCCGTAGCCTCCTCGATTGTTTCCGCTTCTGTTCTCTCGCTTGCAAGGTATAATCCTTTATTGTCAATTCTCTAGGTGTTTCTTGAAGTTTAAGTTTGAAATCTCTTTTTTGAGTTGAGGTAGACTTCTTCAATTAACAATTCAACGAAAATCATGGGAAATTAAACAAATGGTTGGGATTTACGTTTTATTTTGGTGAATCATTTCGTGTTCATATTATATACAAATCTGTTTTATCTCTGCTCACCTTCTTCATTGGTTATAGTAGCTTCACAATTATCGGTTTTGATTGTGTTCTTATTTGTTCTAAAAGCTTGGAGGCATCAAGCATGGAGACGACCCAAATTTGACCTTCTCTTTGAAAGGAAAGAGTGGGAGGGATATGTTCTGTCTCGGTGAGCCTGCAAAGATCCGCAAAACCGGAATTATCGGAGTCGGCGATCCCAGCGAAACGGCGGGTGACTTATCTCCAGGGACTCCTCCGATTCATAGCCACCGGAATTACCCAAAGCAGAGGCGAAGAAAGGGTATACCTTGCCGAGCTCCTTTCTAAAGAGCTTTATTAAAGATATTGTTGGTAAATGGAATCTTTTACATAAATAGTAGTGACCTTAGAACAAGTGTGATTTTCATATAAATTTTGGGGTATATGAATATATGATTAATCAGCCTTATTTTACAGCATTATCACTTGTAAATAAACAAAACTTTGTTACTTTTTTATCCTTCTTTTTCTTTCTACTTTATGATTTGGAAAAAAATATATTTTAAAACATCACATCACATCACATCGCAAAACATGGAGATGTAAACAATACATATTTGTAGGAGATTCCTTCATGTTCTTTTGAATGTTCCTTTTAGCTTTAAAAGTGAGAGAGTGAGTTGGCATTATGGATCTGATATGTTAAAAGTATGGTATAAAAAATACCTTGGATGAGGAATCATGTGTTAATAAAGAATGGAGATTGTAGTGGTGGGATTTGTTACACTTTGCCATCAACATAGTCTTGAGGTTTGGTGAGAGTATCTTGAGATTTTCAGGCAAAGATATATTTCCTTTTTGGCTTCTAAGTACATTTGCGGAAGGTAAATCCCGATTTGCTTGCATTTCTCCTTTTAAAGAAAACCATTTTGATTGAGGCAAAAGAAATAAAAACCATTTTTATTTTCTTTAATTTTCTACTCTTTTTATCTATGTTGACATCTTTTTTTTTCGTTTGATATTTTGTTGTACGGTAATTAGTTAGGTGATTTCCGAATTTTTTCAGTTTTACTTTTGGCTAGCATTATACTTAGTAGAGTTCAATCTATTTGTTGGATTGATTTTATTTTATATATGGCGAGTCCATGACATTTTAGAATTGAAGGAAGTAACTAGGACTTAACCTGCGCTATAATTAGCGTGAAGTCATTTTTTTAAAGAAATTGTTTTGAAATTT
>PKML01043614.1:0-28679 GCA_002933935.1 Eutrema yunnanense | reverse complement strand
TTTAAAAAAAAAAAAAAATCTAAATCTCATGGTTTTAGGTGAAATTTCATAGAATTTTAAAAACAAATCATAACAATTTACATAATTCACTCAAATCATCTAAAAACTCACTAAAACTCAAATCTTTCCAAATCCTCCTAAATATTAGAGTATTTGTATTTGATTGTAAACATAAACCACCTAGTTGGTGAAATGACAAAGCATCATTTGGTACACTTATTCAATAGTTTTATACCTATTGTATCTAGGCATGACCAAAATCAAATTGTATTTCATATCGTAACCAGACCGTTTTCAAACCGTAACCGGACCGTAACCATATAAAACGGTTAAAACTGTAACCGTTGACCATAAAAATATATTAGTTACGGTTAATAAAATTACTAACCGTAATTGTTAATTAATCGTAACTGTATCAAAACCATTGGTTAACTGCAAGGTTAAAACCTTCATATTTTAACCTAACCGTTTTTGAAATAAAATAAAAATGTTAATAATTTATTATGTATAACTATAACTAATATAACATAGAAACATGATGTATAATCAAATAATTACAAACCAAAAATATTTATAGATAATAAAATTATATTAATAAAAAATAAATGTGTTAAAAACTGTGAATTTTTTGATGGAAATTAAATGAATTTATGGCTATATCACCGATGTTAACCGTATGATAGTCATCAAATAACCATAACCGTATCTAACCGTAACTGTAATAACTAGAACTGTGTTAACCACAATTGTTTTATCCATATATTAAATAGTTAATGTTAAAATTAAAATAAATCTGTAATTGTAACCGGTAGTTATGTAACCATAACTTTAATAACCATAGCTCTGGTCATGCCTAATTGTATCCCTACTTTTCTATATGGCTCGGTCCATTTTTTTAACATTTTTTCTTTCTTCTTTTTGGATGGAGACAAAAAAATTCCATGAAAATTATAACTAAAAAAATTCAATCGGATCAATCATATCCACCACCAGAGTGTGGGCGTGTAAATCTCGGTCTAGTCAATCGGATCAATCATNAAAAAAAAAAAAAAGGCAGAGAAGTGAAAGACAATTGCGAAATATAAAAACGAGCTAAAAAGACACGCTATAGTAGTTTTCGGTCAAAAGAGAATAAATGTCGGAGTCAGCCAACCTTGAAGTAGACAAAAGACTCGTTCAAAACTATGATTAAAAGCGCTTGAAAACAACTGTTGTATCTACCGGAATAAATACCATTAATGACGAACCAAGCAGAATAAATGACAATGTTAAACACATACAATCTTTCCCATACGCAACAAGCACTATACTTACTAAATCTTTGTTCTTGTTCTTGTGTAAACGCTCTCGAGGACGAAATACTAAAATCATTAACTCTCATATTTCTTGTCTTAATCCACCTTTGATCCATTCAACTCGTTCCCAATCATCTATTTTCTGTTTATTGCATAAAAGTCATTCAATTTTTTTTTGTTATTAAAAATAAGCCAAAGTCGTTCGATTATTATTATTTACAAATTTTGATCGTTATAATTCCAGCTACAACACATAAATAGTATCAATCATATTAATTATCTACAAAACCATTTTTTGGTTGTCTTCTAGAAACACGTATTCAAGAAGAAAATTGTCAAACCATCATCTATTAGGTCGTATTTGGATTCTTTGGTCTAGTGCTGCTACAGTTTCAATGTTGCACAAAAGCCCTCGAGTCATTACAATTTGGGTTTTTCTTGTTTCGTGAATGGAATCCTTGTGTTCTTGTATTTATGCTTTCAAATTTCAAAGGGACTGTTCAATACTTTTAGATGAACTAAAACATAACCGTGATCTGTTTGTTACTGGAAATTCTCCTTGGATTGTATTAGGAGATTTTAACGAAATTTTTGCCTCGGACAAACACTCTAGAGCGCAACATATCTTGAGGGATCCATCGAGCATGAGAAAATTTCAAACACTTGTGGCTGAATGCCAATTAATGGATTTGGGCTATTTGGGTCTTAAATTCACTTAGTGAAATTAACGCGAGGAGGAGCCTATCAGAGAAAAAGCTAGACCGAGCTCTAGTGAACAATGCTTGGAATTCAAATTTTTCGCAATCGTACGCAACTTTTAAAGCAAATATTATCTCTGATCACTTTAGTCATTTAGTTCAATTAGATAGCCCTAATTCGGGGAAACGCCATCACTTTCAGTTCTTCAATTATCTTGCTGAGCATCCACAGTTTGCTGAGATTGTTTTAAAAGTTTGGTCTGATTCGGATCCTCTGTTTCACTCATGTTTTGCACTTCATCAGTTTCACTGTAAGTTGAAGATGTTGAAACCATATTCTCGAGCTCTTAACAAAGAGGCAAAACCAAGCCCTCCTATCGCTTTCTCCGGTAAACATTGTGGCCGTTACGGAAGCTTCTAAGACATGGAAATTTTTTGCTAAGATACAAGAGAATTTTTTCTGGCAAAAATCACAAATTACTTGGTTGAGACACGATTGCCAAAACACTATACTTTCTTCCACTAAATTGTGCAAACCCGGAAATAAAAAAAAACTCGATCGAACGTCTAGTGAATGAAGCATGTGATGTTCTTACGGACCCGAAAGCCATAAAATCAGAGGCAATAAGCTGTTTCAATACATTTCTTTAATCCCAAAGCCAGCAGTGAGCTACCTACACAGTGGAGAGCTTATGGAAACTCATCACGTATCGTTGTCCTCCTAACATGGCTGAATTCTAAGTTTGATCAGTTTTAGCGGAGGATATCAAAGGCACTCTTCTCTACATGCCTTCGAATAAAACATCGAGACCGGATGGATATACTTAGGAATGTTACATTGTGCTTGGCCTATCATCGCTCCGGATTTTGCTGTCGCAATTCAGCCCTTCTTTGCAAACAGCTTCATGCCCCATGGCGTAAACACTACTGTTCTATCATTGGCTCCGAAAAAGGCCGACAGTTAGAAATATGTGATTTTCGTCCCATAGCTTGCTCCAATATGATATACAAAGTCATTTCAAAGGTGATTTCTAATAGACTCAAAACAGTTTTACAAGAGGGTATGGTTCCAAATCAGAGCGCTTTCATCAAGGGGCGTCTACTTCTTGAAAATGTGCTATTAGCTACGGAGATCATTAAGGATTATCACAAAGGCTCATTTCCCCATGGTGTTCTTTGAAGCTAGATATTGCAAAAGTATTTAATACGGTTCTCTGAGATTTCATCATTACTACTCTACATAATATGGGCTTTCCATAGTTTTTTTGTATCGTGGATTCACAGTTGTATCTCCTCAGCTTCTCTCTCGGTGTTAGTAAATGAGGAGTTTGAGGGATTTTTAACGAACTCTCGTGGTTTACGTCATCGATGTTCCCTATATCCTTATCTATTTGTTATAGCCATCAACGCCATTTCTCTTCTCTCGGATAAGGCGTAAATGATGGAAAATTTGGCTTCCACCCATTATGTTGGGATCTTAAGTTGACTCATCTCAGTTTCGCTAAAGATATGATAGTATTTATGGATGAGACAATGGAATCGATGCAAGGAACAATGAATGTACTTGCGGAATTCGAGAAAGATTGTGGTTTAGCCATAAATGTATCTAAATCCTCCCTCTTCATTGCCGGTAGAACGCAGAATTCCCTACAAATTGCAGCTGAGAATCTTTTTTTTTTGATCGAGCAACTTCCTATTCGATATTTGGGTCTATCTCTCATAACAAGGAGTATGACCCGTCTAGACTATGAACCCCTCATTGAAAAAATTTGATCATGTATAGTTTCATGGCCAAACAAGTCTTTGTCTTTCGCTAGACGATTGAAACTCATTCATTCTACCATTGCTAGTATTGCAAATTTTTGGTGCTCAACTTTTCGATTACCAAATCGTTGTTTCGACACCATAGAGAGAATGTGTTCGAGTTTTTATGGTATGGGCATGCACATGTCACAAGTTAACCGAAAGTAGAGTGGGAGGATGTTTGTAAGTCTAAGAAAGAAGGAGGAGTCGGTATACGAAAGTTACAAGATTCCTCACTTGTTTTCTCTCTTAAGCTTATATGGAGGCTTTTTGAAAACTCCAGCTCATTCTGGGTTGCTTGGACTCGTCACTATCTTCTTCGAAAACTCCTCATTTTGGGATGTTTCAGAGGGTTCTCGCGGCTCTTGGATATAGAAGAAGATTCTTAAGCTAAGATCGTTGGCAGCCACTTTCATTAGACATATGGGTCGACGTATTCATATTGCTGGAGAAATGGGCACTAGAACCCTTTGTATACTCCGTTCCGCTACTGTCTCGTCATTGGTAAGGGACAATACTTGGGTAATTTGTTGCTATCGTGGTCTACATCTTCAGGATATAATACAACGAATCCGCTCTGCCTCTATTCCAAGTTCAACAGGTGGTTTGGAAGTGATCTTATGGCGTCATGGTCTAATCGAGTTCAAAGACATCTTCACATAAAAGAAACATGGGAGGAGACTAGTGAAGCAAAATCAGTTATATGGTGGGACAAGTTGGTATGGTTTTCACAAGCTATTCCGCGATATGCCTTCATTTCTTGGCTAGCTCTCAGTGACACGCTCGTAACAAGAGTTTGTATGAGACAATGGGGAATGATTCAACCTTGTCTTTTTGCGGTGAAGTGAATGAGGCTAAGGAGCATCTATTCTTTGTTTATCCCTACTCATTTAGAATTTGGAATTGGCTTGTTATGATCATTTAGGTGGAAGGACCAAACCCGATTGGAACATCACCACAAGATATATATTAAATAATCAAAGAAGCAAAGTAGACTCGATATTGGCTCGATTGGCTTTCCAAGCTACGGTTTATGGAGTGTTGAGGGAGATGAATAGGAGATTCCATCACCGGCCGTGTCGCTCAGCACTACTCCTCGCTTATAACAAATAAGTAAATTTGCTATCAAATTCGCTATCTTTTCCCAAGCCAAAAAGATGCAAACATAGACGCGCTCAGCCGATGTTCGAACGTAGGTCGCCTCCTAGGATTATAGATCTCAAATAGTGGCTTTGTTTTTTGTTTTTTGTTTTTTAGCAACATATATATAAGATACCTAGAACGGTTCAGAAATTCAAATCGGTGGCTGATGCTGCTAGGGTTTAGCATAGCTTCATGTAATAATATTTATAACCCTAGGTAACTGCAAGTGCACATCAGGGTGATGTAATACTTAAGGTATCGATCCACATGGAATCCTCGCTTACCTACAAAACCTTAGAACCAGAATTAGTAAGGAAGTCAAAGACGAAAATAAGGTTTTTGGACAGATTGTCACGATTTCTAGATGAATGCAAAGAAAGAAAATAAAACGCTACTAAAATAATAAAGACTAATGTTGAGTTTACAGGGATATCTTCGGGATATGATCAATTCAAAACACGGTAACTAAGCTCTTAGTAACATTGATTCTAGTAACTCCACGAACGGAACTGAATAAATGGCGTAGCCTAGTTTCGTACATCCTACGCACCAATAACTTATATACTCGACCTGTAACTTTCGTCTCCGACCGCGCAGAAAGTCATGATGTTCACACTGGTTTTTGAACATTCACGACACTCCATAAGTATACTTTTGTATCTTATGACGCGACACACTCTTATATTTATAAACGGTTTGGGTGGTTAGATTCAGCACTTTTGGTGGTTCTTATAACACATAGGGATCATATTCTAGGCCGTAACATTAGATTCAGCTTTAACAACGATCTATAGGAAACAATTCTAGAATTCGGCTAAGTTTATCTCGCGAAGATCCTTGTCGAACATAATCGATTTCTTTCGATGGAGCCCTTAAAATCAACTACGAATTACTCAAACATAATTAAAAGAGAGGACATAATTAAATAAAAAGCAAGAGATGGAAGAAGAAATTAACCTCTCAATTTTAAGAACAAAGTCCGGAGAGAACTTCTCTACCAATCTCGAAAATAAAAGTAAAAGTAAAATAAATGCAAAGACATAAACTAAGAATGCATAATATAAAGAACATAATAGAAAAGAGGGTTCAAGAGAAATCTCTATCTCCCTAAACAAAGAACGAAGAACATAAAAACCCTAGAAAATCGTGATGGTGGCTCCCAAAGGGGCACCCAAGAGGGGGACAATGAGGCACACGAAATTGGGGCAGCTAAAATACATATTTATAGGTCTTCAACTCTTTTTTAGTCTCCTGTAGGGTTTCCCTTGAAGAGAAATCAAAGTGGGTTCAAAACAGATTTGCAAACGGGCTTTTCCGGACAAAATTGTGTTGGCCGCGGGTCCAAGGCTTCTGTCCGCGGCGAGCTGCCTCCTGGCCGCGGGTGGAGAGCTTCTTTCCGTGGTGAAATGGCTTCTGGCCGCGGGTGGAGAGAGTCTACCCGTGGTGAAATGGGACTTCTTGACCTTCATATATCGTTTGATTGAACCGTTGGATCGTCCTCAAATCAGTTGGAATGAAAATGTAGCTGGTCCTTCTTGAATATCTCCAAATTTGGGCTGGATCAGACGGTGAGAAGATCTTCTTTGAGGGTTGAACTTCTAACGGTTTGACTCTTAGCCCAAAATCTGGTTTTTCTCCAATTTGCATCCTTTTTGTTTAAGTAACCTGAAAAGAGTCTTGAAACTACAAATATGCAATAACCGTAATAAAAACATATAAAAGCAAATGAAACACTTATTAAAGTGCTCTAAAATAGATAGTAAAATGGGTAAAAATACGGTGTTATCAACTCCCCCAGACTTAGACTTAGTTTGTCCTCAAACAAAACAAAACCAAACCTCGGAAAAATCAAACAAAAATCATAGGTAACTCGAAATCTCGGAGACCGTCTTTCTAAACCATGACCATCGAACTACATCAATTGCAACCTAGCCTAGAAAATTCTCACTGGAAGTTTCCGTAACACTAGTCCACGGTATTCGTCATACGAAATCTAAAATTTCAAAATCCAAAATTCAGGTCAACTAGCTCTCTAAATTCATTAAGCGTAAATGTGAACTTCTCATCAAAAAGTACTAACCAAGACAATCGAGGATAGGCATTAATAGCTTTTTAGAGCTGAGGTCAAAAGTGTTTCGGGTTACCGTATTTCCATCGGAGGATGCTAGATACTATGCAAAACAGCAAGAGAGGATGGAGTTGTTGACGACCAAAGTTTCCAGTCACATGCTACTCGCATAAGTGTTGTTGCGAACTTCTCCTCTTTCGGAACTTTTATGTCGTTCCCCCACACTTAGATGTTTCTCCGGGTAACTATTCGAACGGCTTCTTACTCCTCACATATGAAACATGGTTGCCTTGGTATAAAAACATCGACTACCGTAAGACTCTCTAGGCTTTTGTTTCCTTTCCTTTCGATTATTATTGTTATTTTTTTTTTTTGAAAGGGAAAACGCCTTTAAACGGGAGGACGAAAATTACCAATCATAAAAAATTTCCAAGGAAACTCTTAAGCTTGAATTGTTGATACATCCTTAACCGAATCCATATCGTCTTATGTCTTCTCGAGTGACTGAAAACTGTGTCGATCCTCTCTCTCCGGCGTTTTTGCACATATCTGCACATAGGACGACAAGAGAAGCAAGAATGAGGTTCAAAAATGATGGTTAAGGTTCCGGGTAGGGTACCAACTAAAGATGAACTGGTTATGTATAGGACAACAAATCATGGTAAAAAGGAAAATATGTCCTAGATGTATGATTCGTTGTCTCGCCTAAAACATCTGATGAGAAAATTAAATCAAGTTAAAGTTTAAGTATAATAGAGTTAGTATATTCCATCCTAAAGAATCTCTACGGTCTAAATTTCTCTTGGGATTTCGCATTAACAAAAACTCTAGGTACCGCCTAGTATATAACCAAATTACGAAAGAGCATGTTACTACGAAATAGCGTAGAAGCACACTGGTCGGTTATCGTCATGGATTTCTTTCATCATTCCATCAAAATGTATTCCTACACTTATTGAAAAACTTGAAAAAATTAAAAAGAAAACGCAAAAAAATACAAAATGCAAAGGCTCATGAAAGAAAAGGTGATTAGTAAGGGATGGAATCATCTCCCAAACTTAAATCACATTGTCCCCAATGTGAAATAAATCGAGCAAGGACGAAAAATAAAGTATGTAATAATTGAAAAGTTTAAGGGAAAAAGAAAACTTACATGGAAGTGTTGGGGGATGGATGTGGGAATGATTTCGGGGTGAATGGGGGATGGAAAATGGTGTTGTGGTGATTGGGAATGGGTTGGGGGTGATCGGGAACGGATGGGGATTGATTGGGGATTGAAGTGAAATGACCACGATCGACAGAATGCTGGTTGTAGGTCGAAGGGATGTAACCACAACCGAGTGATGCTTCACCGCAGGTCGGTTGATTGCGACCGGGGCGAAAGAGTAGTTGGCCGCAGGCAGGGATGACGCGTGCGCGGTCGAGGGACGTCTCACCGCGGGTGGAAGGCACGCATACGCAGCCAAGGTGATTTTTGCTTTGTTCGTGATGATCCGAGCAGTCTTGAACCGAGATCCTATTTTTTGTCTTTTCGTTTTTTGAATTTTATGAAAGCTGAAACTATAAAAAGAAAGACTTAATAGAAAAAAAAAAGAAAAACGTACCTAAAATGGGTTGCCTTCCATTGAGCGCTTTTTATTTAACACCAGTTAGCTCGACGTTGGTGGCGAGATGAGCTTAGTCGAAGAAGGATCTTCTTCTTAGACAGTAAGCTTGAGGTCCTAAGTCGATCATGGGAGATGCAAAAGAATCATCTCGGAAGTACACATGCTCTCAAACGTCCTTGAGAGGAGTTGGTCGATCGGTAACTTGCACCGATTATAGTGAAAATTGTGATCTCGCACCGGAGTTTCAGAAATCTAAAACGAAGAAAAACAAAAACAAAACAATAAAAATAAAAAGTTATCTTACAATCGATTTACTAACCTCTGAGATTATGCAGGTGAAGACGATTGGCTCCCCGGCAATGGCGCCAAAAACTTGATGCTGCTAGGGTTTAGCATAGCTTCATGTAATAATATTTATAACCCAAGGTAACTGCAAGTGCGCATCAATGCAATGTTCTACTTAAGGTATCGATTCACAGGGAATCCTCGCTTACCTACAAAACCTTAGAACCATAATTAGTAAGGAAGTCTAAGACGAAAATAAGGTTATTTGATATATTGTCACGATTTCTAGATGAATGAAAAGAAAGAAAATAAGACGCTACTAAAATAATTAAGACTAATGTTGAGTTGACAGGGATATCTTCGGGATATGATCAATTCAAAACACGGTAACTAAGCTCTTAGTAACATTGATTCTAGTAACTCCACGAACTGAACTGAATAAATGGCGTAGCCTAGTTTCGTACATCCTATGCACCAATAACTTATATACTCGACCTGTAACTTTCGTCTTCGACCGCACAGAAAGTCATGATGTTCACACTGGTTTTTGAACATTCACGGCACTCCATAAGTATACTTTTGTATCTTATGACGCGACACACACTTATATTTATAAACGGTTTGGGTGGTTAGATTCATCACTTTTGGTGGTTCTTATAACACATAGGGATCATATTCTAGGCCGTAACATTAGATTCAGCTTTAACAACTATCTATAGGAAACAATTCTAGAATTTGGTTAAGTTTATCTCGCGAAATCCGTACTGAACATAATCGATTTCCTTCGATGGAGTCCTTAAAATCAACGACGAATTACGCAAACATAATTAAAAGAGGGGACACAATTAAATAAAAAGCAAGAGATGGAAGAATAAATTAACCTCTCAATTTTAAGAACTAAGTCCGGAGAGAACTTCTCTACCAATCTCGAAAATAAAAGTAAAATTAAAATAAATGCAAAGACATAAACTAAGAATGCATAATATAAAGAACATAATAGAAAAGAGGGTTCAAGAGAAATCTATATCTCCCTAAACAAAGAACGAAGAACAGAAAAAACCCTAGAAAATCGTGATGGTGGCTCCCAAAGGAGCACCCAAGAGGGGCACAATGACGCACACAAAATTGGGGCAGCTAAAGTACATATTTATAGGTATTCAACTCTTGTTTAGTCGCATTTAGGATTTCCCTTGAAGAGAAATCGAAGTGGGCTTGAAACGGATTTGCAAACGGGCTTTTCAGGACGAAACTGTGTTGGCCCCGGGTCTAAGGCTTCTGCCCGCGGTGAACTGCCTCCTAGCCGTGGGTGGAGAGTTTCTGCCCGTGGTGAAATGGCTTCTGGCCGCGGGTGGAGAGCTTCTGCCTGTGGTGAAATGGGGCATTTGGATCTTCAAATATCTTTTGATTGAACCGTTGGATCGTCCTGAAATCAGTTGGAATGGAAAGGTAGCTGGTCCTTCTTGAATATCTCCAAAATTGGATTGGATCAGACGGTGAAAAGATCATCTTTGAGGGTTGAATTTCTGACGGTTTGACTCTTAACCGAAAATATGGGTTTTTTTCTCCAATTTGCATCGTTTTTGCCTAAGTAACCTGAAAAGAGTCTTGAAATAAAAATATGCGAAAGCCGTAATAAAAACATATAAAAGCGAATGAAACACTTATTAAAGTGTTCTAAAATAAATAGTAAAATGGGTAAAAATACGGTGTTATCAGTGGCACCGAATTTACATAAGAAATATCAGATGGATAGACTCGAGCACTTCGTGCTTGTGCTAGCTTGTCTGCCGTTGTATTCTTTGCTCGTGCAATGAGTGAGATAGAGACAAATGAAAAAAACCTCCTTGGTTCTCCTGAATTCCTCCAGATGTAGTGAGAATGCAGGCCATTCCTTTAGTGCAAACACCTCCTGAATTCCTCTCAGAACAGTCTGTTGCAAAAGTCATCTTCGTTTTCTGTGAAGCAATCATGCAATACATTGCTCATATAAGTGTTTCTAGTTCAGCGTGTAAAGGAGATAGACTTCTACAAAGATTCCTTGCTCCTAATAGCATTCATTGACCACCTTCTTGGACATAGTACCAACATAGTCCTGAGAAAATGTTAGTTTTCTTCCAAAAACCGTCTACATAACACCAAAATCCTTCCGGTTCCGGACAAATCATCGTGGAAACCGTATTATGGGAATCACATTTTGATCGACATGTTCTTTAGAATCTCTTGTGGACTTTTAAATGGCTTTGTTTTTCGATTTCTAAAGCTTTGCTTTTCTTGTAGTCTTATGCTTTGTTCAATTTTCCAAAAATTGGTCAAACACTTTGTAAATATGTTTTTTGTTGATTAGTAAATTTAACTAACTTTTCAACAAATATATATATTAATAATTTAATAACAAGTTATATCTATTTATAACACTAAATAATTCAATAACACATAACTTCTACATTAAGAAATTATTTTCATTTCAGCACATAGATACATCAATATAAAAATTAATATTTAATAATTTCATACAACAACATTGAAGCTCAACTCTAAATAACTCTATTTAGAACCTGTTCGTTTGCTTATCTGGCATTTGGATCCAAATGATCCATTTAAATGATTTATCTGGATGATGTATCTAAATGATGTTCGTTTTCATTTTTGGTTGTTCATTTGAATGATTCATCTGGATGAATCTGGATGAACCTTTGTTTGTTTGATCATTTTACATCTCCATCTAGATGCTTTTAATAGGAAAATTACTAAAATACCCATGCTTTAATATAATCATATATTTAGTCTTAATCTTAACCATATTAATTTTAATTCATGATCTAAACAATATTTATAACCAAATAATTTTCAAATTATTATTTTTGACGTTTGAAATTTTTCATTTTCACGAAAATATTTTTTTTTATAAGAAATTTCATCATATCAATTTATAATTTATAGATTTCTATTTTCATGAAATATTTAAATTTAATTAATTATTTTTTATAAAAATTAAAAAATACACTTAGGAGTGAAAATACAAAATTTAATAAAAAGTATGAGTGAAAACACGAAATAACATTTTTGATGGAAAAATAAGAGAAAATGATTTTTGTTTTGTTTTACGGACGGAAAATGGGATTTTACGTTTTTTGTTTTTGGCGGGAAAACGTAATTTTACGTTTTTGGCGGGAAAACGTAATTTTACGTTTTTGGCAGGAAAACGAAATATATGTTTTGGCAAGAAAAACTGGATTTCACATGTCATACGAGCTAACTTACTATAACGTTGAAACTGACACTTTCACTATTATAAAACATCCATGTCTTCACAAAAAGCCACTTCCAACATATCGTCTTCTATAATAGTACATTTTCACACGCTTTGAAATCATATGATAATAGAACCCGCATTTAATAAGATATACGTAATCAAATAGTTTCGGGCTACTCCGAGCCCGATCGGGCTAAGCACGAAAAACACAATAGCCCGAAAGACCCGATATTTTTTGGGCTTTTATTTCTAAGTCCGAGTCCATTGTTTTTTAAGGTCAGGTCGGACCGACCCTCGGGCTTTGGCCCTAATTAACGCCTCTAATCCAGATGAGCAAACGAATAGACCCTTTAGTTGTTTTTATGCTTATATTGATAACATTTATGGGGGTTATTGGGAGATTGATTTATGAAATTTTTTAGAGTTTAAGATTCTACTGTTATTAGTTTGGGGATTTTTACATTCTTAATAAATTCCAATGTTATTCGGTTATGGATTATAACATTCTTTATAAATCCATTGTTATTGGTTTGATGATTTTTAGAATCTAATCAAAATCCATTGTTATTCAAAAAGTTTTGTATTTTAATGATTCTTTGATTCTGTTAAAATCTAGTGTTATTGGGATATGAATTCTTTACAATTTAACTCATAAAACTTGATTTTTAAAATATTATCTATATCCCTTAGTTTCTCAAAGTTTGTTATAATATGATTTTTTATTGATTGTTTAAATACACTAAATTCTCTGCAGTTTGTAAAATTTTTTAAAATTCAACAAAAATTTAAACAAATTTGATAAATTTAATTAATTTTAAAATCAACAAAACTCTCTATAAATCCAAGTTCCAATAACCCCCATAGCCATAGGGTCTAAATGGTTGAACTAAAATTCAGCGTAACAAAGCAATTACGCTCAATTCCCTTCAAAAGTTACCATTTACCATTTGTTTGGTGTGGAATATGGTGGGACCCACATTTTGAGTGGAAAACAATAAAATTTAGCTGAGATTTGGTCCTCTCCTCTTTGGAAGAGGAAAACGCCAGCGTAACATCTCTTTATTATTATTATTTTTTTTTAATAATTATTCTAATTAAAAATAAAAGTGACCTTAAAATATTTTATAAAATATAAATTATCAACTATTTTCGTGTAAATATAATCCGAAACTGTATTTTTTTATAAAATGGGTCAAAGATTCAACTACAACAAATTATATATTTTTCAATTTGATAGATTTTATCTTGAACAATTCAAAAATAATTTACAGAAAATTAGATGAAATCAACAAATGCATTTATTCCTTATACATACACTAAGATAGCAAATAAAAATTAACATAATTATTAGCCTTTAATTATCTATTATACATATTTTTTTAATTATCTATTATACATAAGATAGCAATCCTATTCCACTGACTATTATTCCTCTTATTCTATTTATTTCTCTCATGCACTAACCATTTAGATCCTTAATCTTATCAATTAGATTCTAAATCCGTGCGCCAGCAGGAGAATATATATATATATTTTTTATCAAATTTTGTAGTATAATTTGTGTTTATTTTGTTTTTAGATTTAATTGTTTGTATATTTATTTTTTTTCATATGAGACACATAATTATTTTGATGTTTAGATATAATTTGTTTGTTTAATCTGCCATAAAACGGGAGTTCAAGATGAAAAGTAACGGGAGTTCATTAGATTGACATAATATTTTTTTAATTCGCCCTAGAACGGGGGTAAGTTTTAAATTTTGTTTTCTGATGTTTAGTTTTATTTGTTCGACAAAATGTATGTGTGGATGTAAAAATTTGAGATGTGTTAACAATTTTATTTTTGGTATAAAATATATTATATTTTTCTAAAAATTTAATCCACAATTAGGGCATGCGAAAATTTTGTATTTGTATTTGTTTTTGTTTTTATGTTTTCTATTTTGTATGGAAAAATATATTTTTCGTATGACATGTATGATTCAAAATTAGTGATTTTAGCTACCTCAATTTTATGACCCGTTTTGTAATATATATTTCCAGTTCATATGAATTTACAAACAATAGTTCTACGTTCGTTTAGGTTTTGAATTAAACATTATTTTATAAAGTACTATGTTCACTAATATTATAGGTAAGAGTCGTAGGAGCTAACATTTCCATTGTCTTTTATAATTTTTTTAACAATTTTTTATAAAGTACTATCGGCTCGGCTTCCCATTATATTTGAAATATGCATAATTTTGGTTATATGCATACCTTCCCAAATCAACAATACAATGAAGAATTATGGACATAAGTGTGACAAGATTAAATGCTGATGTAAAGAAAAATTCCCAAATTTAGATTTTGTTAGATTAAGCTATTCAAAACTGCACACCAATTTTTTTTTATTTTTTTTCGACAGCCTAAATACCTAGAACGGTTCAGAAATCCAAACCGGTGGTACCGAGTTTACAAAGGTAATATCCAGTGGGTAGACACAAGCACTTCTTGCTAATTTGTCTGCCTTTGTGTTGTTTGCGCGTGGGACGAGAGAAATGGAGAAAAAGGAAAAAGCGTCCTTACTCTTCATGAATTCTTCCAAGTATAATGCAAAAACCGGCCACTCCTCGGGTGTAGACACCATCTTTACCAACTAGGAGAAGTCTGTTGCAAATGCTATTTCCGTCTTCTGGTTTGCAATCAAGCAATGCATAGCCTAGATAAGTGATTCCATTTCTGCATGAAGGGGTGAGAGACTTCGTCGTAAATTTCTTGCTCCCATTATAGACTCTTCATCACCCTCCTGAAAACAATGCCAACCTAAGCCGAAGAAGCTATCGGTTTCCTTCCAAGATCCATCAATGTGACATCGCCAACCTTCGTGAGTCGGAATCACCATAGTAGTGCCAAGAATTTGGCTCATCGCCTCGGGATCACTACTTTGTGCTGTTTCCCAGGCTATTGCCTCAGTTTCTGCGAGCTTTAGGATTTCTTGTTGATCTCTGCCCACATTTGAAAAAACCTTATCATTCCTCGCTTTCCAAATATATCACGCAATCCAAGAAAAACTATTATCCGGATTGTCTGGAGGCAGTCTCCAAAAAAGGTGATCAAAATTTGCATAAACTGATGACATTGGAAAAACACCCGGTGGCGTTGGAATCTTTGACAGTGCCCAAGTTTGTAATGCCGGAGGACATTCAAAAAGGACATGATTGATATTTTCATTCTCCGATCCACACCTTGCACATTGTGTATCACAGTCAATTCCTCTACTTCGCAAATTTGTTGAGACCGCGAGACATCCTGATATAGCTTGCCAAATAAAGTGTCGTAATTTCGGGGAGCACTTTAGTTTCCATGTGTGAACCTGTAAATTCGTCACATTCGTACCATATGGGCTATGGTAGCCGGAAGTATGATCTAATTGTTCTATTTGATAGCCCGATTTAACCGTATATCTTCCCGATTTCGTGTAGTGTCATCCAATGGTGTCCGGTTTATAAATGCTACTTATGGGCAGAACCCGATTAACCGTCACATCTGCCTGATCAATAATGGCGTTCAACAATGCCATATTCCACGTTTGTGTCGCTGGGTCAATCAGATGATTGACCATTAGATTCAGGTAATAATTATACCCCGTACATGTTGCTGACCTCGGCATAGAAGATGGTATCCACTTGTCGTTCCATACTGAGATAGAACAACCTGATTCAACTCTTTTAATCAGCCCTTTGGTGACCAGAGATCTAGCTAAAGTAATACTCCTCCAGCCGTACGTTGGGGAGTAAGATCGTATAGGGTCCAAAGGGTATGTGTTCCGAAAATATCGACCCTTAAAAACTGGCGCAAACAAAAAATCCGGTTTATCCATTAATCTCCATAATTGTTTAGCCAGTAAAGCTGTGTTAAAATCCTCAACTGCCCGAAATCCCATGCCCCCGTCCGATTTACTTTGACATAATTTTCTCCATGCTATCCAATGCATTCCTTTGTGTTCTCCATTTGACCTCCACCCGAATTGTGACGCCGCACTAGTAAGTTTAGCAGTTATGGATTTGGGTAATCGAAAGCACGACATAACAAAAGTTGGCATTGCTGATACCACTGATTTAATTAAAACCTTTTTGCCCCATTTGGATAAGAACCTTGAGGTCCATCCATTAATTCGATTGTGTTGTCTCTCTGCGACAAAATTAAAGATTTTAGTTTTGGCTCCTCCGAGACTTTCCGGTAGGCCCATGTATGAGCCCATAACGCCGATGTTAGAAATTCCTAGTATATGTTTAGCCTCATTTTGTGCCGTCTCGTTAACCGTGTGACCGAATTGTAAAGATGATTTACCAAAATTGATTTGCTGGCCCGACACTGACCCGTATTGTTGTAGTATATGCAATATAGTTTCACATTCCTGCTTGGTAGCCTTGCAAAAAAATAGGTTGTCGTCAGCAAAGAGTAGATGTGATACTGGTGGGCTTGCTCTCGCAACATTTAACCCCGTGAGTAAATTCTCTCTTTCTGCCTTCCGAATATTTGCTATTAATACCTCCATCCAGAGTATAAATAGATAAGGTGACAAAGGGTCCCCTTGACGGAGCCCTCTATTTGGGATTATACGTCCTTTGGGCTGTCCATTGTTAAGGACTTTGTACTCCACTGATGTAATACACCACATCGTCCATGTAATCCAGTTTTCCGAGAAACCGAACTTCCTCCAAAGCTTCTCAATAAAAGACCATTCAACCCGATCATAAGTTTTGCTCATATCCGTCTTTATCGCCATAAATTTACCTTTACATGACTTATTAGTTCGTAGGCCATGAAACATCTCTTGTGCTATCATAATATTATCCGAAATTAATCTACCTGACACAAAGGCTGATTGGGTCTCTGAAATAAGATTCGGTAGCAGTCGCTTCAACCTTTGACATAAGACCTTTGAAATGATTTTATATCCCACATTACAGAGGCTTATGGGCCTTAACTCCGTCATCCGGCTTGGTCTTTCCGTCTTTGGGATTAGACAAATGTTTGTCATATTCAGTTGTTGGTCAAAAGCACCCGTCTCTAGGAAACCGTTTACCTGTCCTACTATATCTGCATTCACTATTTGCTAAGATCGTTGGAAAAATAGTGCTGTCATTTCGCCAGGGCCCGGGGCTTTTCTGGGTGCATCATAAAAAGCACCGCTCGTACTTCCTCCTCGGTAGCCCTTGCCGTAAGATCATTATTATCCTGCTCCGAAACTAAAGACTGGATTTCGCCCATAGCCTCCTCAAAATCCGTCGGTGACGTAGAGGTAAATAATTCGTCAAAATAATTTACCGCCACTTGTTCCACCTCTTTGTCTGCTGTGACCCACACTCCCAAAGCATTATGCAGCCCAACAATCCGGCTCCTTGCCCTCCTTTGCATTACTTGCGCATGGTAAAATTTTGTGTTTTTATTCCCCACCGTTAGCCAAAGAGTGCGACTTTTCTGCTGCCAAAAAATCTCCTCATCCCGATAAGTCTCTTTTAATTTTTCTATAATATCAGTCAATTCTGCTTGAGTCCTAGTGTCATTATTTTGAATTTCTTCTAGTGCCCGTTGTTACTCAGTGATCCTCTCTTTTCCGTAAGATAAGTTGTTTTTCGCCATTTTGATATCTCCCGCCGACAATTTCTAATTTTTTGGACAAAAGGTAGATTGTTGCCCCCTAGATTATTCTCCCAACCATGAGTAATTGAGTCCATTAACCCATCCTGCCCAACCCAACACTTGTCAAACTGAAATTGAGCTCGTCTCCGGGGGATTTTGTCCCTGATTGTGGCAATAATTGGTCGATGGTCCGACCCAATCATTGCCAAATATTCGACATATGAATGAGAGAAAATTATGTGCCAGTCTCCATTGGCTAAAGTCCGATCAAGCCGACAACGAACAAGCTTCCTGTGTCGTCTGCCTCTCCAGGACATTGTGTTTCCTAAGCATGGGAATTCCAAAATACCACATGTTTGTATCATGAGATTAAAGGAGACGAATGTTGATGCATGTCGTAATTTTTCTCCTTTTTTCTCCTCGTTACCGGTTATTTCATTTAAATTACCAATGATAAACCACGGATCCAAACGGGATACACTCGTCCGTGTTAGTCGTTCCCATACTTGATCCCGTAATTTTGGTACCGTATCACCATAGATAAACGATAAATAAACTTTTTTCCCTTGAACAATCGCTTCAATATCAATTATCCAATTATTAGAAAAAATTACCCTAACGTGATAAGAATTATCATAAAATAATGCCAGACCACCACTCGCACCGCGCGGTTTCACTGTGTACAATTGATCATAACCGAAATGCGATTGAAACTTTTGCATAAAATAAAAATCTTGTTTAGTTTCTGAAAGAAACAAAAACTCTGGCTTATGTTTCTTCCAAACCTCCCGAAGGTAGCTTATTGTATACTGGTTGCCGAGTCCCTGACAATTCCAACTCAAAATCCGCATTATTTAAATGTGCTTGCATTACCCCTCCTTGGGTTAGAATCGCCCATCCTATTCCCAAATTGAATATAATCACCGTTGCGATATTCCGTGTTTCGATACCATTTACAACCCAAAGAACCGAAAAACTCTTTTACTCCCAGCAAAACAACCCATCTCCATGTCATATATGTGCCAGAAACAATGGGGAGCAGCATGGTAAGCATGACATCTAGAACTCGCTGACATCGACTAAAATATTCCTTTAAGTTTCTACAAACCCGCCTCTGATTTTCGATATGCACCACTACCTCAATCTCACAACCTATAGATGAGATTCCCTTTTCATCCTTACGTTGAGTGACGCTTGTTTCCAATCTAAGCCCAACCTGGGTTAATATGAATAACCTTAAGATCCCTTGAACTTGTACTATACCTACAAAAGTTCTTCGATTGTTTTAATTAAACACCGTGTCTCAAATGTATTACTGAAATTGATAGTAAAACCATCATACATAACCATAACGAAAAATATTAAAACCCAGAAAATTCTGTAAAACAGTACATAAGCAAAACAAATGATTGGATATCCAAAAATAAAAAACTGGTATACGCTTCGTCCGAGAAACCCGCATGTAAACTGACCCCTTAATTCTCAAAACTAGAAAGCTCCAGTACTTGGTTTTCATTCAGGTGCCGCTGAATTTGAAGTCTCTGCCTCAGTTTTCTGTTTTGATGGTGGCTTACCATCGGCCTGAAGAGCATAACCGAACCGTCCCAAATGCTTTGCCGTCACCTTCTTCCTTGGCGAAATGATACCCTGCACTAGCCTTTTCTTTGATCCGACACCCAGCAATTTATTCTTCTTTTTCAACCCCTGAATTTGCTTAGCATACCCTGCATTCGCTGTTTCCTCCTTATCCTTCTTAGAACCCTCCCCATTAACCATAACATCCTCCGATTCTACCATCAGTTCCTCATCAACGTCATCTGCCATCAAGCTCTCAACCCCTACAACAGAATCTTCTACTAAAACCATATCATCCCCAATATTCTCCAAAGCCCTTTTAGCATTTTCATGTTCCACTACATCCTCTATCTCAAACAAATGGTTCGTACTCAACTCATCAATCATCTCTAAAACACTAGTGAAAGTATCCGAAGAGATAAGATTTTCAGAGAGCTGACCTTCGGCAGTCTCCACCGCAGTGAGGTCAGTTGCATCATCCTCAAAAAAAGGCCCCTACGAACAGCCTTTCTCGTGTCCGATATTGCCTTACCGCTAACCTCTAAGGCTACACCGTCTCTTGGCACCTGATCGTTCCCGGATTTTCTGTCATGAAAGGCTTCAAGCATCTTCCTTCCGTTATCAGATAAACAATTCCCCACGCCTGAGGAACACATTTCATTCAACCCCGAAATAGGCATCGCGTACCTTTTATTCACCTCCTTAGATGGCAAATAACTTGATGAAGAGACAGATTTGGAGTCTCTATCTTTGTATCTTCTGTCCCCCTTCCAAGTACCATAGCGGTACTCTTTGCCATTATGGTTATTAGCCCCCGCATCTCTGGACTCATGAGCCCTTCCTTTCCCCTTGTCCTGCCCATACTGATTTTTGCTTGAACCTTCAGGCTGTTGATGAACCAGGTGTTCACCCACCCCATGAGTTGCCGTAGCTTTGTAGCTAACAACATTCAGCCCCTGTTTTGATTCCTCCGATATGTTTTCATAGCTCTCTACCCTTCCTTCCCGACGAGGGCACATTGACTGGTCGTGGCAGAGACTAAAGCAGCCCCTGCAATATCCGAACAGCCTCTCATACCGCAATATAATGACTGTCTCCTCACCACCGTGAAACTCCACCGAGGTCTCGAAGCATAACGGTTTGAAACCGTCCAAGACCACTTGCACTCTGCCATTGTCGAGATCCACCTCCTTCACAACATTCAAAGCTTCGCCAATGCTACGAAACGTCTGCTCAGCCCAGTAATGCAGGGGAATTCCCATAACCCGAATCCAAAACGTGACAGCTGAAGGATATTTGCTATCCACCACAGGTTCCCATTGGACTAGTGAAACCATCCAATAGTCAAAGTGGAGCGGTTCCATCTTCAGTTTCTCCGCAATGTCTTACTCCCTATCAAAATCAAATTGAAACCGACCCATTCCTAAATCCGCCGCAGCCACCCGCTCCTCCACGTTCAGAATGCGAGGGAGCATGTGCAACAAGACCTTCATATCCTGCTTCTTGGGATTCACGCACCTTCCAATCAGCGTCTTTGAGTAACCCGCTATGAGTTCAGAGTTATCAAAATAAGGCACTCGGATCTTCAACCTTTTCAAATTCGATTCCATCTTCATCTCTGCACCATCTCTTTTGCCAAATGACACTTGAAATGATAACACATATAATAACATTTTTAATTTATAAGATTAAATTTTAATAATAAATGTACCCAAATGTTTAAGCATGACCTTCATGCTTCAAGTGAGGACAAAAAATTTCATCGTGGCCCATGAAATTTGATTTAATATTCCAAAAATTTTATATATTTTGAAAACTAACCCATGTTTAAAAAACTTTGAAAACTAACATTTACTATAGGCAAAAAGACAATTATATCCATCTTAAATTTTGAGAATATACAAATACAATAATTAGTTTTATTTTTGATTTTTCGGAATAAATATATATTGTAAAATAAATATTCAATAATAATATTATATAGATATATATCTACTAGAACAAAATAAATTATTTTAATTAAAATTTATATTTAGATATACACAAATCTATACTTATATTTATCATTAAGATACTCAAATTCTCTATATATATATAGATTATCATCATACAACAAATTATACAAAAATCATACAAACATTGCATAAATCCTTGCGTAAGCCATATAGTTCACACGTTTGTGAAACACGTTTGATAACAGAGCATAAATCCTTGTGTTCATGCTAAGGTAATTTATATAATTTAGTAATGATTTATTCATGAACGTACATGAACGTGCATGAACGTTACGTTATTTTTGACCGATTGTATACCATTATGTTCTTTTGAAGTGATGACCAGTTTTTATATCATGTTTTTTTTTGTAAGATCACTTCAAAAGATCCAATGGTGACCAACGAATATTTGAATTTGTGCATTATGGAATTGAACAACATAATTACCATTTCTTTTAAAAAGCTTAATTATGAAATCGGTGATATTCAATCAAAGTTGGATCTTTTGACGAAAGACGTTAAACATCTACAACAAGGTTGCAAAATTAGAAATCCTTTGGTATGTATTACGTTACCTTTGGTTTCTTTGTTAAATATTTTTGTTTAAATACTATGTATTATCCTCTTATATTATACTTATTATTATAGAGTAACGTATTGTTTTGTAGAAAAGCAAAATTGAGTTACAAGATCATACAGATCAATTTACTGAAGAGAGTACAGTGAACAAAAATCTGAAACATGCTTTTGATTTCGCCAAGATGACTAAAGTTTCGAAGGAGAAAGATGGACACCAAAATCAGCAAACATATGGAAAAGTTGCATCGACAGAATTTTCGGTCGATATTGTGGATAAAACACCATCGAAAGAACAAATCTTTAGGAAAAGAAAGATCCAAAAGATAGAAAGATGTCTCGAAGAATATGTTACTGGTGGGAATCAGGCGGCAAAAATCACAGGAACTTGTAACTCATATGATCCTTTTGCTATGGTGGATAAAGCAAAATCTGATTGGCTAGATTCATGGATGAAAATTGAGAAGTTAGTATTGATTAGATATGTGTATTTCAATGGTGTTTTTTTTTTAATATTCATTTTTGACATTTAAGTTTTGATTGCAGAGATACAACCGTTGATTTAGGCACATGTGATGGTGATGTAGATAAAAGCTTTTTCTCGGACCTAATGACACCAAAAAAGTGGTTGGACGACAGAGTAAGTATAAAAATAGTTATTATACACGATGACATATTTTATGGTAACTAACTTTTTATGTATATTTGGTGACAGCACATCAACGCTGCTATGTCTTTATTAAGACGACGATTGTCAAAGGTCACATGTCCATTTCGAAGTGAAAGATTGGCATTCATGGATGTACCATTCACAATATTGATGAATAGCATTTATAGAGATTTCTCAAAAAATCCAAAAGAATTTGTTTGGAGTAGTATGGTGATCAATTACTTCAATGGTGTCTTACCTCAATGCGGAAAAACAGGGAAGAGATTTGGAGTAGATGTGGATGATGTTTATGTGGTTTTAAACATAAACAACAATCATTGGATTGCTCTGGCTATTTCGATTCCTCGCCAACAGATTGATGTGTATGATAGCAGCGTTGTGCATACTGATGATAAAGACTTATTTCAGTTTGTGAAGCCGTATGCGAAGCTATTTCCACATTTCATCAGATCGTTAAGTCTTCCCGTTGATCAAAGTGCAAGTGTTGCCCAGTACACGATTAAGATGCAAAATAGAATTCCGCGAAACATACAATCAGGTGATTGTGGAATATATGCATTGAAATATATTGAGTGTCTTGCATTGAATTGTGATATGCAAACTGGTCTCTGTGATGCAAATATGAAGAACATTCGGAAGAAAATGGCGGCAGAAATATTTTCGGTAGCAGATCACTCTGGAAGACTTTAAACGTTTGTATTTTTTTTTAGTTTGGGATTTTTAGGATTTTAATGGGTTTTCTTAGGATAGGTACGAGTTCTTAAATTTTTGTCTCAAATCAGTTTATGTTCTTTGATTTGTTTTTAAAACCAGTTTCGGTTTGGTGATTGGATGGTATGAATTTCAATTCTTATTATAGTAGATTAGTAGTGTCTGAATTTCTATTTGAATTTGAATCCACGAAAATTCAATCGGAAATCAGTAGAAGGCTGTACAAAAAAGGAAGAAAACAAAAGAGAGAGAATGAGAAGAGTTACACGAGAGAGAAGAGGAAGAAAACGTAACTATGTACTATCTTTCGTTGGTTTTATTCCCAAGGAATCTTGTTCTTCTTTTTTTGGGAATCTTGTTCTTTCAAGGTGATTTATCTTTCTTAAATCATCTTTCAAGGTGATTTCTCTTTCTTAGATTGGATTTATCATTTGATTTCTAAAACATGCTTCATAGCTCGTCTTCCGCCGGTACCCTTTCGTCGGACGCCTTCGAGCTCCGTCGCGTCTTTCTCGATTTCTTCCAGTTCAGTTGGGCCGAAGCTGGGCTTCAATAAGTTTCCTATTAAAGTCTTTTAGTAAAAATTTGTAAAAATAAATGAATCCATACGGTACATATTTTTCGATATTTGGACTAAATCGTCTCTATGTACAAAGGAAATTGCGAGGCCGGTTTATCCATTTGCATTTGTCTTTGAAAAGAAATTGACTTGTAGACTGTACAGTCTGTACACTAAAGAAAACTTCAAGCTTATACCCGATTCAAACTAAAGAAAACTGCAAAACCCAATTGCAGAAATTTACGATTCGATTTACCAATTTACAGCATCCAATTAATATTTTTACCACGAACCCAGATCGTTATACATAAACAAAACTCCACATAAAAGAGAAAAGTAGAGAAATACCAAATCTCAAAAACTAAATTCAATTACGTTGAAATGATGAAATTCAAAATCACAAAACCAACAAAAAGCAGAAAAGGAGAGTAATACCAAAATCCAAAATTGCACCCTAAAACCAAATTGAACAATGACTAAAAGACTAAAACCAGAGTAAACAAATGAAAATTCATATGCCCCATAAAGCCAAAACTCTCATCAAATTGCAAAATCACAGGTCGCACGATTATGAGTTGGACGATGACATCTTGAACAAGCATGTTCTTTTCTTGGTCGTTTCATTATCCTTTCTTCAATTCCTTGGTATCTCCTCTTTTTTGGTCTTCCTGGAGTCCGACGCCCCTTAGGAGGCAAACATATCTGACCAGTGATATCAGGGCTCAACTCAGGAAGCTCCTCTACAGGTCTTATACTCTCTGAATATGCCGAAAACCAGTATGATTTTGTGTAGTAACGATCTACTATCTCTTGTGGATCCACTTCTCGTTTCTTGCAAGCCGCAATGGCATGTTCACATGGTATCTTGTCAACATCAAACACACGACAAGTACATGTCATCTGCTGGAAATCAACCACAAAATTTCTTGATCCTCGAGACACTTGGAACTCATGAAGATTTATAGCTTGCACATCAAACTTATCTGCCACACCACAACGTTTATTGAGTATCTTATCAGCTAATGGAGTGAGTAAAGTAGTATGCTTTGCTGCCTTTTCTCGCCGCTCACAAAACCACCGTGTAAGTCTTTCTCTTATCACCTCAATCATCGGCACAATTGGGTACCCTCGAGCTTCTTTAAACACAGCATTGAGAGACTCCGCTATGTTACTTGTAGTTATATTATAACGATCTCCGCGAAAGTAAGCACGAGACCACATCTGTAAACCAGCTTCCTCCAGGTACGTGCTTAGATTTGGATTTTGATAATGAATCTCACGAAATAGATCATTGAATTTTGTTACCTTATAAGCCTTTGCTGCTTTCTTAACAAGTCGAACCAGATATTTCCCTCTAAATTTTGTGATGATATTCTTTTGCAGGTGATAAATGCAAATTCCATGTTGAGCAGATGGATAGACTTTTTCTACGGCTGCAGCAATAGAAGTGTGCCGGTCAGATATCACTACCAATCTAGGATCATCTGGTATCACATATTTCAATTTTCTGAAGAACCATTCCCCCGATGCGTCGTTTTCAGAATCCACAACTCCAAACGCCAGAGGATAGATCATAGAATTACCATCTTGAGCTGTTGCTACTAACAAAGTTCCCTTATACTTCCCTTTCAAGAAGGTACCATCTACTACTATAACTTTCCTCAAAAAATCAAAACCCTTGATAGATGCACCAAACGAAAGGAATAAGAATTTAAACCTGTTTTCAGCATCAACCTCAAGACACGCCACTGTGCCAGGATTAGCCTTCTTGATCTTCTGAATGTACATTGGGAGTTGTTCATAACTACGTTCCGGAGAGCCTCGAACCACTTCACGGGCAAACTCTCTAGCTTGCCATATATTCCAGTAGTTCATATCAAGACCAAGATCATTCTTCAATGCTATCGAGATTAACTTTGGCTTCATACTCAAACATGCATTACCAAACTTTTCCAACATCAGTTTGCTTATATCTCTAGAAGAGGCATGTGGTGATGTAGCGAATCTTGAGGTGGCAGAGCATGTATGTTTGTCAATATATTTCCGTACCCAAAAATTCCCAGACAATGGATTCATAGTTGCAGCTCGAACTTTCCATTTGCAATTCCTATCCACACATTTAACAACTACCAATGTTGGAGTTGATTTGTAGACTCTATATCGAAACTTTTGTTGAATCGAAAGCATTCGTATCCTCCACGAAAAATCTGACTTTCTGTTGAAATAATCACCCACACGAATAAAGCTATCATCATGGGTATTATCGCAACTTTCAAGAACATATTCGTCATCAATACGATTTCCCATGTCTTCAACTGTTTTTTTATTTCCTTGATCGCCATCAAGAAGTAGTGGAGTGTCACAAACTCTTTTATTCTTCATCAAAACACAGAGACGTGTGAACGTAGATCGACACATTTCAAAGAAACTCTCTAACTGTCGATCGTTATTCATGATAACGGGAGGAGTATCTTCTGGCATGTTCACTAACATTTTCTTAGGCAACATGTAACTAAGCTCTATATCATCAACCAACCCATCTATGGCAAAATCTTCAACAACCATCAGAACCAATTCATCAAACTTCATTCCATCTCTGATTTGAAATAGCTTTCCTCCTTTCTTGTGATTCATCACAAAATTCCAGGATCCCTTGCTCATCACCCAATCTCCATAAACTCCAAAAATCTGCACCATTTTTAAGAAAGTCAGGTTGTTTTTTTTTGAGGAAACTCTTTCACGCGATTCAGCATTTATTAATTAAACTTTTATCACTTCAATTACGGGATCATATCCATGATAGAATCATGTGGGGATTTGATAATAAGAATATCCATTTTTTAAACTTAAGNAAGAATGAGATACCAGTTTTTAAAGATCTTCATGAGGCATCATTGCTCTTTCATAATCAGCCACGAGAAACTCTTGGAGATCACAGATCTGCGCCCATGAAACAATATCAGTCACATCCCCAATCTTGGTATGACATTGATACTCTACAATCTGACATTGACTTTAATGTTTTGGTTACACATGAAGATGAGATATTGGGTGTTTTGAGTATCTCCGAAGTGGCTGAAATTTTTGAGAAGCTATCAAAATCATGGAAATTGAAGTTCAAAGGCAAATCTGAGAAATGCCTATTGTCATGTCACAAGTTCACGTTTACAGAGGAATCAAATGAAGAGGCTGTCATAGTCTTGGAAGCACACCTGCAATTTTTGAACACATTCTTGCGGGTTTATGAGAACAACAAGGTGGTGGGTCGCTCTAGTCAGATTACATATCAGGAAGATATTTCTTTCACAGAGAGAGTTGACAGTTATGATATATTGCTGAGAATACCGCGAAGACTTCGTGTAATGGATTTTAAAAAAATTATAAATACGACCCGGGATGATGTGTTTTGGTTTTTCTCCAGCTTGTGTGTTTGTTGGCACATCAAAGTTCAAGAAAAGAGACACATCATTGGCTAGAGTTTAGGAAGTCTTCATGGATGAAGGAGAGGGATGAACTCTGTGATTTTATTCTGGGAAAACGTGTGTGGGAACCTGGTAGAATTATAGCTAGCGATAAAGCTGTTAAGATCATACAAAGGGCTAACAAAATCAATTTTCAGGGATTTGCACAAGAGTTCTCTCATGTTGAGATAGGAATTCATATAGAAGGGTTACAAAGCTATTTTTTGGCGAATCTTTGGGTACTCAAATGGAACCATACTAAAGGGGATGGGGTTAGAACCTGCGGACAACACGATGAATCTGATGGTGATGAGAGATGTTGTTTTCTGCAAAATGAAGAAAGAAGAGATGCTCAGACGTCGTTATTGGTAAAAGGTATAAGCCACTATTTGGGATCTCAAAAGGAAGTAAAATTCCATTTGATGATTGATAAATTGACTTCTCCACTATTGAGATTCACCATGGGACATTTGACTTTTCAAAGGACAAGGTTTATGGAGTTAGGATGGATAATTGGTATAATGGAGTTGGCGTGTACACATTGGAACACAAAGCTCTCTAAAGTGTCTCCATCGGAAAGTGTTGTTGAAGATCACATCCAAGATAAGCAGATTTCAAGATGGGAAGCTGGTGTTCAAGTTTCTATGTACCAAAGATATGCAACCTATGGAAACTACTCCAAGGTTGCATTTCAGTTTCCTGCGAACCCCACATCCCGAGTGATGGCAGCCACTGCTTCTCCTATGTTTGTCCAAGCTCCAGAAGATAAAAGGGTCACTAACTCTGCCCTTAATTTTCTGGTGAGTGATGTTGTGGCTGTCTCAAAGACTGATGTTGTATCTATGAATGAAACTACTGCATCATCTAATGAGCTTTCAATGACAAGTGATATTAAGAAAAAGGAACTAGAGGATACTGTCAAAGGAATCAGGTCTCCCGAGTCAAGCCTTGGCCTTGTTGCATACTCTCTTACTGAATTTCATGGATATGCAGTGTTCCACTTGCAAAGACCACCAGAGCTGTTAGTAACAAATATATGGAGGAGACAAAATGCATGGCTGAGAATTCCAGCAAGATTTCATCACCAAATATCCAAATTTTCATCCTTGAGGACAAGGATGCTGTCAACGAGGGAGTATTGTGACAGGAAATTAGTAATCGTGGTTTATCTTATTTTATCCGGTTTAGTATTTTCGGTTTAGTAAACACTATGTAAGGCCTTTGGCCATTTCGAGAATAATCAATCAAAAACAACAATCTTCTTCATCTCTTATTCTCTGTATCATCATCATCATCATCATCCATCATCAGATCTTTGTCGTCCGAGAAGACTCTTCTTCCTCCGTAGTCTTC
>PKML01043613.1:187245-206745 GCA_002933935.1 Eutrema yunnanense | reverse complement strand
AAAAAAAAGCGAACAAAGAAAAAAAAGCGAACAAAGAAAAAAAAGCGAACAAAGAAAAAGCTAAAAAAAAAAAATCTGGGTTGATAAGAGAGTAAATCAACATGTCGCTGGTTTTTATATTTGCCACGATCAATTTTTTTGTGATTAATAAATCTTGTTGACTAAATGGTTGGATTCTAAATGGAGTTTTTATTTTTTCAAAATCTTGGAAACCGACAATAGTAAATTGTCATTTGATTTTTTACTTTTAATTTTTAATTAAATATTATTACTTTTTATCTTGAACTTTGAAAACAACTTAGATTCTGAAACAAAAAAATCTCCAAAACTGCTTATAAAAATAAACAGAGAGAGTAAGATAAAGTTATTAAAATAAATATTAAAAAAATAAATTTATAATAAAAGACAAAATAAATATAAAAAAATGAAAAAAACATTATTTAGTTTTTCCATTTAGATTAAGGAAATTAATCATAAAAGAAAAATAATTATAATTTATCACCTCTATGTAAACTACAATTTGGTAGTGTGTCAATTACAAAAAAAAAAAATTAAAAGTCCAATAAACGAATCCAAAACTATTTACTGCATCTCTTCATCAAATTTTTCTTTCAATGCATATATCTATTTCATCGTAAACCTTGTTTCCAAATTTATGTATTATATATTTTTTACGGGTGATCTAATTTTGTTTTATATTTTTTTCGTCTTTAATTTTTTTTAGCGGGTTATAAAATATTAAATTACAAACCCGCATATATGCGGGTAATTATATAGTATTGAATAAAGAGGGATCTGCAGCTTTCTTCTTATCACAGGAACGACGATGGTATGACCAGGCGGTGTATAAGCTCTAGTAACAAAACCAAGAAGACCTTGTCCGGAGAGGAAGGACTCAAACTGAGATCTTCAGAGAATGTAATTTCTCTCAGTAAGACTAACGGTAACACAGTTTGTAATATTCGGCGATGGAATAGTAAAAAGCTCCATGGGTCTATGGGTCCATGGCTTTGATACCATAAAAGTGGAAACACAAAGCTTAAGCTTAGGATGAAGACGATTGAAATTTCTTTTTTGACTTAATCTTTACAAAGCGTCCTCATGAGTATATATACAAAAGTGTCGAGAGAACTAAAACCCTAGGGGTTCATTACAGATGTCAAAATCATGTTTCATCTAAGAGATCAAGGGCTTTAAATCGATTATGCAATATGATCTCCGAACGAACTAGGGCTGGGAATATTAACCGAACCGAACCGAAGTTTTGTATATACGATTATGGTTCGGTTATCTTTTGGTTATTTTTGGCAATATTTAAAATTAATTTTGGTTCTCGGTTCGGTTCGACCGAACCGAATAGTTAACAAAAAAAAATTTTAAAAAAATTTTTGCAAAGTTTTTTTTTTGATTTTTTTCGAAAATAACCGAAAATAACAGAAAATACCCAAAAATATGACCGAAACTATTTGAATTGAACTGAATTTGCCAATATTTTGGTTATAAAAAAAATAATCGAACTACCCGATAACCGATATTTTATTCGGTTATTTTCGGTAAAATTTTTAAAAAGTGAACTAACCGAACCGAATTACCCGAAGTAATCTACTTCACCGGCCTAGAACTCTGATTCTGAGGTGCTCTGGTTTTTTCCTGACATGGAAGAGAAGCTCTGCTTTTAACTGATAAAGCTTGACATTAATTTGGTCTCTGAGCAACTGGGCTTCTCTTCATCTTGGCCCAAGATACCTCTTCCTTTACACTCGTATGGGATGCGACTGGGCTTCTCTTTATTTTGGCCCATTAACACATTTCCTTTGTTAAACGCCGAGATGGCATCGTTTTGCAGAGATGGTTTTGTCGGAGTAGAGCTTCGGAATGGGGCGATCGTCTGCAATGCATAATGTAAATTGACAATTGTGTCCTTAATGAAGCTTAGTCAAAGTCAACAAATGAGTATTTGTATTTTATTTAATTACATTAAACTAAAACGAAAAAGAAAAGAAAAACGAAAAAGAAAAGAAAAGAAAAACGAAAAAGAAAAAGAAAAGTAAATAATGTTTATTTAATTACATAATTTTATTTTCCTTTTTCCCGATCGAGCTCCTTGAGCTTTCCGTTGACTTCCCCCCAACTCAATCAGGCATCTCGCCGGCCCTCGCCTCCGCCTCCTCCTCTTCTGGAATCCGTTTCTTGTTCGTAGCTCCTCTTCCTCCGCCATTGCTGAAGCTTGAAATCTGAGTGAGTTTTTTAGCACATTGATTTGGGGATTTAACAATTTAGGGATTGGATTTGAAAATTGATTGTTTCGGTATGCACATTGATATGGTAACCAAGTTATATGGGATGATTAGGTCTTTACATTGTTAATTTTGCGATTTCAGTTGTTGAATCGTAGTGCCCGATTCTTAGGTAGATTAGAACTAGAACCCGAGTTTTCCTGTTGAACAAATCTGGAAATATAGGACAATTGGTACAAATGGTTCAACTGAGAGATATTGGACAACTGATCCAAATGGTTCAACTGAGAGATTGCCAATTGCGTATTTTTATTCTATTTTCAGGAGGCAATGAGGACCAACCACACAAACATACATTTTGATTATGGATGATACTATTCACAGAACGGAAAAGAATGGATTTCAAGAAATCCCATCTACTCTATATCTTTTAAGACCTCATATTTGAAGGAGATAACTTATTCGGCGTGTGTACATAAGATATGCACGAATATTGGGATAGATGAAACTACGACGAAGCTGAAATTGAGTTACATTCCGTTGGTAGTTAATCCTCACAGAGAGTCATATATTTTGGATGATGAGGATTTTTACGTTTATCTAATGACATTGGATAAAGAGAGTCTTCGATCTGTTTTGCATGTGGAGATAATCAAAGATTTGGAAATAAATCAGAGGGACGAGCAACTTTCAAGAGCGGAGCATAGAAGTTTATTTGGTGTGAATTATGGGGAGATGGATTCAAATGGCAGAGTTGATGATTTAGTTAATGCTGGTATCCTTACTATTTACAGAGCGGATAAAGTTGGAGAACATGCCGATTATTGAAGAGCCGATGGAGAATGATGTATCACGTGACGAATTTGCGGGTGTGGATACCCATGAGGATAACGGGTTGGATGGTATGCATGAATATGTTGAGCTTCCTGTAGAAGAAAGTCAGTATGATGAAGAATGGGAAGATGGTACGGGTCTTGAAAAATGTCAATAATTTAGTTCTAAAAAGGCAGTGCAAAATTTGGTTGATAGAGCTTCTCATCAGAACTGTTTTGGGGTCGCTACTGTTAAGTCGGATAAAAAGCGATTTATCTTACAATGTCATCTAGCAAAACAAGGTTGTAAATGGCATCTACGATTTGCGAAAATTAAGAATTCATATAATTTCAGTGCTAGAGTATACAGAAAGATGAATACATGCTCTCGGGCTGTTGCGAGTACAAGCAGCAATAAAAAGAAAGGCACACCAGAATTAGTAGCATATGTTTGGCATGATGTCTATCCAGGTCAACTCGACACCCCATCTCCTAAAAGTATCATCAGCATTGTATACGGAAGACTTGGTTTGAATGTGTCATACTCGACCGTCTTTAGAGAGAAAAAACTAGTTGTTAGTGATGTCCGGGGCAGTCCTGAAAAGAGCTATAGGATATTGTATTCTTATCTCTACATGTTAGAGAAGGTCAATCCTGGTATAGTAACTAGTGTGAAATTGGATGGAGAGAAAAAGTTCAAGTACCTATTCATCGCTTTGGGCGCTAGCATTGAAGGGTTTAAAGCAATGAGAAAAGTGATAGTTGTGGACGCAACTTTTCTTAAGACTGCATATGGTGGTATGCTAGTTTTTGCCATAACTCAGGATCCTAATCGTCACCATTACCCCATTGCGTTTGGTGTAATTGATAGTGAGAAAGATGCTAGTTGGAAGTGGTTTTTTGAAATGCTAAAAACCGTTATACCGGATGATCCTGAATTGGTTTTTATGAGTGACAGACATGCAAGCATCATCAAGAGAGTATGTGAGGTGTACCTGAGGCCTAATCATGGACATTGTATTTGTCATTTGTCTCAAAACGTGAGAGGAAAATTTAATAATATCAACAAAGATCTAGTTGCGATGAAATTCATGGATTGCACTCATATTTATACTCCGCATGATTTCAACAGAGAGTATGGCGATTCTCGGAGTAGGTATCCAAAAGTTGATGAGTATCTGGATAGGAGTGTAGAGGTTGAAAAGTGGGCAAGGTGCTATTTTCAAGGAGAGAAGTACAACATAGACACTAGCAATTTCGCCGAATCTCTGAACAGTGTGTTTTCGAAAGTAAGGAAGTACGCCCTATTGCCTATGATTGATGCAATTCTTGAAAAAATGTCTGAATGGTTTAACAATCATCATAATGAAGCTGCTGCTGCATCGTACACAAAGAAAGTGGTGCCTTATGTGGAGAACGAATTGCACCCACGATGTGCAATTGCAACACACTTATTGGTGACTGAGCTAAACAGCTTTCAGCTTGAATACAACGTTATTGGACTTGATTGGAAGACGTATTTGGTGGACTTGTTAAGGAAAAGTTGTTGTTGCAGATGTTTTGATATAGACAAGTTTCCATGTGTCCATGCAATAGCCGCAAACAGGGCACTCATGAGCAAGGAAGGGAGAACAGCGAATATCGAAAACTACGACCTGTGCTCGAAATATTACTCGATTGAGACGTGGGCATTGGCATATTATATAACGATTTATCTAGTGCCTCATGAGTCTACGTGGAGGATTTCTGATGATATAAAAGAATTGTTCGCCTTGCCGCCGGATTACAAAAAAAAATTGGGAAGAAACAAAGAAAGGCGGTTTCCATCCACCGGAGAACGTCGCCGAAAGAAAAGTAACAAATATGTGCCTTGCATAAACTTGGAGAGGTGGTTGCAGGGCGAAAGTAGCATGGAAACTTAATTTGTGTGTTTGTATTTGTATTTCTCGGGTTTGTACTACCATGTGAAACTAGATACAACTAAGACCAGTTCTGTATTTAATTTGTGTGTTCATGTAACTACCATGTGAAACTAGATACAACTAAGACCAGTTCTGTATTTAATTTGTGTGTTCATGTATTTGTATTTCTCGGGTTTGTACTACCATGTGAAACTAGATACAACTAAAACCAGTTTTGTATTTAATTTGTAAGTTCATGTATTTGTATTTCTCGTATTTGCACTACCAAGCGAAACTAGATACAACTAAGACCAATTTTGTATTTAATTTGTGTGTAGTTTTTGTGTATTTGTATTTTCTCGGGTTTGTACTATAAAATTATGTGAAATCATCCAATTAATAAGTTTAGGGAAACAATTAAAAAGTATAAGGAAACAATTAAAAATATTGATAACATGAAATAATTAAGAAGTATAAGGAAACACTCTTTATACTTCTTAAGGAAGACTTTGACAATGTTAACCACCTTATTATGCAAGAACTCCAAAATATATGATATTGCACATGTTTTATTATGAAAACATCGTAAATGTAATTTAATAGTCGAAAATAATGTGTACAACCACAAAAAATCATTTATATCAAAGTTCCACTACAAAAACTCTAACATCGCAAAAGTACAACTATTATGATATTTGTACAAATGGACACTTGGAAACTACTATGTTTATAACACATGATTTTTTATTGATTTAATGTCCACCCTTTACCGCCGGTGGGAAATTTTAATGATTTCCATATTTAAAATATTTCATATTTTCCCAAATTCGTAAATAATTCATTCCTCATTTCATTTTCTTCATTTTCGCGGTTCAAGTATAGAGAGAGAATCCGAGAGAGAGGGTTTCTGTGTAGAGCGAGATTCACGATTCTGATTTGGATTTGGAGCCAAGCTCGAGAAAGGTTAGCGATTTATGGGATTTATGTGTAGATCTAGGGTTTATAATTTATCGGTTCGTAGATCTGGGATTTTCGGCTTCTCGTGTCAATTTTTACAATGATATAGGAAGAACTTTTAGCTACAGTCAAAGCTCTGAATCAAGAGCAAGTTTTAGTAGTGGTTGTTGCAGAGCTGATGGTGAATTTGGAATTCCGAAACGATGTTCATGTGGTGGACAAGTGACTCTGCAGACATCTGACTCAGAAACCGACCCAGGGAGGAGATTCTTTACCTGTCGGCTACGTGAAGTAAGATTTTGTGCCTCAAATTTAATTTATGGGTTTTGTGTCTATATTTTGTGTTTGTGTCTAGATTTTGTGATTTGTGTCTGGATTTTGTGTTTGTGTCTGGATTATATCAATTTATGGTGCCATGTTTGTGTCTGCGATATCGTGGGCTTTATGTGTAGGATGCTGGCTACCACATTCGGAAATGGTGGGATGAAGCTATTGAGGAGGAACTAACAATCCTACGGCTGCAGATTGAAGAGCAGACATAGAAGATTCAAAACATTTATAGAATTGGGGGTGTCTTGACACGCGGTGATGAGACAATGCGTGTGGAGATGCAGAACAATGTTTATGAGATTGCAAAGCTGAAAGAGTTACTGAAGGGTCTTGTTACTCTTACGGGTGTAACTCTGTTTGTTGCTGCAGGTTTCTACATGTTTAAGTAGATGAGAACCACCTTATTTGTGTTCGTTGTACTGTCTTAATGCGGATGAAGATCTTTTAGTTTTCAGTCTTTCCAAAAGGTCTTCGTATTGTAATCGACTTTCTATTGTAATAGACTTCGTATTTTCTACAACTCAAAAACCATCAAATTCAAAATAATTTGAAGCTTAAATCCATCTAACAATCTCCAACTAGAAGTTTCAAACCAAAAAATGACAACAACATAGTCAAAGAGTAGAGCTAACTATGCCCAAAAACAATAATATCTACCGATCACAATAACTCCACACATAATCATACTCTTCAAGAAACGTATCTCCATTTTCATTGCCTCTATTTCCTTCCCATATCCACGAACTACTATCTTCATGTCTTTGATGTCCTTCTCAAAGACTTTGACAACGGCTTCACAAGTTCTTGTATCGAGTTCTAAGTTCTTTACCGTTTCCTTCATTTCGAACATCTCCTCTACCATACACTCATATGTCCATTTGAACAAATGGTAGTTGTCTTTTTCCGAACCTTTTGGACAACAATGAAATAGTCTTCCCGGATTTTTAGACGTTCCTGAAGTTCTTATCAAAGAAGCTTCTCCACACCTACAAGCATTGGGCATACCTATATGTCCTTCAGGAACACCACGACTCATACTTACACTGAACCTTGCAAATTTGAATATGAAATTCAATTTTAAAATTTTAAATCGATATTCAATTTTTACAACACGAAATCTCTTCAATTCAATCACTAAACCTACCTGAAAATCGCAGATTTTGAAATCCAATTCAATCCCTAAACCTACCTGAAATCAATTTTGGTTTTCAATTCAATCCCTAGACCTACATGAAATCTCTATCGAAGATCAATTCAATCTATAAACCTACCTGAAATCGCCGCGGAAGCGTTTGAATTCGATGATGTAGTCATTCCGAATCGTGATTTCGAACCCACCCTAGCTCTCGATGATGTTCTTCCCCAATTTTTGCGTTTGTTTCTACTTTTAGACTAAAACTAAAACGACTTCGTATTAGAATTCACCGAGCCTAATACACAGTTGAACCTAATAGCACCAGTTGTACAAAAACAAAAACAAAAACAAAAACAAAACAAAAACAAATTTAAGTTAACTTTTACTTTTAGACACTCATTAAAACGACTTCGTTTAAGAATTCATTGAGCCTAATACACAGTTTAGCCTAACAGCCCCAGTTGTACATAAAATAATTCTTTTTCGTTCAACACTTCACATTCCAGTAGTACCAAAAACCACAAATTCCACAAAAACATCCTTAAACCACAAATTCAACAAAAACATTCAAAAAAATTATAATTCATTGTTTTCTTGTCTTCCCTTCTGTATAAGGGGGCTTCTTGAACTTTGATGGCACTCCCTTCCTCTTTCTACTAGGATTTCTACTACTAGTAGATGGAGTTGCAGACTTTCTCAAAACAGACTTGTACCTCTTGAAGGGACCCTTCTCAGCTACGGGTACATTTGTTTCGACATTTACTTCAGCTTCTGGCTCCTTCTCAGCTACGGACACACGGGCTTTGACTTCAGCTTCTGGCTCCTTCTCAGTTATGGGCACACTTGTTTCGACATTAGCTTCAGCTTCTGGCTCCTTCTCACCAGCAGTCTCATCCTGACCACCACTTACAACAACATAAATTTTTTAAAAAAACATCTTTTAAGAACAAAGATCAACAATAACTCCATCAAAGTTAACTAAAACACGCACAATTGTGTTGGTCATCCACATAGTTGTAAGCTTCTTTGCTTAGTTGGTCGTTCACATACTTTTCAACAGCTTTCAGTCTCCCATCTATTATATTGATTTTGGTTTCCATTCCACCAAGCTTCTCCATGATTTCCTTAAACCCTTTATCCATCGATTTATGCAGCTCCAAAGCTGATGCAACATTTCCAGGTTCATGTTTAGTTCCCTATTCAGGTTCAGGGACTTCAGATCGAGAAGCCACGTCCAACTCGTACAGATCTTTCCACATGCCTTGAAGCTAGTGGTTTGGCTCCTTAGGCATGTGAAATATATGCTTAAACTGAGAATGGTTTATGAACCATTGCAATTCAGATGGCAGATGCTCTATCCTTTCCACCATCTGCGTCACAGAATACCTCATTCCTATCTTGCAAGGCCTGTTATATTGGCTTGGACCGAAGAAAAGCTTCTCTGGTTGCATTGGTGGGCTATCATCATCGGTATCCTGCAATTTCAAACATAGTATCCAACTCCTAACTACTTCTTCTAACCTCTACCATTCTAAATCTCAAGTAAAGTACATGTATTTACATTCGACGATGAAAATAGAGAGCCTTGCTCAACTTCGTCCCCATCAGCTTTTGTTTCAACTACCGTTGGCGGATCAACTTCTGTGGGTGCTTCTGTTTCAACTACCTTTGGCGGATCAACTTTTCTGCCTGCTTTTATTCGGACACCCTCTGTTGACTCATACTCCACATTAGAGTTTTTAACCCGAGCCATCTGTGAACAGTACCTCAAATCCGACATCATTAGGAACCATTCATTTCCTCATTTCATCAACAAGAGATGTCGAATTCACAATTCAACATGAAGAGATGTCGAACTCCGCTTACCTCTGAAATCAATCGCCGAACAGATTACACACGACAGAGGAGGAAGAGGAAAAGACACGGAGGACAAAACGGAACAAAACGGGAAACATATATCGGAGGAAGAGGAAGAGGAAAGGACACATACGAGAACGAGGAAAGGAAACGGAGGAATTCGACGGCAACGACAATTTTGAAAGGAAATGGAATCGACCCATTTTTTTTTTTTACTTTGACTGAATCATGAAATTATGTTTTTTTCTTTTTTATTATCTAGGATAAATGGGGATAAATGAAAATAAATGGGTGGGTTTGGGTAGGTAGCCCGGGTGAGTGGGTATTAGTGTGGTTGGGTAGTAATTTTAGAGATGAATGAGAATGGTTTGGGAATTTCTCCCCTTTTTAGTATTAAAAAAAATCTAAATTATATTCATTATTAGAAAGATGATTTTTCGGCACAAGTTTGAAGAGGGAGTGGCATTCGAGACATTGTTCCTTCCGAATGGCGAAGTTTTGATATGTAATCACTTATCCAACCGAAGACTCGACTAGGCTCAAGAGATTTTGTCTCGTTGAATTCGATGATCAGTTGTTGTATGGATCGAGTGTGGGGATATGGACACTGCAGTGAAACTGTTCGATGAAATGCCTGAAAGAAGCGTTGTTTCGTGGACAGCAATGGTGAATCGGTTAGACCAGAATGAGTGGAGAAGCTCTCGTTTTGTTCAAGAACATGTTGAGTTGTTGCATAAAATAGACTTCGAGAACATTCACTAGTGTAATCACAGCCTGTGCAAAGGCTCCATCGTTTCATATGGGTAAAACATCAAGTCGGGGTATTTATATGCCGAATATGTATCTGCTTCGTTCATAACGTTTTATGCAAACTGCAAAAGAACATAGGATCCTCGGAAGGTGTTTGACGAGAAACTTGGTTTAGGAACTGATGCCTTTGTGGGTAATTCTCTCGTTGTCATGTACAATGACTGTGGAAATGCATACGACGCTGTTTCGGTTTTCACATAAATCTTGAAGAAGAGCATTTTCTCGTGGAAAGTGGGCGTTTGTGATATTTGATCAAATGAGATCACTTTCACTAGCTTGCTCTCTGCTTGTAGCCATTGTGGGTTTCTACAGAAAAGAAGAAAGCTGTTTGATTACATGTCAAGCGGACCAAATCATATCGATAGAAAGATTTAACACAACACTTGTATGGTATATATATTGGGAAGATGCGGGGAACATTACACTACACTTGTATCGAGATCATACCTAATGAAATGGTTTGGTTGGCTTTCCTCAGTGCTTGTATGATGCATTCTGATGTAGACAGAGCCGAGAAAGCACGAGTTTTTCTCTGGTGGTCTACAACATTGCTTGAGAATATATGAGAAGTTGGAGTTTCTGAGAGACAAGTTGAAGGAACTTGGCTATGCTCGTGAATATAGATATGATGTTGAAGACGAACAGAAAGAAGAGATGTTCTGGTATCACAGTGAGAGGCTTGCTGTTGTGTTTGGGTTGGTTACTACAGTTGAAGGAAGTACAGTCACAATGATGAAGAATCTACGGGTTGGTGAAGATTGTCACGCAGTGATTAAGTTGATCTCAAGAGTTATGGGACGTGAGACTGTTTTACTCTTGTATCAAATGTATATATCCGGTTTAATTATTTTGCGATTTGGTCTGGTTTACTTGGTTCAGCAAGTGTATATATAACCATGTAAACAATCGATTCAACTTCGACGAGAATAATAGATTCATTTCGCAAACTTTGATTTCAACAAACTTTCTCGCTAAATCTCTTTGTTCTTCAACTCTATTATGGTATCATAGCATTTCTCTTAAGAAATCTGGTGATTTCATCTTCGATTTCACCGATTAATCATCTCGATTATCATCGATTTCTCTTCCGCTCAAACAATTTCTATCGAAAATGGCTAAACAAGGACGCAAGCTGAGGAATCGGAGTACGACACCTGAAGATGGAGAATCAGCTGTTCATACTCGTCGCGAATCGGTGATTCATGAAGAACCTGAAGTTGCGATGGAGAAACAACAACATTCTCAAAGATCGGAGACATTTGGAGGTACTGGATTGATGACGAAGAATGTCAGCTCATATGACAACATTCACAGTCCATTCTTCCTACATTCATCCGATCATCCAGGTTTATCCATAGTTGCTCATACTCTGGATGGACCAAACTTCAATAGTTGGTTTATAGCAATGAAAATTAGTCTTGATGCGAAGAACAAGCTTAGTTTCGTTGACGGTTCTTTACCGAGACCATCTGAGAATGAATATTGTTTCAAAATCTGGAGTAGATGCAACAGTTTAGTGAAATCATGGATTCTTAATGTTGTGAATAAGGAGATCTACGATAGTATTCTGTATTATCAAGATGCTGCCGAGATGTGGAATGAACTATTCATTAGATTCAAGGTTAACAATCTGCCGAGGAGATATCATTTGGAGCAGGCAATTATGACTCTCAAGCAAGAACAACTTGATTTGTCCACTTACTTTACCAGGAAGAAGACGTTATGGGAACAACTTTCCAACACAAAGTCTCGAATGGTGAAACATTGTGACTGTGATCAGGTCAAAGAACTGCTTGAGGAAGCTGAAACTAGCCGCATTATTCAGTTTCTTATGGGATTGAATAGTAACTTTGACAATATCCGAGGTCAGATAATCAATATGAAGCCAAGATTAGGATTAAATGATATCTATAACATGTTGGATCAGGATGAAAGTCAGAGAGTTGTTGGATATGCATCACAATCTCTGCACATACCTTCAGCTTTTCAAACTCAGTCTGTTGCTCCAGATCATAATAACATCCTATTGGCACATGGAAACTTTCAGAAGCCCAAATGTTCTCATTGTTCACGTATTGGACATACGGTTGACAAATGTTACAAAGTACATGGTTTTCCACCTGGACATCCAAAGAACAGGAAGAACAACACAGTTGGAAGTGCTAATTTAGCAGCCACTGGTCCAATTGATAAATCCAGTGAAGTCAGTTCTGAAGCAGTGAGTGACAACTTGTCCAAAGTCCAAATTCAACACATGATTTCTTATCTTAGTTCCAAGCTCCAGTCTCCAAGTGTTAGTACATGCCCTGAAAAGAACTTGGCTTCGACTTCAAATTCTGCACCTCTTATCTCACATATATCTGGTACATTCCTTTCACTCTACGACTTTTCCTTCTATGACATGTTGACTTCTTCTATACCTCATGAAACTGAGTTATCTTTTAGAGCCTGAGTTATTGATTCGGGAGCTAGTCATCATGTTACACATGATAGGAAGTTATATACAGAGTACAAGTCTCTAGATAATACTTTTGTGAGATTACCAAATGCCATTACTGTTAAGATAGAGGGAACTGGATACATTCAACTCACATATGCTCTCTCTCTCTACATAATGTGCTATATATACCTGAATTCAAGTTCAATTTGTTGAGTGTTAGTGTGATAACTAAAACTTTGGATTCTATAGTGAGTTTTACATCTGATTCTTGCTTTATTCAGGCTCTTACTCAGGATTTGATGATTGGTCAAGGTAGTCAAGTTGCCAACTTATATATCCTGAATCTTGATAAGTCTTTGATAAAATTGTCGTATTCAGATTTTCCAGGTACTTCGATATTCTCTAGTTTTAAAGTAGATTCAGTGACATGGGATAAAAGACTTGGTCATCCTTCTATAAATAAGATTGAATCTCTTTCTGATGTATTAATGATACCTAAACAGAAATGTAATAAAACTTCAGATCATTGTCACATTTGTCATTTGGCTAAACAAAAACATTTATCTTTTCAGTCTCAGAATCATATACGTGAAAAGCCTTTTGGATTGATTCACATTGACACTTGGGGGCCATTCTCAGTTCCTACTGTTGATGGTTTTAGATATTTCTTGACAATAGTTGATGATTTTAGTCGTGCTACTTGGATTTACATGCTAAAACAAAAATCTGATGTTTTAACTGCTTTTCCTGGATTTATACAAATGATTGAGACTCAATTCGATACTAAAGTTTGTTCAGTACGTTCTGATAATGCACATGAACTTAAATGCACTGATCTTTACTTGAAAAAGGGCATTACATCATATCATTCTTGTCCTGAAAATCCTGAACAGAATTCTGTGGTAGAGAGAAAGCATCAGCACCTGTTGAATGTAGCTAGGTCTCTTATGTTTCAATTTGGTCTTCCAATAGAGTATTGGGGGGGGGGGATTGTGTCTTGACTGCAGTGTTTTTAATCAATAGAACACCATCTCCTGTCATAGACAATAAGACACCTTATGAGAAATTAACATCTAAAATTCCAGATTATCATTCTCTTAGGGCTTTTGGATGTCTTTGTTATAGTTCTACTTCACCTAAGTCTAGAACTAAGTTTGATCCTAGAGCTAGAGCTTGTATTTTCCAAGGATATCCTGCTGGATTTAAAGGTTATAAGCTACTAGATATAGAGACATACTCAGTTTCTGTTTCTAGACATGTTATATTCTATGAGGATACTTTTCCTTTTGCCTCATCTACCATCTCGGATGCTGCAAAAGATTTCTTTCCTCATCTTCATTCTCCTGCACCAAACACAGATGGACATTTGCCTCTTGTGCAAACATCTTCCGATGCTCATCATAATCCTGATGAGACATCATCTTTGATTTCTGTTCCTTCTGAACTTAAATCCATTAGGCAGAGAAAACTACCTTCCCATTTGCAGGACTTTCATTGTTATACTAATACTCCTATTAAAACTAGTCCATATCCTTTAACAAACTATATTTCTTATTCATACTTATCTGAGCCTTTTGGTGCTTTCATAAACCTCATTACAAATATACCTATCCCACAAAAATATTCTGAAGCCAAGAAGGACAGAGTATGGAATGATGCTTGTAGGAAGGAGATTGAGGCTTTTGTAAGGACATGAACTTGGAGTATATGTGATCTACCTTCGGGAAAGGTTGCAGTGGGATGCAAATGGGTATTCACGATAAAATACCATGCTGATGGAAGCATAGAGAGATATAAAGCACGATTGGTTGCTAAAGGATATACATAACAAGAAGGAATTGATTTCATTGACACCTTCTCACCTGTTACAAAGATGGCCACAGTGAAACTGATTCTTTCCCTTGCACCAAAGTTGAAGTGGTCTTTACATCAGTTGGATGTCTCAAATGCTTTCTTAAATGGTGATCTCGATGAAGAATTGTACATGAAGCTTCCTCCTGGATATTCTGAGATTCAGGGTGAATCAGTTTCTTCAAATGTTGTTTGCAGACTTCATAAATCAATTTATGGTCTCAAACAGGCATCTCGGCAATGGTTTCTCAAGTTTTCTTCTACACTAGTTGGCTTTGGTTTTGTTAAATGCCATGGCGATCATACGCTATTTGTGAAGGAATCTAATGGGAAATTTCTTGTGGTTCTGGTATATGTTGATGATATTCTCATTGCCAGCACGGATGATGATGCAGTAGTTGAATTAGAACATCAGTTAAGTTCAGCTTTCCAGTTAAGAGATCTTGGACCTCCTAAGTTTTTCCTTGGGATCGAGATAGCCAGATCTGATACAGGTATTTCTCTGAATCAGAGGAAATACGTTCTGGATCTGCTAGCTGCTACTGGGTTTTCAGACTTCAAACCAACCTCTATACCGATGGAGCCTAATTAGAAAATGTCTAAAGATGATGGCATATTACTTGAAGATACAAAGCAATACATGAAGTTAGTGGGTAAACTTCAGTATTTGACTATCACTAGACCTGACATTACTTTTGCTGTCTCCAAGTTGGCCAATACTCTTCCGCTCCACGTGATACACATCTTCAAGCTATTCACAAGGTTCTGAGATACTTGAAGGGTTCAATTGGACAAGGTCTATTCTATGGCAGCGATGCTAACTTTGCCTTGAGAGGTTTTTCAGATTCGGATTGGGGAGCATGTCCCGATACTCGAAGATCAGTGACGGGTTATGCTATGTTCATTGGTGACTCTTTGATCTCGTGGAAGTCTAAAAAGCAGCAAATAGTTTCCTTAAGCTCTGCTGAGGCAGAATACCGAGCAATGTGCTTGGCTACTAAGGAACTAATTTGGTTAAGTCAACTTCTGAAGGATCTTCACATTCCTTTTACACCTCCGGCTCATCTTTCCTGTGATAACACAGCTGCTTTGAGTATTGCTAGCAACTTTGTTTTTCATGAAAGAACAAAACACATTGAATTTGATTGCCATAAGGTGAGGGAAGCTATTGATCTTGGTATCATCAAGACAATGTATGTGAGGACTGATAATCAGCTTGCGGATGTCTTGACCAAGGCTCTTTATCCAACTCCATTACGGGATAACATAGGCAAGATGGGTATAAATAACATTTATGCACCTTCATCTTGAGGGGGGCTATCAAATGTATATATCCGGTTTAATTATTTTGCGATTTGGTCTGGTTTACTTGGTTCAGCAAGTGTATATATAACCATGTAAACAATCGATTCAACTTCGACGAGAATAATAGATTCATTTCGCAAACTTTGTTTTCAACAAACTTTCTCGTTAAATCTCTTTGTTCTTCAACTCTATTATCTTGTTTTGTAGAATAGTGAATGCAATATTTGAGTAAAAAGCTTTTGTGTGAAGCTTTGCATTCTGAGCCAAGAGTTCTTTGATTCTATAAGCAATGATTTATAGCCTCCAAATTTTTTTTATTTTTTATTTTTTATTTTTTATTTTTTATTTTTTATTTTTTATTTTTTATTTTTTATTTTTTATTTTTTATTTAGCATGTCTCAAATTTAGCTACAAAATCAGATTATCTTTGTTGTTGTAGACTTGTATGGACACGGAAAAAAGTAGTGAGATATTAATGTAAAGATAAGAGGCTATGACACATGTTTGTGGCAATGCCCTTTACAAAAAAAAAAAAAAAAAAAAAAAACCTAAATGTTTGTGGCCTTGTGTGGGCGTAATTAAGTCAACAAATAAAGTACTTGCGCCAACTTGCATCAGAAAATAATGGTGAGATTGCTACTCACCAATCTGCAAAGTTATATGCTCTAATACTCTCCTTTGATTTTCTCTTTTTCTCTTAGAAAATCAATCACCAAGTCCTTTTTTTCTTAAAATTAGTTTGCTCCTCTTTCTCTTTTTCTATGGCTCCATCATCTTCTTCTACCAACTGGGTGTACGATGTTTTCCCCAGCTTTAGTGGGGAAGACGTACGTGTAACTTTCCTCAGCCATTTTCTAAAAGAGCTTGACCAGAAACTGATCACCGCTTTCAAAGACAATGAGATTGAGAGAAGCCACTCCATCTGGCCCGAGCTTGTACATGCGATTAAAGAGTCGAGGATCGCCGTGGTCTTGTTCTCCAAAAACTACGCCTCTTCAAGTTGGTGCCTTAACGAGTTGATGGAGATAGTGAAATGCAAGGAAGAGTGTGGTCAGATGGTAATACCGATTTTCTACGGTTTGGATCCTTCTCATGTGAGGAAACAAACCGGTGACTTTGGAAGAACCTTTGAAGAAACTTGCAAGAACATAACAAAGGAAGTGAAAAATGGATGGAGGAGAGCTTTGACCGATGTAGCTAATATCCTCGGATATCATTCAGTGTCTTGGTACCATTATATAAACCATTCCTTTTGCTTATATATCTTGATTCTCCAATAAAGAACGTTGTTTTATTTTTGTGAAATTATTTTTCTCCTTGTTAGGGGTAACGAAGCAAAAATGATTGAAGAAATTGCCATTGATGTTTTGGATAAACTACTTTTAACTCCATCGAAGGATTCTGAGGACTTTGTCGGCATCGACGATCATATCGCAAATATGAGTGTATTGTTAAATTTGGAATCTGAGGAAGTGAGGATGGTTGGTTTATGGGGTTCCTCAGGAATTGGCAAGACTACAATTGCAAGAGCTCTTTTCAACCGACTTTTTCGACACTTTCAAAATAGCATTTTCATAGACAGGGCTTTCTTATCTAAGAGTATGGAAATTTATAATATAGCCAATCCAAACGACTACAACATGAAGTTGCATTTGCAAAGAAATTTCCTCTCTGAAATCTTAGGTAAAAGACACATAAAGCTTACTCGTTTAAGTGCAGTTGGGGAGAGGCTGAAGCACCGGAAAGTTATTATTTTTATTGATGATTTGGATGATCAAGTGGTGCTAGATGCCTTGGTGGGTGAAACTAAATGGTTTGGAAGTGGGAGCAGAATAATTGTGGTTACGAATGATAAGCATTTTTTAAGGGCTCATGGGATTGATTGTAATTACGAGGTCTGTCTCCCATCTGAAGACCTCGCTCGAGAGATGTTATGTCAATATGCTTTCAGGAAAAAGTCTCCACCTGAAGGTTTTGAGAAGCTTGTAGTTGAAGTTGCAAGACACGCGGGTAGTCTTCCTTTGGGTCTTAATGTTTTGGGTTCATCTTTACGGGGGAGGGACAAGGAGTACTGGATGGATATATTGCCAAGGCTTCAGAATGGTATAGATGAGAAAATTGAGAAAACATTGAGAGTCAGCTATGATGGATTAGGTAGCGAACAAGATAAAGCGATATTCCGCCATATCGCTTGCCTTTTCAATGGTGCTGAAGTCACGTACATGAAGTTGTTGCTCGCAGATAGTGACTTGGGTGTTAATATTGCACTTGGAAACCTAGCTGATAAGTCCCTCATTGATGTCAGATTGGGTATTGTGTGGATGCACCGTTTGCTACAAGAAATGGGTAAAAAAGTTGTTCGCCTTGACGACCCTGAAAAACGTGAATTTTTGGTGGATTCACAAGATATATGTGATGTACTCAATGAAGGCACTGTAAGTTTTTTCTTATAATCGTGCTCCTTTCTTTACTCAGCATATAAGATTAAGAGCATGTCATTTAATAAGCAACGAATAGTAGACGTTTGTTAAGATTTTATGTCTTTCTTATTGATATTATAATTTTCAGGGTACTAAGAAGATTTTAGGTATATCATTGGATATTGATGAAATTGATGAGTTGCATGTACATGAGAGTGCCTTCAAAGGGATGCGTAATCTCCGTTTCCTAGACATTTACTCGAAAAGCTTTCATAAGTTGGGAAAACAAGGCACTTTGCACTTACCTAAAAGTTTCGATTATTTTCCCCCTAAACTCAAATTATTGTGTTGGCCCGAATATCCAATGAGATGTATGCCTTCTAAGTTTCATCCTGAAAACCTCGTTAAGCTCAAAATGGAGAACAGCAAGCTCGAGAACCTGTGGGAAGGAGTTGTGGTAAGTTTTGAGAATAATTGTTATGTTATCAGTAGTTTGATGATAATCATGTCACGTGATGTGTGATTTCTACCGAGATTTGTTGGGTTTTTTTTTGGTACAGTCGCTTACATGTCTCAAGGTGATGGATTTGTGGGGATCTCACAACCTGAAAGAAATCCCAAATCTTTCAAAGGCAACCAATCTCGAGATTCTTGAACTTGGGCGTTGTTATAGTTTGGTGGAGTTTCCTTCCTCTATTCCACATCCCAATAAACTGAAGATATTGGACATGCACTATTGCGGAAATATAGAGACTATTCCAGTTGGCATTAACCTCCAATCTCTCGACCACCTCAATCTCCATAAATGCTCGCGGTTGAGGACTTTTCCCGAAATCTCAACCAATATCTCAGAGCTCTATATAGACGAAACAGCCATTGAAGAATTCCCTTCTAATTTGCGTCTCGCCAATCTATGTGAGCTTCGCATGGAAAACCTAAAGAGTAAGAAACTATGGGACGGAGTGCAGGTATGTAGTTCAGAACTTGATGCTTTCTCTAATCTCCTTTACAGTATAGATAGATATACATATATCGGTGCAGAGCTATGTGATGATTTGCTCATTTTTAACAATAATACATATTTGTTTTTCTATATACAAATAGGAGAATAGAGGGGATTTTTTTTTTCACTTTGTACTAGTTATTTTATTTGTCCTTTTATATTTGATTTCTAAATTTAAATCATAGTAATTTTCAACTGACAAACCCTAAGTGATAAAAAAACACCTTTAGGGTTTTGTAAAACTAAAAGTAATATTATTGGAGAAAAAAAGAGTCTCTTATGATGATTTTGTATTTACCTATTTGGTTCAGCCGCTTACTTCCCTCATGGCGATGTTGTCTCCCTCTTTGACGAGGTTGTGGCTCTCAGATATCTCAAGTTTGGTGGAGCTTCCTTCTTCATTTCAGAATCTCCATAAACTCAAGAGTTTGAAAGTTGCAAA
>PKML01043613.1:152596-179481 GCA_002933935.1 Eutrema yunnanense | reverse complement strand
ACAACCTAAGGCGAAGAACTAATTCAGATGGTGAATCCTAATACAGATAATCAACCTAGCATTCAAAGAAATCCTTTATGAGAAAACCCTAAACCTAAAGTGGATCTACTCAGACATGGAGAATGAAACAATCAACATGTTTGAATAAATCATCAATAAAATAAGAATAACAAAAGGTTTTTAAGATCTGATCTCGGACGAAGGGAGATTCAGACTTGTCTCAAACCAAAGTATAGAAAATAAAGCTTATAAAATAAAGCATAGCCTAAACAGATGGCTGTAAAATCCTATTTATAACCTAAATCACGACTTGGGGTCTTCTTGTAATTATTAATGACTTCTGGGTCAATTATGCAATTCTTCAAGTCTTGGAAAACTCGCGGGTCGTGTCTTGCTGCGATGAGTGTCGATCGATACCAAGGGGGTATCGATCGATGCTCGACGTGAATTCAGGTACTCAGCAACACGATTTCAGCTTTTGCTCCAAACTGCTCCAAAAAGCTCCAATACTTCCAATAATGCTCCAAATGTGCTAAGACCTGTAAAAGACTCTAAAATACTACAAAACACTAGAAAGACTCTATAAAAAGGACTTATATCATGGTCTAAACAGGGTAAAAACCATGATATATCAATGAGATCCTAAAGATTGCGGAGTCTGAGGCAACAATATAGAATTCAACATAATTTGTCGATCAAAATGTGAATTCCCATAATACGGTTTCCACCGGGACTTATCCGGAATTTGAAGGCTTTTGGTGTTTTGTAGATGGCTCTTGGAATGAGACTAATGCTAACTCGGGACTAGGTTGGCATTATACACAAGAAGGGGGTGAAGGAAACGCTATTAGGAGCAAGAAATCTTCGGAAAAGTCTATCGGCTTTACACGCAGAGATATAAGCATTTATTTGGGCAATGCATTGCATGATCGTTACACAGAAGACGACGATAAGGTTTGCAACAGATTGTTCTGAGCTGGTGACGATGGTGTCGGCACTAAAGGAATGGCCTGCTTTCTCTCTACATCTGAAGGAATTCGAGAGAAGTAAGGAGGGTTTTTCTTTCTTCTCTATCTCTCTCATCCCATAGGCAAATAATACAGTGGCAGATAAATTAGCACGGAGTGCTCGAGTCTACCCTTCTGATATTTCGTATGTAAATTCAATGCCACCAGTTTGGATCTCCGAACCGTTCTAGGTGTCATTTCTGTTGACAAAAAAAAAGTCATAACTTAATTTTTCATACGTATTATGAAAATTATCAAAGGTTTTACTATACCAATTACTAACACACTAAAACAATAGGGTTAAAGCTGGATTGTAGTTTATAATTTTGTATTGGATTTATAAAATGACACTCTTTGTGAAACAAAAATAAAGTTATAAAATGATACTCTTTGAAAATGATCATAGGTTTTTTTTTTTTTTTTTTTGTCAACAACCTTGATACCTAACCCAATTCGGTGAACCAAAACGGGGGTATCGAGTTTACATAAGTGAAATCTGATGGGTAGACTCGAGCACCTCGTGCTAACTTGTCTGCCACTGTGCTGCTCGTGCGTGGGATTTGTGTGATAGAGAAATAGGTGAAAACCTCATTGCTCCTCTTGAACTCCTCCAACTGTAACGTAAATGCCGGCCACTCTTTCGGTGTAGACACCATCTTCACCAACTCTGAGCAGTCTGTAGCAAAGGCTATCGCCGTCTTGTGGTTTGCAATCATGCAATGCATCGCCCAGATGAGCGCTTCCAATTCCACATGTAGCGGGGATAAGCTTCTTCGTAGATTACGGGACCCCATAATCTTTCCTTCAATTCCCTCCTGAAAGCAAAACCACCCTAAACCAGAAAATTTATCCCCTTCCTTCCATGACCCGTCAATATAGCATGTGAGGCCGTTATATTCATTTTGTGCATTTATTCCCGTATTGAGACCCGGTTGCTGGGTAGATATGTCGGGTTCACTAATTTGTGCCGCTTCCCAAGTTGCTATTTCTGTTTCCGCAATCCTCAGAATCTCTTGTGGGTTTCTATCCACATTTGAGAACACCTTGTCATTCCTTGCTTTCCAAATGTTCCATACAATCCACGAAAAAATTATATTCCTTTCCTCATCTGGAAGTCTCCAAAATAGATGATCAAAATTGGCGAAAACCGATGTCATCGGGAAAACTCCCGGGGCCGATGGAATATGAGAGAGTGCCCATGTTTGTAGTGCTGGTGGACATTCAAACAATACATGGTTAATCGTTTCCCCCTCCACACCACACCTAGCACATTGTGTGTCACAATTTATTCCTCTAGCGCGTAGGTTCGCTGTGACCGGCAGACACCCCGAGATTTCTTGCCATATAAAATGTCGCATTTTCGGTGGACAAGTCAATTTCCATGAGTGTGCCTGTAACTTCTTTATATCTGGACCGTAGAAATAGTTGTCGCCGTTGTCTGTGATTTGTTGGCCAACCTGATATCCCGACTTTACCGTATATTTCCTTGATTTCGTATAGTGCCAACCAGGCGTATCTGGTCGATATATACTACTAATGTGTATTCCACGTATAAGTTCCACATCGGCCGGTTCGATGATTGCGTTTATCAATTCCAGGTTCCACGTTTGTGTCGCTGGATCAACCAAATGATAGACCCTGAGATTTGGGTAATAATTGTACCCTTTATATGTTGCTGACCTCGGGGGAGAGGATGGTATCCATGGGTCATTCCATACTGATATGGTGCCTCCTGAACCAATTCTTTTGATGAGCCCTTTTGTAACCAGAGGTCTAGCCGAAATGATACTCCTCCATCCAAAGGACGGGGAGTACGACCTAATAGGGTCTAAAGGGTTTGTGTTCCGATAGTACCGCCCCTTAAAAACCCGAGCGAAAAGCGATTCCGATTGTTCCATTAACCGCCATAGCTGTTTTGCTAGTAATGCTGTGTTGAATTCCTCTATTGATCGAAACCCGATTCCGCCGTCTAACTTATTCCGGCACATCTTCTTCCATGCCATCCAATGTATTCCTTTCTGTTGACCGTCTGAGCTCCACCAAAACCGCGCTGCCACACTGGTTAGTTTTGCGGTAATGGACTTGGGTAACCCAAAACATGACATGACGAAAGTCGGCATAGCCGTGGCTACCGATTTAATTAGAACCTCTTTACCTCCTTTAGTCAGGAGTCTGGATGTCCACCCGTTGACTCTATCATTGTGTCTTTCGACAACAAAGTTGAAGATCTTACTCTTTGCCCCTCCGAGACTTTCCGGCAGACCCAGATAAGTACCCATCCCTCCCATATTTTGGAATCCTAGCAATTGTTTTATCTCGTTCTGTACCGCTTCTGGAACCGTGTATCCGAAATTTAAAGAAGATTTTGAAAAATTAATTTGTTGCCCTGAGACCAACTCGTATTGCTTAAGTATATGTAATATAGCGTGGCACTTTTGTACCGTAGCCTTGCAGAAAAAAAGACTATCGTCCGCAAAGAGTAAGTGTGAGATCGCTGGACCTGCCCTCGCTACCTTTAGCCCCGTAAGCGATTTCTCCCTTTCTGCTTTCCGTATATTGGCTATCAAGACCTCCGTGCAGAGAATGAACAAGGACGGAGATAATGGGTCGCCTTGCCGCAATCCTCTGAATGGCGTTATTTGTCATTTGGGATTACCGTTAATGAGTACCTTATATTGTACCGATTGTATGCACCACATCATCCATGAAATCCACTTTTCCGCAAAACCAAATTTCCTCAATAGGTGTTCAATGAAAGTCCATTCAACTCGATCATATGCTTTGCTCATATCCGTCTTGATTGCCATGAACTTACTTTTGCAAGATTTATTGGTTCGTAGTCCGTGAAACATCTCCTGGGCAATCAAAATATTATCTGATATCAGTCGCCCTGATACAAAGGCTGATTGAGTCTCTGAAATCAGATCCGGTAGCAATATCTTTAACCTCTGACATAACACTTTCGAGATGATCTTATACCCCACATTACACAAACTTATAGGTCTTAATTCCGTCATACGAGTTGGTCTTCCCGTCTTTGGTGTTAAGCATATGTTAGTCATATTCAGCCTTTGATCAAAGGAACCCGTTTCCAGAAAACCGTTAACCAGTTCTACTACATCTGCCTTTATTATATGCCGTTTCCAGGAATTGATGGATATTACGAGGAAACTGAAAGAGGCTTATTTAGATGAGGAGTTATTTTGGCAACAAAAAAGTCGCACTTTATGGGCAACGGTGGGGGACAGAAATACAAAGTTCTATCATGCGCAAGTTAAGCAAAGACGAGCGCGAAATCGGATTACTGGACTACACGAAGCATCAGGAGCTTGGGTTACCTCGGACAAAGATGTGGAACAAGTAGCGGTAAACTATTTCGAGGAATTATTCACATCCACTTCACCGACGGAATTTGAGAAGGCCCTCAGTGAGGTTCCATCATTAGTTTCGGAACAAAATAATGATATGCTCACGGCAATGGCCACGTAAGAGGAAGTTCGTAGAGCACTTTTCACGATGCATCCAGAGAAGGCTCCGGGCCCGGACGGAATGACGTCTTTATTTTTTCAATGATCATAGGTTTTATTTTGTCAAATTCAAATAATTAGTTTCCACTGGCATTATTTTCAAGTCAAGTAAATTCTAATATATTAAAATAGAGACACTTTTTGTGTCCAAACAGGAAAAATTTCATTTTAGTATATTCCTATCCTGGATAACTCTTATTTCTTTTATTTTATTCATGTTGCCAAACATATATTTTTGGTTAAATTAAAAAATTAATGATATTTGATTCAATTAAAGAGTAGTTTAATTAATTAATTCAATTATATATATATTGATTTTAATTTGTAATTAAAAAATCCAGACTATGCCAAAAAATTAAATATTTAAAATTATAAATAAAATTGATTATTATAAATTACATATTACAAAAATAATGTAAAATTTTATTATTATTTTGTTACAAAAATAATATTATTTATTTTGAATTTAGATTATGCGATATATTTTAATAATAATTTTTTTTTGAATGATACAGATTCAAAATTAACAATTTGCATTGAATGATAATCTTAAATTTTGAATTTAATGTAGTTTTTTTTATGATTTCATCAACAGTTACAAACAAAATATTTGGAATTAATAATAAACAAGTTTTACATCTAAATTTAAATTTTATTAATACACTCGGATTTATAATTGAATATTTTTCAAAATAAAAAAATAATATATTATTAATTAGATTTGCACAACCATAAATTCGATCATGCATATGGACAACATTAGTTACTAATATATATTCAATATTTTTTATTTACATATATAAAATGATTAATATTTTAGAAATCATACAATTTTAGCAATTATTAATTTAGAATTAAATTCGAAATGCAAATCTAATTAATCTTGGTAAGATTGTCCAGATTATGTTAATATTCGTTTATATTAATAAATATTTATTAAAAAATATTATCATAAAATCTAAACCAGAAATGGTTATTCTATTCAAATTCAAAATTAAGAATTCTACCACAAGCTTCCAACGATAAAAGGAAAGAAGCATTAATTAATTAGATTCGTAAAATCATCATGACTTATTATACAAACTAAATATATTTTCACATAAATAAATATACTAATTAATTTGTGGTTTTCTAAGATTTCAATATTATAATTTTTCTGCTATTAATCACAATATATATCATTAATTGTATTGCCGATATTACGATTCTAAGAATCTCATATTTTCAGCAACCATAGCAATTATAATAACGGCAAACATAAAAATCGTAGCGTATAATTTTCCACTTATTTTGATTTAATTATAACTATTTTAAATTATTATTAAAAGTCTATGAATGGTTATTTATTTAAGGAAGTATGTATCATCGAATAAATNAAAAAAGAAATAGAATTTTCTTTTTTACTTTTCATATTGAACTCCCGTTCTAGGTCGGATTAGAAAAAACAAATTATATCTAAATACCAAAATATTTATGTCTCTTATATGACAAAAATTAAATATACAAAAATATATCTAAAGACAAAAATAAACACAAATTATATTACAAAAATTGATATAAAAAAAAAAAAGAAAAAATTCCCGTGTAGACGCGTGTTTAGAATCTAGTATATAATATTAAAACAGAAACACTTTTTGGAATCTGTTTTCAAACAATCTTTTTCTAATAAATAAATCTGTTTCCAAACAATTTTTTTTTTCTAATAAAGAAATTTGTCTCCAAACAACTCTTATTTTTTTTTTATAAGGAAACATGTTTCCAAACAACTCTTATTTTTTTTAATAAGAAAACATGTTTCCAAACAATTTTTTTTGTAATAAACCAATTACACAAAATGAAATCTATAAAAATCTTACCCTGCACATATTAGAATTTAATACAGGTTAAAGAGGACGTGATAATAACTCTCCCTCTGGTTTAGAAGGTTCGACGCCATTCCTACTCCACCCACTCAAGGGTCTCAACAAACTCCGTAATGGTTGCATTATCTTTTTGAGATAAGTTGATTTTGGTTCCAGTATTGTAAAAGAAACAATGTATAACCAATAAACAAAAGGAAGACGTGATAATAAAAATTGACCGTTTTCTCAATGATCTTAACTTCTCTGTTATTTCTTGTCTCTGTTTCATGAGTGTATAACCTAAATCAAAGAAAGAAAATACTCTAATCTTTTTTTCTTAAAGATAATCTCTAACATCCTGGTTTTTGGACCCTAGCCGGTTTGTTTTCTGATATGAAGTAGGTCGAATCGAAACAAGAAAAAATCAAAAAACCAGAGAAAAATCGCAATTGAGGTAAATACCCGTTTAGGGTTTCTTTATTAATCGTGTAAAAAAAGTATTTATAAACATTAATACCTTGTATTTATAAGCCCCAAAATCCGATTCCTAATCCTACTTAGTAAAGGAAAACCCTTTCCAAAGCCCAATAACAAATTGTACCCTCTGGGGGGGCTTCGAATCCGCGTCTGCTTGTGACTTTATCCTTTGTGATGGTCCCTTCGGCCAGTTACATTCCTCTACTCGCTCAAGCATGGCCCCATAGCATACCTCATATTATTTGTCACCTAGAAACAACAATCTCCACCTTGACAAAAAATCTCCTTAGAAATCACCTACATAGTCTTGATCATTTCATGGGGGCTTATGCTTCTTCCTCTAACATTGGAAGACATGGAGAAAATCCAAGCAGTGCTTGAACTTCTCCATAGTAACGGGCTTGGTCAACATAACAACTGCATTTTTCGACGTGTGCACCTTATCCAACAAGACTTCCCCAGAAATAGATAACTCTCTGATCTTATGAAGCCTTACATGATTCTTAGCCAGAAACAATGCACTCTGACTATCACTATATAGCTGAACTCCACCTTGATCAACACCCAACTGTGCTACAAATCCTTTAACCCATAATGCTTGCTTGGCTGCTTCCCCCATTGCCATGTACTCAGCTTATGTGGTAGACATTGCAACAACAGATTGTAACACATATCTCCAACAAGTAGGACCTCCTTCAAGAGTAAATACGTACCATGTAGTAGACCTTTTGTTGTTTAGATCACCTGCATAATCTGAATCAACATACCCCACAACTGAACCACACTCTTGATCTTCAAACATAAGCCCCAAGATCAGTGTATTCTTCAAATACATGAGAATCCATTTATCTGCGTTCCAATGATTTTTCCCAGGTTTAGACATGTACTTGCTGACTTGACTAACTGCTTGTGCTAAATCTGGTCTAATGCACATTATAACATGCATCAAACACCCAATTGCACTTGCATAAGGAACTTGTGACATACCTATGATCTCTTCATCATACTTAGGACATTGCATCGCTGAAAGTGCGATGTGCCAAAGGTGTAGAAACTAGTTTTACATTTGACAAGTCAAACCTTTCTACAATCTTCTGAATATAACTCTTATGAGAAAGCCATAATCTCTTCGACCTTCTTTCCCTGCAAACTTCCATCCCAAGAACCTTATGTGCAATCCCAAGATCCTTCGTCTCGAACTCTTTCTTCAATAACCCTTTCCGCTCATCAACATCCTCCATGTTTCTCCCAAAAAAAATGAGAATATCATCAACATAAAGTAATAGGAATATGGGAGAAAGACCATCCAGATACCTTACATATACGCATCAATCATACTCACAATTTTTATAGCCAATCTTCACCAGATAGGAGTCAAAACGTTGGTACCATTGCCTAGGAGCTTGCTTCAACACGTACATAGACTTTTTTAGTCTGCACACAAGCTTCTCCTCACCTGGTTTCACAAACCCTTCTGGTTGCTCCATATAGATCTCTTTGTCCAGACCTCCATGAAGAAATGTTGTCTTCACATCCATCTGTTCAAGATGAAAATCACAGCATGCTACAATTCCCAACACAACTGTAATGGAAATGTACCTAACCACATGGGAGAAAATCTCGTCATAATCAACCTCTTTCTTCTGTGAGTAACCTTTTGCCACTAATCTCACTTTTAAATTTACTGGTTCCTTCTCATACATCCATGGTTTCACCATAAAAACCCACTTGCATCCTATTGCCTTCTAGCCTTTTGGTGAAGGTGTCAAATCCCACGTTTGATTCTTCTCAAGACTCTTATTTTCCTCTGTCATAGCACCAATCCATTCATCTTTCTTAAAACTTGCTATAGCCTCACGAAAGTTTGTTGGATCATCTGTACCAACCACAAGAGCATAAATAACCATGTCTTCGAATCCAAATTTTTCTGGTGGCTTTATGATACGACGCATTCTGTTAAGTGCCAAACTCTCATCTGCCCATTTTTGTTGACCCTTCTTCTCCACCTAAACATGATCCTTATCACCTTCTGCTGCTGGTCTAGTCTCACGACTCTTGTGTTGTACCACAATTCGTGTCAGTCTCAATGGTCACATGCACTCGTTATGATCTCACCTGTTGCACGATATACTGCTCATCAAATACCACATCTCGACTGAACACCCTCTTCTTAGCCTCATGATCATATAACTTGAAGCCTTTCACGCCTTTTATAAAGCCTTGAAATATGTACTTCTTGGACTTTGAATCCAACTTTGATCTTTCGTCACTTGGTACTAGCATGTAAGTTGGACATCCAAATATCTTCAAATTAGATAGATCAATATATATCCCAATCCATACTTCTTCAGCCACCTTTCCCTCTAGAGAATTCCTTGGCTATATATTGATGAGGTAGACTGCCATGTTTACTGCTCCTGCCCATAACTGCTTTGGAAGCTCTGCATTCAACCTCAAACACCTAGCTTTCTCTACAATCGTATGGTTTGTGAGAGCAGAATCTCACAACCTCAATCCTTGGCCTTCTTCAGGTTGTATGTTCTTGAGAAATAACAAAGAATTGCGTAGATGAGTTTGAGAAAGAAAACGTGTATTATTATTATTATGCCAAGAATTCGGTCCCCCTTTACAATCACCTTCCTCTTTGATTTATACAAGTTTTAAAAATACAAAACGTTTCAATCTCCTTCAAAGCACGGAATTGAATTTGTGATCTTCGAGTAAATGCCCAGCTTGATCCGGGGGAGAACACATTTAATGTATTTGACTTATTTGTCGTGAGCTCCTTTTCCCAACGATCTCCCCCTTTCCTACATGCTCGGTTTCTTCCCAGATCGCGACCTTGCTTTACGAGACCAAGTTGTGAACCGGGCTTAATTCCAGGCCCGTTAAATCGAGCTGAACTTTAGGTGTAGAATTTGGGCCCAACAGTTGCCCCCCAGCATCTTTAATGATTCATCATCGAAGAAGCGGAAGTACGATCTCGGGATTTAATTGATCATCCGGCTGGCACGATCTCGCAATCTCGGACCTCTGATTGATCTTCTAGCTTGCTTGTAAGGCGAGTTTGTAGGGATCCTGTAGCGTTTGCGCGACTTTTGAGGGATGTGACATGATGAGTGGGCGAGTGGGTATAAATGAGCGGTTTTCGTTGCTTCAACTTCCCACGCCGCCTCATCTCCTTTGCTTCAAATTCAAGCTCTGGCTCCCGCTCCATCCATTATCCCGAGACTCGAGGCCGTTGCCAAAGATCTAGCCCGTGTTGAGGTTGATCCCCTGGCTTGTTCCCAGGTGCTAGATACTGCCCCTGCTACCTCCCAGGTTGATCTTACTCATAGCGAGAGTTCCACCGAATCCAGCAAGATGGTTCCTCCCAAGAAACCGCTGCGTCTTTCTTATAGGGAGAGGATGCGATTGCGCCCTACCCCGACGATAGCTGGTGCTCTTGACAAGAGGGTTAAAGAGACTCTTGGTAAGTCCATTCATGCTGAGATGGCGCATCGAGAGGAGGTTGAAAAGGATGAGCGTTGTGAGCCCGAAGCTAATCCTGTTGGAGGTGGCATATTGCCAATAGGTGGTGAAATCGAGACTGCCCGACACGATGCTCGAGCTACAGGTCCTCAAAGGTCCACTTCCAGGGTGTCCTCTAAGGAGCCAAGTCATTCGGCTGAGCAGCAATCCCGTTCCAAACGATCTCGTGGTGATGGTTTTGATGGTGAAGAAACATCAAGGATGTATGCGATACCTCGTTCTCAGGGTAGCGGAGGTGCTTCTCCAAATGCCTTTAGGTTCGACTTTGACGGACCTGAGGCAATTGTGGAAAACAGCTCCCAGCTTGCAAATCTCTTTAGGCGTGTTAGGCCCTCGTCTTGCTTCTTGCCATCTATTAGGAACATGAAGAAGCCTGAGGGCTATATTTAGTTCGCAAGTGCGATGGGCCAGGTAGTTTTTGCTGTCTTTACCCTTTTTTTTATTGCTTTGATTTTTCCTTTGCTGAACTTTTACTTCTTTTTCCCAGGCCGTTTCCGCTGCCATGAGCTGATTACCTCTTTCGAGCGAGATCTCCGTTCTGCGACCCAGCCTGAAGAAGTGGAGCGGGCAGCTAGGACTATTACTGACCTTGTCGCTGAAAGGGACGAGCTGGCGAGGAGAATTGCTGGTAATGAGGAGAGGATGGCCGAGGTTGTTCTTTTGGAAGGCCAGGTTAGGGACCAAGCTATTTCGGCTAAGAGATGGGAGGATTCCGCTCAGGAGGCTCAAGCTCGGATTTCTGCGTTGGAGAAATCAAACGAGGATTTGAAGGTGGATCTCCGTGTCGCCGAGGGGCGAGCTGGAGCTGCTGAGGTTGGTTTGCGTTCAGCTAGTGAAAATATAGTGGACTTGAGGGTCCAGGTTGAGAAGGTTACTGAAGACTCGAAGAAACTTGCCAAGAGGCAAAAGGAGATGGTGAGGAAGGCTGAGAAAGCTGCGAGGAGGAAGATATCCAAGCAGTATCGTGCCATTCTTTTGGAAATAAAAGATAAATGGGAGAAGAAGAAGATCGAGGTCGATACCGATACTCAAATTATGGAGTGTAAATCCAATATCCTTCTTCTCGATGATATTATCAGCCAGACCATCAATGATTTTGAGGCCGAAAAGAAAAGCATCCAGGTTGAGAAGCTGAGGTTGGACACAGAGCTTGCCATCGTCCAGGTATCATATTTTTTCCTGGGTAAAATTGATATTCCTCAGGTATCCGATGACTCGGTTACGCTGCATGTTGGGTCAAGCGCACAATTGAATGATCAGCTGGACCTTGATTCTCAGGAGCTCAGGAAGGAGTTCCCGCTGCCCTTGAATCAGGCTGCCCCGGAGGATAAACCAGTTGATCCTACTTATTAAAAATACCTTTACTGTTTTCGTTTCTTGTTGTTCTTTTGAACTTGGTGCCGGGGAAGGCCTTTAAACCTTTTTCTGGTTTGTTTGTTGAACTTGTTTATGCCCTAGTGGGCTTTTGGTTTGAACTTATGCTCCTTTGAGGAGGCTTTATTTATTTTGATGATTAAAAAAAAATCTTTCTTTTATGGTTCTTCATATTTTTGCCATTTAGAGGTTGTGTTTTTTTTTTTAGATCAAATGCGGTTTTTCAGCCAAGGATCCAGGTCGTTTAGAGACCTTGTTCCCAGGTCGTTTAGAGACCTCGGGAGCTGACCAGATGATTTAAAGACGCAAGGTCGAAGCCGTTTAGAGGCATGCATGTAACCTAAACAGTTTAGACGTAGATATTGTTGTCATTTAGAGACTAGGAAGGTTGTGACTCTGCAATTTAGACGCAAAGTCGAGTCGTGCTAGCTGGTAGCATGTTCTAGCTCGTAAGGCTGTTTATTTATAGAGTAAAGCTTTTAGCTTGTATATGATAGCTGAGGGGTCTCAGACTGTTTTTAACAGGCTCAAAGAAGAAGATTTTTTTTTATATTAATGGCTGCACCCTTGTGAGGTTGCCTACGTACCCTGAGGAGGGATCAAGCCTTTTCGTAGTTCGATTTTTACAAGTCTCTTTTTAATGATAGTACTTCTTTAAATTCATGGCATTCCATGAGTTCCTTTCAGGCGTATTGTCGTGCATCCTGGTGAGTTTGTACACGCCGTCTTTTACTATCTCGGAGATCTGGTATTGACCTTCCCAGTTGGTGCCTAGTTTTCCAGCGTTTCTTTCCCTTGTGTTCTCGTATGTTTTTCGTAGGACGAGCTCGCCGACTCGAAATCTTCGCTGTTTGACATTTGAATTATAGTAGCGTGCTGCCGCATGTTGATAATTTTGAAGGTTAACGAGTGCTCAGTCTCGACGTTCATCGATAACATCGAGGTGGTCGAGAAGCATTTCGTTGTTTAGTTCCTCGTTTATGGGACATACATTTATTCTTAAGCTGGGAACGGCGACCTCGGCGGAAATCACAGCCTCGATTCCATAAGCTAAAGAGAACAGTGTTTCTGAGATTGCCTTGCGAGGTGAGGTCCGGCAGGCCCACAGAACTCCAGGGAGTTCGTCGGACCACCTTTGTTTTATAGAATCCAATCGCTTTTTAAGGTTGCTCAGTATTAGCTTGTTTGCTGCCTCAGCCTGCCCGTTACCCTGAGGGTAATGTGGGGTCGAGGTTGTTAATCTGATTTCGTGATCTCCGCAGAATTCGAGGAATTGATTCGAGATGAACTGTGAGCCATTGTCGGTCACGATTTCGTATGGGACTCCGTGCCGGCAGACTATGTTTTGCCATATGAATTCTTGTACGTGATTTGCTTTAATTTGCTGGAAAGCTCTTGCCTCCACCCATTTGGTGAAGTAGTCGGTTAGGACGAGTAAGAAGCGACACCTTCTTTTTCCCGAAGTTACCATGGGTTCTACTATATCCATTTTCCACCTCATAATGGGGTATGGAGATGAAATGGAGGATAAGTTTTCGGTAGGCTGATGCAAAGTTGGAGCATGCCGTTGGCATTTGTCCCATGCTTTAGAATGTTCTTCGCAGTCAGCAACCAAGGTAGGCCAAAAATATCCTTGCCTTTTGATCCTAATGGCTAGTGCCCTTCCTCCTGAGTGGCTGCCAAACGAGCCCCCGTGAATTTCCGATAATATCGTAAAAGCTTCGAGCCCGTGGACGCATACCAGGTAGGGGCCGTTTACACTTCGTTTGTAAAGGCGGGGGCTGATTATACAGTATCTTGAAGCTATGGTTTTGAGTTTGCGAGCTTCCCACTTGCTGGGGGGAGCCTTTCCCCCCTCAATGAATTGTATAATCGCTACTCGCCAGTCAGCTCTTGCAATCATTTTATCGCGGAGCATGACGTGCCTGGCGTCAAGCAGGTCTGGCTCCGAGTCTGCGACTTCTTCCTCTTTCGGGAGGTCGTTTATCATTATTGTATCTAACTCCATGTCGTCATTGTCTATTTTCATTGAAACTTCGCTATCCTTGTCGATTTTGATGCTTGGTTTTTCAATTCCTTCTACTGGAATTACTCTTTTTACCAGCGGATTCGAGGTCGATGCCAGAGCTGCCAGTGCGTCTGCGATCGTGTTCTCACCCCGTGGTATTCGTGTTAGACTGAAGGCTTCGAATTGTTTAACTAGCTCATGGACTATGGCTAGATAGGATTCCATCCTGCTATCTCTGGTTTCGTATTCTCCATGAAACTGGCTTGTAACGAGCTGGGAGTCGCTAAATGCGTTTAGCTTGCGTATTCCTATTCTAGCTGCGAGTCGGAGACCGGCTATTAAGGCCTCGTACTCGGCTTCGTTGTTTGATGCTGAGAATCCGAGTCTGAAAGATTGTTCTACGACTTCGTTAGTCGGGGATATAAGGTGGATTCCCACACCTGCCCCTTATTTTGAGGAGGCTCTATCGACATAAAGCTGCCAGGTCTCGATGCTTGTTCCGGTAACCTGGCTATTAGCTGTGATCTCGATAATGAAATCAGCTAGTACTTGTGCTTTGGCGCTTATCCGAGGTTGATATTCAATATCGTACTCGCTCAGTTCGATCGCCCACTTTGCTAACATGCCAGACTGGCTGGGGCTGTGCAATACAGTGCGTAATGGCTGTGTTGTCATTACTATGATGGGGTGTGATTGAAAATACGGCCTGAGTTTGCGAGCTGAGATTAATACTACCAACGCTAGTTTTTCCATTCGTGGATATCTGGTTTCGGCGTCTACTAAGGATTTGCAGATCGGTTTTTGCTCAGCTCGTTCTTCTCTTATGAGGACGCCACTCACTGCGGCTTCGGAGATTGCTACGTATAAGTAAAGTGGCTCTCCCTCAATCGGTTTTGATAAGATGGGGGGCTCGGAGAGGTATGCTTTTAGTTGCTTAAAGGCTTCCCCGCACTTGTCATCCCATATGAATTTTTTGTTTCCCTTTAATAATTGGTAAAAGGGGAGACATTTATCAGTCGACCTGGAAATAAACCGATTTAACGCGGCAATACGGCCTGTCAGCCTTTGCACCTCTTTTATTGAGCTCGGAGGTTGCATTTCTAGGAACACACTAATTTGTTTGGGGTTTGCTTCTATTCCTCTTTGAGTCACTATGTAACCTAGGAATTCACCTGAGGCGACCCCAAAAGTGCACTTTGAAGGGTTGAGTTTCATCCCATATTTGTTTAGTAAGGTGAAACATTCCCCCAGCTGACCTATGTGATCTTCCTCTTTCAGAGATTTGACCAGAATGTCATCGATGTAGACTTCCATCGTTTTTCCCAGGAGGCTGGCGAACATTTTGTTCATAAGTCTTTGATAGGTTGCTCCCGCGTTTTTGAGGCCAAATGGCATCACCTTATAGCAGTACGTTCCTCGTTCTGTTATGAAGGATGTTTTGTGTTGGTCCTCAGGGTTCATTTGTATTTGATTATATCCTGAGAATGCGTCCATAAAGCTGAGGAGCTCGTGTCCTGCGGTAGCTTCCACCAGCTGGTCAATGTCAGGTAGTGGGAAGCTATCCTTGGGACATGCTTTGTTTAGATCCGTAAAATCTACGCATACTCGCCAGGTGCCGATTTTCCTTTTTACTACAACCGGATTTGCTAGCCAATCAGGATATTTTACTTCTTTGATGAATCCAACATCTAGCAACCTCGTGACCTCACTGTTGACAACCTCGGTCTTATCAGGTCCGAATTTCCGATGTTTTTGGCATACTGGTTTGTGGTTTGGATCCACATTGAGCTCATGTGAAATGATGTTTAGATCAATTCCGGGCATGTCAGCTGTTGTCCATGCGAATGAACCGGAATTTTCTTTGAGGAATGTTATTAATTGTTCTTTTTGGGATCTGCTGAGCTCGGACCCAATTCCTACTTTCTGGTTAGGATGAGACTCGTTGACCACGATTTTCTCAATAAAGTCTTTGCGGGGTCCGATGGAGCCTGTGCCACTTTTCTTTTTGGCTAGGTTGTATGTGAGCTCATCTTTTCGTTGCAGTTAGTATATAGCGCTTTCCTTTGCGATCTAAAAACCTGCCATGCATCACATTCTGGATTCTTTTTGACTTTCCTTAATTGTTGCGATCCCATTTTGGGCGGGAAATTTTATGCATTGATAGTATGTCGAGGACACAGCTCTCATTGGATGTATCCAGGTCCTTCCCAGGATGGCATTGAATGGAGCTGGCCTGTCTATCACCGTGAATTCGACCATTCTTCTTACTCCAGCTGCTATTACCGAGAGTTTTATTGTTCCGAGAGATAGCGTGATTTCCCCGGAAAAGCTGGTTAACACCATCTTATTTTCTTCGATTTCATGATCTGGTATATTTATTTCCCTAAGGACGCTTAGGAGGATGAGTTCTACAGACGGCGCCAGGGGGACCGAATTCTACAGAGTTCCCCGTGTCTACGAGCATCTTAGTGAGCTCATATTCACCCACTTCTAGCATGATGAGGAGAGCATCTTCATGTGGAGAATCTAGTTCAAAGGCCTCGCTTTCCCTGGACGAAATTTGTGTGTTAGGTCCCTTGAATCGGGTCCTATCATGTGTGTCGGTGTTTACCCTTCGCTGATGTTTCTTGATTGAGTTTACGGAGTTGCGACATAGCCGGGATACTCCATGGATAAAGTTAATTCTTTTCTTCGTGCTGGGAGGAGGCATGTTTGTTTCCCTGTCTTTGGGGGGATCTCACCTCGTTGCATCCTCGGATGAACGTTCTCGCTTACAGTCATCCTCGGATGGGCGATCCCGCTTTTCATCGTTTCTCGCTGGGTAATAGTTCTTCCTCGGAGGAGGTTTTTCCAGCCCGATTTTTCCCAGCTCTCCCGCTGCGAATTTAGCAGCGAGCTGCTTCTTCACCTCATGGCATTCCTCCGTGAAGTGGCCCTTGATCTTATGGAAATCGCACCACTTGCTGGGATCGTAAGGTTTGAATTTATTACGAGGTGGGCTTCCCACTGAGTATGAGTGTATCCCCTGGCTTTGTTTTTGATCTTGGGACTCCTTTCTCCCGGATTGTTTAGATCCTTGAGAGTTGTTTGTCTGAGATTGCTTAGCCGAGGTTGCGGGTCCATGCTGCCTTGGCTGAGCTGTACTCGCTTCTTCGAGGATAATCCAGCGCGAAGCGCGATGTAATGTGTCATCTAGCGATACGGGCTCCCGAACTGTAAGCTCCTCAAAGAATTTTGAGGTTTTTAACAATCCGTTTTGGAGGGCTTTCAGGGCCGTTGGATTATGCAGATCAGCGATTTTTGCTTTGACGACTTTGAAGCTGTCAATATACGTCCGCAGTGAGTCGCCTGGGTTTGGAGTGAGTACCCACATATCGGCCTCCGAGGTCTCAGTCTGGATAAATACCGAATATTGCTTCAAGAATGCAGCTTGAAGTTGGGCGAAGTTATCAATCGAGTTTGGCTTTAGGGAGGTGAACCATTCCAGGGCCGAATCAGTTAAATTTTCGGCGAAGAAGCGGCAGCGCGCTGACTCGAGGTCACCCTCGGGTAGTCGAACCCTTGAGAAGGCAAATTTGAAACTTCTCATGAATGCCTTGGGGTAGGTTTCTCCGTTATACCTAGGAAATCAGATATTCCCGACATTGCCGAGCTGAGCGCTCGCGATTCGTGAAGTGAATGGGGTCTGATTGACTTCATCAATCACCATGTCTATCTCAGGTGCTGAGCTTATAGCAGCGTGGACCTGCGATCTCATCCGCTGCAGCTCGGCGTTCGTTTCTTCGCAATATTTCTTGATTGACTCGAACCCCTGTGAGCTGCCGGGTCCCAAGTGGTTTTCGTTATTGCTCAGGAAGCGGAGTAGGGATTCTCCGGCAGGTTGGACCTCGTTTATGTTCCCAGAGCGGGCCTCATCGGTTTGTAGATCCGAGGTCGGGTCTACTCCTGGTAAGGTCGCTATTAGCGTAACCTCTCCTTCCGCAGCCTGGATCGTGGAGGGAGTGAATATGGGATCCGATATCATCGAGCTGAACCGCGAGGCGGTGGCTGAGCCGACCATCCTGCTGGTTGAGACGTTGATATCGAAAAAGTTTAGTCTTGTCACCGGTGGAGGTGGGAACGACAATCCTCCCTTCCCAGGGGCAAGAAGGGATTGTGCCCCAGGTGGGAGAGCGAGCCTCCCAGAGGTGCCTGCCCGATTTGCTCTTTCGAGGTCGTCCTGGCATGCTGTCATTGAGCGATTCTGCTCTATGAGGCACGATATTAGGTTCCGGATCTCAGCTATTTGATCCGGAGCCGATTGGTTCAAGGCTGCAGGTCCCGAGGGGTCGACAATATCGTTGATCTCGGTCGAGATGCTTGCTCCCGAGGTGGTAATGGGAACACTTGTTGTTCCGTCCAGGTCTGCTGAAACGATGTCGGCGGATTGGGTCAGAGGAATGGAGGTTTATGACTCCAGATGATGTAGAAACCGCCGCACTTGTTGTATATGCCATCGTCTTCTTTTGAGTGGTTAGTTTCGTAGGTTACAAAGAGGAAGTTGTTTTGCTCTTCCCCACAGACGGCGCCAAATTGTGAGAGCAGAATCTCACAACCTCAATCCTTGGCCTTCTTTAGGTTGTATGTTCTTGAGAAATGACAAAGAATTGCGTAGATGAGTTTGAGAAAGAAAACATGTATTATTATTATTATGCCAAGAATTCGGTCCCCCTTTACAATCACCTTCCTCTTTGATTTATACAAGTTTTAAAACTACAAAACGTTTCAATCTCCTTCAAAGCGCGGAATTGAATTTGTGATCTTCGAGTAAATGCCCAGCTTGATCCGGGTGAGATCGCATTTAATGTATTTGACTTATTTGTCGTGAGCTCCTTTTCCCAACGATCTCCCCCTTTCCTACATGCTCGGCTTCTTCCCAGATCGCGACCTTGCTTTACGAGACCAAGTTGTGAACCGGGCTTAATTCCAGGCCCGTTAAATCGAGCTGAACTTTAAGTGTGGAATTTGGGCCCAACATGGTTCATCCTTTTATTGACCTCGTTTTGATGTGATGTTTTCCTGACAGTGAAGTGCTTTTGAATGTCATGCTCCTTGCAGAACTTATGGAACTCTCCATTAGTATACTTTGTGCCATGATATGATCTCAGATACTTCACCTTCGTCTCCACCTGGTTTTCTACTCCAGCCTTCCAAACCTTGAAGTTCGCAAATACTTCAAATTTATGCTTCAAGAAGTACAGCCAAACCTTCCTAGAGAAGTTATCAATGAAGATGACGAAGTACCTAGATCCTCCCAATGGTTATTCCCGAGTTGGACCCCACACATCAGAATGAACATAGTCTAAAAGACCCTTTGTCGTGTGTTGTCTAGTCTTGAAAGAAACTTTGGACTGTTTTTCCATCACACAAAACTTGCAGAAATTCATCTTACATTTCTTTAACTCGTCTAGAAGACCCCTTTTAGGGAGTTCAGTCAAGCCATGCTCTCCTATATGCCCCATGTGCATATGCCATAAAGTTGTGCTCTCTGATCAGACACCGCAATTGCAACTCCACCTACAACCACTTTCCCTAACAACTGATAAACATTCCCATTTGTCATGTTTCCCTTCATCACAACCATAGCTCCTTTACACACCTTCAAAACGTCTTCATCTTCATCACCTCTGAGTATGAATATGTTTCTATGAAGTGTACTCAAGGAGATTAGATTCTTCTTCACCGCCAGAATATGCCTAACAACAATCAATGTTATGATGATGCCATCGTGCATGCATAACTTGACATGCCTAGTACCAACGACTTTACACGCCATATCGTTTGCCAACTGAACATAACCCATGTTACCAGTTTTGTATGTCTCAAACCATTCTCTGTGAGGTGTCATATGGAATGATGCACCCGTATCTAGAATCCAAGAATTTGTGTGATTTCATGATGTCACAACCAACAAATCATTCTCAGTATTTTTTTTAGAATCTTCCTTCTGAACCACATTTGCAGAACCTGACCCACATGCGTTCTGCTTCTTATTTGGACAATCTCACCTTTAGTTGCCCTTCTTGCCATAACCAAAGTACATCAAATTATTTGCGGGCTTAGACTTCGATGTGTCCATGTTACTACCATATGATTGCTTTTCTTTCTGCCTTCCCCTTTGATGGTTGTTACTCACGTACAACTCATCACCATGAGACTTATCAACCACAATATTATTCAGTCGCCGTTCATAATGAGATTGCAGTGAAAAACAAAATATCTTCAGCCCTATAGTCGTTTTAACAACTGTAAGGGCTGTCAATAATGTCTCATATTGAGGAGGCAGAAAACACAACAAGATCATGACTATGACTTTATATCTTCGTCCTCAATTTTCACATCCACACGTTCTAAATCACCGATGATAGATTTGGTTGAAGTTGTTGATGTGGACAATAAGATCGCCAAATTCTAACATATTCAACCCGTTCAACCTCTGCTTCATGTACAACTTGCTGGATAAAGACTTTGATTGGGAATCAACAAAGATTGGTGTTCAAATCATTGGGAAATTTGATGTGCTCTTCAAAATCGACAATGAAGTCAATCGTGTTCTCGTACTCAGGCAAAGCTATTGGCATACTGCAGATATTCCATTAGTGGTTCGTGAGTGGACCCCTGAGACGACAAATCAATCATCAGACATCACCTCCCTGCTGCTTTTCCAAGTCACTTGTTCTCAGAGAAAGTTTTTCGTTTTCTGGGTAGCATTATTGGTCATCCAAACAAGCCACATCCAAATAGAGAGCGTTGTGTGCGTCTCGACATTTGTCTGTGTTCTGGTTGAGGTTAATATGCAAAAACATGGGAAACAACCAATCTCTACCTAACTCTTCCAACTGGGACCGATTAAGTTCCGAACAGATCTAATGTGCAAATTAATACACAAACCCTTAATTATTTGAATATCCATGCACATACTAATATTTTTTGGCCGAAACATATATTGACCCAAATCCCAAAAGTCAACCCCGTTAAACTGTTAATAGAAAATCCGAGCTGACACTATAAATCCGAGTTAGCATTGTAAATCAAAATGACATCGTTTTGATGGGGTTTTTGGTTAAAACAAAAATAACACCCACTATGAGACTCGAACCCACAACCACGACTTTAAAAGCTTTGTACTCTACCAACTAAACTAAATAAACTTTGTGATTATAAATATCAAATACGTTTTATATAATCACGAATTACGATCAAGTTATTGGAATTCGATGTGTTTTATAATGGAAACGGTGGTGTTTTAGTTTCGACGTCGAATTTCTCGATGGTTGAAGACGGAATTTACCGATATGAGTTTCCCCAACCCGAGAATTTTGGTTTCCTCACAACCCTAAGTCTTCGTTCCATCATGTAAGAAGATTGATTATCTTCCTTTATTAATCTTATGGGTTTCGTAATATTACTGTTTTAACTAGGTTTTCACAATTGATTTCGATTGGATTAATAAAATCATTAGTTGATTCACAAAATAGTTATCTTTGCCCTAAGCCATACATGGAGGAGAATCTCAAGTTTAAATCCAAAATTCAAAATTGCAGAGAGAAACAAACCTCCTTCAATTCAAAGCTCCTTACTTTCACCTTTCCCATCTTTTAATCGGTTTCAAAATCGAATTTTGATTCTCATAAATCACTCGAGCTTGTTGGATGTTTGACAAAGTCTGAAGATGAATAAGTAAAGCGAGCTTTTAGGAGTTTCAATAGGTATTTTCTGATTGAAGTTTGTTTCCGTTTTGTATTCATGCAGTTTCTTTTTAATCATTGTAAGGCTTCTATAAAAGCTATTGTACTCTTCTTGATTCAATAACACAAAATCATTCAGACTACCTTCATATATTGAGAGCAAACTTACAATTCTGGTTCCTTTATCTGGTGTCAGAGCAAAGTTCAAGTGAATGTTTGAGAGGAAAAACACCACAAAGAGAATGGCAGACGCTAGGAATTTCACTACACCTATTGTACCAAAATTCGATGGAGACTATGGCCATTGGAGCCTACGACCATTGGACCCTAATCATGGAGAACCTCCTTCGTTCCAAAGAGTATTGGTGCATCATTGAACCTGGATTTGAAGATCTGAGAGGAATCGAAGTCCCCACTTCGACACAACAAAAATCACTTGATGAAGCAAGGCTCAAAGATATCAAGGCCAAAAACTACATGTTCCAGTCAATTGACAAGACCACTCTTAAGACGATCACTGAGAAGGAGACGACCAAACAACTGTGGGAATCTATGAAAATGAAGCATCAAGGAAGTGCCAGAGTAAAGCGTGCACAAATTCAAAGGCTAAGGAGAACCTTTGAAACCTTGGAGATGAAACTGGAGAAGGTGTGGCAGGATACTTTGCTAGAGTCATGGAGACAAAAAATAACATGAGGAACTGCAGTGAAAACATAGATGATGTCAAGATTGTTGAGAAGATTCTGCGAAGTCTCACACACAACTTCAACTTTATGGTTTGCTCTATCGAAGAATCCAAAGATATTGATCGACTTATCGTCGATGAGCTACATCCGTCACTGCAAACACATGAAAGCAAGGTGACTGAGAAAAGAAGTGAAGAGCAGGCTCTGCAAGTGGAGAACGAGCCAAGGAATGCTCGAGGAAGAGGAAGATGGAATCCGCAGAGAGGAAGAAGCAGTTACAGAGGACGAGGGAGAGGCAAATCATTTGTTAATAGAACAACCATCAACAGCTTCTGATGTTGAAAACATGGCCATTATCAGTTTGAGTGCACAAGTGTGGAGAAGGGAGTCAACTACGTGGAGTTTAATGAAGAAGAGGAACTGCTACTGATGGCACACACTGACATGAGTAATTGATATATCATGGTTTTTACCCTGTTTAGGCCATGATATAAGTCATTTTTATAGAGTATTTCTAGTGTTTTGTAATCTTTTAGAGTCTTTTACAGGTCTTAGCACGTTTGGAGCATAATTGGAATTATTGGAGCATTCTGGAGCGAAGCAGAAGACCCGTGTAGCTGAGACGTCGAAATCACATGAGTATCGATCGATACCACCTGGTATCGATCGATACCCGTCGAGGAAACATAAGGATCGCGACTTATTGAAGAGTTGAAGAATTGCAGAATTGGCCCAGATGACTTTAATAATTACAAGAAGCCCCAATTCGTATTTTAGGTTATTTATAGGGTTTTTACAGCCACTTTTTAGGCTAAGCTTTATTTTCTATACTTTGATTTTACTTTGGTTTTAGAGAGACAAGTCTGAATCTCCCTTCGTCCGAGATCAGATCTCAAAACCTTTCTGATTATTTTATTGATGATTTATTCAGTTATGTTGATTGTTTCATTCACCATGTCTGAGTAGATCCACTTTAGGTTTAGGGTTTTCTCATAAAGGATTTCTTTGAATGCTGGTTAATTATCTGTTTAGGATTCACTATCTGAATTAGTTATTCACCATAGGTTGTTCTCAAAGCTAATTCTAGGTTGACAAATTTGGAACTTAGATCTTAGGATAATTGATTAGGCACGAGAGTGCGATTAATTACCTGATAGAACCTTAGGTGAGCAAATTGATTATTCACAAAGAGATTTGGTTTAATTGATTTGTGAACATATCAAACATGAACTTTAAAGCTGATTTAGACTTTAGGATTCGCAAAGAGATTTGGAATTCCTACGATTTAGATTTAGATAGTTTTCGCAACGAGAGTTGGTTAACTATGTTTTAGTGATTTGAGTTTAAGAACCGTGCGTAATCTGAATCATGTTAGTTAATTTAGCTGCATTCATTGATTTCCTGAGAAATACCCTGAGCCTATATTCTCTCCATTGATTTACAACACTTTTAATTTACGTAATTGCTTTCAATACAATTGATTTGCTTAGCGTAATTCAGCATCTAGAATATATTGTGTGTTTCCTTGAGTCTTTGTGGTTCGACCCCTAGCTATATTACAACTACTGCTTTAGTACTGTTAGGGTATTAATTTGAGCATACCAAATTTGGCGCCGTTTCCGGGGACTCAATTCGCCATTAGATTTTAGTTTGAGAATTTCAACTAAGTTCGTCGGTATCGATCGATACTCTGTAGTATCGGTCGATACTCGTCGTCTTCTTTTGTTGATATCGATCGACACCACTAGGTATCTATCGATACTCAACGTATTTTTTTTGGGTTACTTACGTGCCTTGTCTAGTGTTTTGTTTTCAGGTGTATGCATGTTCGTGAAACCAGAAGCAACAAGAGCACTCAGCTAGTTGAACTGTCATTGGAACAGCTAGCACTTGTGGAACGCACAAACAGAAAGACCAAGCAAACATCAGTGATGAAGCTGGAGTTCTGAGAGACCAAGAGGGTCAAGTGTGCAATGAGAGAGGGCAGCGACTTGATGAAGCTGGAAACGTCGTTGTCCCTGCTGCTGTAATTGAGATTGTCGCGCCAGCTGGGCGTGCCAACGTTGGGAATGCTGCAGGTGATCGTGCTAGAACGCTTGGTGAGCACAACAGGTCTGATCAGTTCTGTGCCAATCGATCTGCGATTCGCATCCCAACTTTTCAGAGGAACGACTTCAAGCTGAAGCCTGCGTACTACGCTCTTGTAAGTCAGAGCCCTTTCCATGGCCTACCTCACGAGCATCCCATGGATCATATCGAGAAGTTCGAAGATTTGGTCACTGGTATGAAGTACTCCCTCTGTTTCAAAAAGAGTGTCATTCTGACAATTTTCACACAAATTAAGAAAACTAATAAAACTCTATTTTACCTTTTATTAATACAATAAAAAAATTCTCTTTCTAATTAATACATTAAAACACTAAGGTTAAAACTGGATTTTTAATAAAAAAATTTGCATTGAAAATACAAAATGACACTCTTTATGTAACAAAAAAAAAATGCTAGAATGACATTCTTTTTGAAACGGAGGGAGTACAATGGAGTGCCCAATGAGTACCTTTTCTGCAAACTCTTCCCATACTCTCTTAGTGGAGATGCTGCTTATTGGCTGAAGCATTTAACTCCTGGTTCGCTAACTACATGGGATGAGACGAAGAATGCATTCCTGTGTAATTTCTATGATGATGCGAGATCTGAAGAGCTCAGGAACAAAATTTCTCAATTTTCCCAAAGTCAAACAGAGGGACTCAAGGCTGTTTGGATTCGCTTCAAATCATATCAGAGAGATTGTCCGCACCATGGGTTCAATCAGGTTCAGCTGCTGGGTACTTTCTATAGAGGGATCACTACAAGAAAACTGCCCTTTTACAACTAACATATTCGTCGTAAATCCGTCATAAAACATGGTTTACGACGGATTAGCGACGATTAACAATTCGTCGTAATATGATCGTCGTAAATCGGAATTCGTCGTAAACTGGTCGTACTATTAAGGAGGACAAAAAGTCGTCGTAAAATCGTCGTATATTATTCGTCGTAAAATCGATGTAAATATACAACGATTTTACGACGAATACATTACATCGATTTTACAACGATTTTACGACGAATACATTACATCTATTTTACAACGATTGTACGACGAATACATTACATCGAATTTACAACGATTTTACGACGAATACATTACATCGATTTTACATCGATATCACGATGAAACATTACATCGAATGTACATCGAATTATACAATTTCTGTTTTGATAATCCGTCGTAAATTCGTCGTAATAGGTAGCTGTAAATACGTTGGTAAATCGATGTAAATTCGTCGTAAATTTTTGAACGATGTAAAATCGATGTAAAACTATTGATGTAAAATCGATGTAAGATGCGTCGTAAATTAAATATAATTTATTATATAAATTAAAAAATTAAAAATAATAATTAACAAAATTATATTTATAAATTAAAATTTTATAAATAAATTCAAAATATAAAATAAAATTTAAAATACAAAATAAAATTCTTAATACAAACTATTACCGAGCTGGAAAACGTAAATTATCAAAAAGCTCGTCGTCTGATCCATTCTGCTCCATATTCGCTCGTTCTTGCGCGAGCGGATCACTCGGCTGGCCCGATGTCGATCCTTCCTGCTGCCTCAGTGCAGCCGCCAAAGTCGGGTTAGTCAGGGCAATAATATCGAAGAGAGTGTTGTATCCTTGGATTGTTTTATCGTATCCTTGGATCTTTTCATCGTATACCACCTGCTTCGCCCGCAAAATAACCGGATCGTCGAAAAGCTGACGACGGAACGACGCGGCGGCACTATCTACGATCGATCCCATCCCTAAAACTCTGCCCTTTTTCTTCGGGGCAACCTTTAAAAAAGAAATGTAAAATTTAATAAATTGTATAAAGAAACGTTAACTTTTGTATAAAAAAAAACGTTAAATTACCTCTGCGTATATGTCGTCCATCTGGGCAACCGTCAAAGTCGCAGTGGATTGGACTGAACTACCGCCAGGTGATAGCTGCTGAGAAAGCTGAGTTTGACGCTCGTCGATCCTTGCATGCGCGTCATTGTAGATAGCCTCTGCTCGAGGATCTACAAAAGATCCATCTTTCTTCTTGTGAGTTTCCGCAAAAACTCGGGTCATTGGAGGAAGTTCGCCTCCATTTGCCTAACAAAAAAGACATTCAAAAAGAAATCAAACCGTTGATGGATAATATAAATTATTAACAAATTAAAATAACATAAATAAAATTATAACCAAAAAAATTATTACCATTTGAAGGCGTCTTCCCGCAAAAGATGTTCGAACTCGCGGATATGGAACAAACGTTACTTGTTCTACTTGTGATGCTAGGATGAATGGCTCAAACTTGTTGTAACGTCGTGGTTTCTTGACGTCAACCACACCAAATTTGTTAATTCGCACCCCTCGACCGACTGTTGGATCGAACAAATCACATTTGAAGAGAACGCATTTCAACCTAACCAGTCTGGGGTACTCCACTTCAATTATTTCCTGCAAAACCCCATAAAAATCTATTTCACCGCTAACACATACTCCGTAGTTGGTAGTTGCCCGACGAACGCCATACTTGTATGTATGAAACACATAACCACGGGTAAAATACATGGGTGCGGTCGTTATCTTCCCGATGGGGCCTAGGAGTAACTCATGAAACCAAAATGGATATGC
>PKML01043613.1:131547-152234 GCA_002933935.1 Eutrema yunnanense | reverse complement strand
CCTGATCTTTGAGACACTTCGGCTGCATCGATGTGAATCCTGCTGAAGCTAACATCAATGTGTTGCATCGATGTGTGACTGCTTCTTCTGGTCGAGGTTAAGCTCCCTGGTGTAGCATCAATGTGTTGCACCGATGTGTGACTGCTTTCTGGTCGATGTGAGAGCTGACAAACTCCCAAACTCCTTCAACCGCTTCACTTGCTCCCGATCCGGATAGTCTTCAGTAAATCGGCTATAACTTCCTAACCTGATGTCCAAATGGACTGATTCCAACTCCTGTAGACAGATGAATCACTCCTCTACAACTCCTATGAAGACTGTTGAGGCTTATTCAGATCGGAGGGCCTTCGTTCAGACACATCTTTCCGGAGTCTCGGATGAGCTTTGCATTCTACCATGCTCCATAACTCCAAACACCATCAATTGTCTCCAAAATACCTAAAAACACTCCAAATGTATGCAAAACTCACTAGGACCTAATGTAAACACCTTATACTCTAATAAATACCAAAATGCTATAAAAACTATGCAAGACACATGCATGAGACACAAAACACCAAATAATATGCATGCTAAAAGATGTAAAATATGGGATTATCATTAGATGAAACCCATTTGAACAACGATGCCTTTTGTTCTGCACCCAACCGAAATATAGGAACTGGTGATTTTCGATTGCTCATTATATGCAACTCATTTCTGTTGCAAATATCTGGCAAGTCCAACCTTGACTTTCCGCTGTCTTTGGTTCTTCCTTTCACGTTTAACACTGTATGCATGATGTTATCAAAAAAGTTTTTCTCAATGTGCATGACATCAAGATTGTGTCTCAGTAGATGATTTTTCCAGTACGGAAGATCCCAAAAAATGCTTTTCTTGTGCCAATTGTGATTAACCCCGTATCCATCAGGCATATTAGCTGGAGTGTGCCAATTTCACCCACGATTTACAGTTTATAGTCCCCCAAAATGATCTATTTGCGCTTCTAGATCTTCCCCAGATAGATACACTGGTGGGGGAACACGCACGATTTTGTTCTTCCTAAACAACCGCCTGTTTCTCCTATATGGATGATTGATTGGTAAAACCGACGGTGACAATCAAACCAGCATGTTTTTCGACCATGTTTCAGTTGAAACGCATATGTCCGATCGAGGCAATAAGGACAAGATAACCTCCCATGCGTCGTCGAACTTGATAGCATTCCGTATGCAGGGAAGTCGCTTATTTTCCACATAAGCACCGCACGCATCGTAAAATTTTTTTTCCTCGAACAATCATATGTCCGCACTCCTGTAAACCACAACTGTTTCAACTCATGAATGAGAGGCTGCAAAAACACATCAAGGGACCGCTTCGGATGATTGGGACCATGGACTAAAATATTCAGGAAAAAAAATTCCCTTTGCATGCACATATCTGGGGGAAGATTATAAGGAGTTACGATAACTGGCCACAAAGAATATTGCCTACCAGACATACCGAATGGACTAAATCCATCAGTGCAAAGACCAAGATACACATTTCGCTTAGAGTTAGCAAAATCAGGGTGTACCGTGTTAAAGTGTTTCCAAGCTTTTGCATCTGACGGGTGAGTCACTTCTCCTTCTCTCTGTGAATGTTCTGCATGCCACCTCATCGATGCAGCTGTCCTTTCAGATTGATACAATCGTTTCAACCTATCAGTTATAGGAAGATACCACATCCGTTGGTATGGTATCTTTGTACGCCCAGTTGTTTGGGGCCTAAATCTCGGTTTTTGGCAAAATCGACATTCCTGCAGCTTATCATCATCTTTCCAAAAAAGCATACAATTGTCAACACATACATCTATCATCTCAGAAGGCAACCCAAGACTAAACACCAACTTCTGTATCTCATAGTATGTTTCGGCAGCCAAATTATCCTCTGGCAAATACTCTTTAATAAGATCAGCCCAATCATCCATGCAAACCTCAGCTAAGTTATGATCAGTTTTAATTGTCATCATCCTAGCAGCTAACGACAATTTAGACTGACCTTCTCTACATCCATCGTAGAGTGGCTGGTTTGCAGCGTCTAGCATATCATAAAATCGCTTCGCATCTACGTTGGGTTCCTCAACAGTACTATTATCAGCATTTGTTTCATGAAATGCATCATTAACCATGGCATGCATCCTATCATGATCTGCACCCTGATCAAATTGATGTTGACCATGATCATAACTACCTTGATAATTTGATTCTACTTGACCTTGATAATTACTACTACTATCCGTTGCTTGAGTTCTTTCAAAACCCTCTCCATGTTGATACCAAACATAATATTGCGGCATAAACCCTCTATTTAGTAAATGCTTCCACACCGTCTCAATAAACATATATCTCGTATTCTTGCATTTACGACAAGGACAGAACATCTTACCACTTTCCAGGGTTGTTTGCATATTTCCGGCCTGATACATGAATATTTCAAGCCCCTCTTTGAATTCTTCCGTCAAATCTCCCTCTGAATCCTTTTGCGTATACATCCATTTTCGTAGTTCGTATATAGACATTTATAGTGTTTTTTTTTTTATTCTTTCGTTTGAAGTTAGGCTGTATTTATAGAAATTTTTTTCAGAATTACCAACGATTTTCCAACGGATTTACAACGAATTTTACGATGTAAATTCGATGTAAATTTAGTAGGTGGACCTATTAAAAACGTGGTCTACCTAACTGGGAACATGCGACGTCAAATCGTCGTAATATCAACGTAATATGCAGAAGCCATATTCGTCGTAATATCGATGTAAAGTTACATCGATATTACGACGATTTATGTTGTCGTCGTAATATCGTCGTAAAGTGGTCGTAATTTTACATCGATATTACGACGATACATATTTATGACGATTTTACAACGAACACATATTTCATCGTAAGGTAGTCGTAATGTCGATGTAAAGTTACATCGATTTAAAACGGTCGTAAATTTTCGTTGGAAAATGGCAGTTTTCTTGTAGTGGATCGATTGGAGGTACCAAATGGCTTTGGATACTCCGAGTAATGGGAACTTCAACACCAGGTACCCAGATGATGCAGTCGTGCTGATTGAGAACTTGGCGTCTAGCAATAGCACCAAGAATGCTGATTTCGACAGGAAGAAGCAAGCCGCAGGAATTGATGGGTCTCAGATTGCTGAAGTTCAAGTGAAGCTGGATATTTTGCTTGGGAAGTCGAATAAGACTGTGCACTTTGCTGATGGAGTCAATAATATCGGTGGAGATGAAATGGAAGATTGTAACTACGTTGGTGGTTCTGGATTTCAGGGTCAGCAATTTGGGTACAACAATAACCGGAACTTCAGCAACAACACTCGCAATTACGGGAATTCTTCGTACCAGCCCATCTCTCCAAAGTCTACGGATAATAAGATGGAATCCATGCTTGAGCAGATTCTTCAGGGACAGCAAAAACTGCAAGTGGATTTCAATGGGAAGATTGACCATCTGTACACTGATCTCAAAGGGAAAATTGACCACCTGAATGGGAAGATTGAAGCTGTCAACCTTAGTCAGAGGAAGCTGGAAACTCAAATCGCTCAGACCGCATCAGCTGTGCAGAGGCAGGAAGGTTTTCTTCCAGGGAGAACTGAAAATCCAAGAGCACACGTCAATGCGATCTCCTCAAGTGCAGAAAATTTCGATGAGGATCCTGAAATTGCAACGGCATCGATCGATACCCCCAAGAGTCGATCGATGCCGGTTACAATTCTGAAACGGGATACTTCCAAATCCCGTGTATCGATCGATACCCCATTAGTATCGGTCGATACTGAGGCGATTTCTGAGGAGACACCTGAGGTTTCGACTATGGTGCCGAAGCTAGTTGCAGAACGAGTGTATATACCCAAGATGCCTTATCCTATAATTCCTAAGCGGACAAGGAAGGAATGGGAGGACGCTAGATGCAAGTATTTGCTGGATAAGCAGAATGTGGAGCTTCTTTCTGATGATGATGTATCTGCCAGGGACGATTCAAGTGCACTAGTATCGATCGATACCCTACCTGGTGTCGATCGATACCCATCGCAGAACGAGCCATAAATTATGAAAACACCTGAGGTGATCAACGAAAGAGTTCGCAAGCCCAAAAAGATGAATCATATTCCTCAGCACCTCAGAGATCCCATCACTCCAAAGCAGCTGCATGGCTTTGAGAAGAGGGTACGAAGGATACCCCACTCGTTCACTTTTGAAGAAGCTCTAGAGGACTGGCCTCTGCTAAGTCACTTCAAAGATTTTAGAGAAACTGAGGAAGAGATCAAGGCACTCTTCATTAAGGCCAGAGGTACACCTCCACTGAGGGAATTGACACAGAGGGAAGACCCAGGGAAATTCGCGGTACCATACTCTATCTCTGAAGTTGAGTTTAAAGAATCTCTCGTTGACTCAGGGGCTAGTGTTGATGTCATCTCAAGGGAAATTGCAGAACGGTTGGGCGCTGATATTCGATCTTCAAAGGTATCTATCACATTCGCGAACGACTCCACCTCACTTCCATACGGTACAATCTCTGCTTTGCTGGTCAAAGTAGGAGATTGTCTGGTGCCGACTGATTTTCAGGTTGTGGAGATTAGTGCGATATCTCGTATGCCTATACTCCTGGGACGACCATTTATGGCTACTGCTGGCGCAATCATAGACACGCCTAATAAGAGAATCTCTTTCTCTTACAATGACGGAGGGGTCTATTATGATGTCATTCCCCCTAGGAGTGTTCCCACACGTGTCTCTAACATCGAGGTTGTTACAGAAAAGTCGCTGGCAGTTGATCTTTTGGAAGAGCCTCTTGATGAGCCTACTGTCGCAGACATTTCATCTAAACCGCCCAACATCCCCAAGGAAGTTGTCAAAAAGACTAAGGCAACAAAGAAGAAGGCCAAGAGCAAAAAGGTCTTGAATCCCCATGTCAATTTGATACCTCAGAAGTACGATGGAGATTCGATTGAGTACAAGGTGAAGTGCAAAGGAGCTTCGAAGCCATTCTATAAGGCTAGAATTCTTCTTACTTCGGAGTTGAAAGAGAAAGGAAAGGAGTTTGTGGACAGCATGATGAGCAGAACTCTGACGTTATGATACGATTTGTCTTAGGACCGTCTTGCTCGAGTAAGGTGATGATCGGATATTAACCCAAAAATCTTTAGGCCCAATCTCACGAGAAAACTTGGAAACGAGGCGGTGGCAACGCCGATGGGAGAATTCGGGAAAGAGGATGATAAGGCGTGACCGGAAGGTCGGAAATCCTTATGCCCCACTTTACGAGAAGAACACTTGATATGCTCAAATTAATACCCTAAATAGTACTAAAGCAGTTGCTGCAGTAAATCAGGGATCGAACACAAGAACTCAATTATCACACAATAGATTGTATAGATTCAAAATACGCTAAATCAAAAGATGTAATTGAAAACAAGTATGCAAGTAAAAGTGTTGTAAATTCAGTTGGAGGCAGATAGGTTCAGGGTATTTCTCAGGAAATCAATGAATGCAGCTAAATTAACTAACATGATTCAGATTAAGCACGGTTCTAGAACTCAAATCACTAAAATATAGTTAACCAACTCTCATTGCGAAAACTATCTAAATCTAAATCCTAGGAATTCTAAATCTCTTTGCGAATCCTAAAGTCTAAATCAGCTTTAAAGTTCAGGTTTGATATGTTCACAAATCAATTAAACCAAATCTCTTTACGAATAATCAATTCGCTCACTATAGGCTCTATCAGGTAATTAATCGCACTCTCGTGCCTAATCAATTATCCTTAGATCTAAGTTCTAGGTGATCAATCCAGAATTAGCTTTGAGAACAACCTATGGTGAAGAACTAATTCAGATAGTGAATCCTAACAGATAATCAACCTATCATTAAAAGAAATCCCTATGAGAAAACCCCAAACCTAAAGTGGATCTACTCAGACATGGTGAATGAAACAATCAACATAACTGAATAAATCATCAATAAAATAATCAGAAAGGTTTTGAGATCTGATCTCGGACGAAGGGAGATTCAGACTTGTCTCTCTAGAACCAAAGTAAAATCAAAGTATAGAAAATAAAACTTATCCTAAACAGGTGGCTGAAAACCTAATTTATAAGCTAAAACACGTTCTGGGCCATCTTGTAAATATCAAAGTCTTCTGGGCCAATTATGCAATTCTTCAACTCTTCAATAAGTCGCGATCCTTCTGTTTCCTCGACGGGTATAGATCGATACCAGGCAGTATCGATCGATACTCAGGTGATTTTGATGTCTCAGCTGCACGGATCTTCTGCTTCGCTCCAGAATGTTCCAGAAAGCTCCAATATTTCCAATTATGCTCCAAACGTGCTATAACCTGTAAAAGACTCTAAACGACTACAAAACACTAGAAAGACTCTATAAAAATGACTTATATCATGGCCTAAAATGGGTAAAAAACCATGATATATCAACTCCCCCAGACTTAGCCTTTTGCTTGCCCTCAAGCAAATAGAAGACTAAACCAGAGAAAGAGGTTTGAAAACGCAGAGACTCACCTGTTCACGAACCACTGCAGAGATCCTTTTCCCAAGTACCCAAGTGTTACCTAACCGGCTTTCGATCTAACCACCATTTACTTCTCCGTAGACATTCGCAGCTTTCCCAGACTCCACACATTATCCCACAATATTGTTCAAATAAAACCCTCATCGCCAGTTTCATCGCTGCAGCCAATATTCAAGAACCTTCTAGATTCTTTACCAGACAATATCATGACAAGGAACCACCCTTTTCACACTTTTTGTATCACTTTCTCTCCCCCAGACTTATTTCTTATTATGTTCTTTCTTTTCTTTTCAGCTTTGCATATACACATCAAGGTATGAGACGCGAGTATTGATGGTGTTTGCCACCAAATCCCCGGTTCTTCCCTCTCAATGTATCAAAGGATGTAGGTGAATAATGGCATCATAGGAAAAATCCTAGCCTCGCTTCCAATCCTTTGTGTGATCATTCCCTCTTAAGTAGAATAATGGGATCGCTGGAAATTTTCTTAACCCTCTACTCAGAAGAAAATCATTTCAATCTTTTATGCTCTTATTTATCAACTTATAACAGGGGAGAGAGATACCATAACTCTAAACACATGGGTTCCTTTATCAGATATGAATGATGAATCAAGCTCTAAAAACACTAACCACATTGATGAAGTGCAAAAATTTGGCTCAGGTTTCAGAAGAACTCTGCTGGAGACATGGATGTTTTCTAGTCAACTGATCAGTCCTTGGATTTTTCATTAGTCGATCTAGAACTGATCCTGTAACACTGTGCACTCAAAAACAAAATCAAATCAATAGTTTCAAGCACAGGATCATTATCTCCAACAAATTTTGACTCAATAAAACAATTTTGACTCAATAAAATGATTGACTCTAAGAAAAAGAAAAACAATGTCAGCAGACACCTCCCCCAGACTTGAACAACACTGTCCCCATTGTTTTCTAGCCTAAAGTCAGTGAAAGAAAACAAAAGAACAGGATAACACAAAGAGAAACAAGAAGTTACCTTGCTGGAACGTCGAGTATCGATCGACACACAGCCTGATATCGATCGATACTAGGCTTAAATCGACTTGACGAACCTTTCATTCGCGATTGGTGTCGACCGATACCAATGGGGTATCAATCGATACTAGGCGATTTCGAGTTTTGCTCCTTGTTTATCCTGACACAAACATAAAACGAAAGAAAATAAAAACAAAAACGACTCACCAGTGGGTTGCCTCCCACCAAGCGCTCTTTTAACGTCAATAGCGTGACTGTAACGCCCTTCAGGCAGGATAAGAGTGAGAGCTTGCACCAAAACAGGCTCCACAACTTGACATTGCTAGCTTCAGAGTTTTACTCATCATGCTGTCCACAAACTCCTTTCCTTTCTCTTTCAGCTCCGAAGTTAGAAGAACTCTAGCCTTAGAGAATGGCTTCGAAGCTCCTTTGCACTTGACCTTGTACTCAATCGAATTCCCATCACTCTTATGAGGGATTAAAGTGACATGGGGATTCTCGACGTTTTTTCTCTTGGCCTTCTTCTTCTTTGTTGCCTTAGCCTTCTTGACAACTTCTTTGGGGATGCTGGGCGGTTCAGCTGAAATATCTGCGACAGTAGGCTCATCAAGAGGCTCTTCCAAAAGATCAACTGCCAGCGACTTTTCTGTAACAACCTCGATGTTAGAGATACGTGTGGGAACACTCCTAGGGGGAATGACATCATAATAGACCCCTCCGTCAATGTAAGAGAAAGAGATTCTCTTATTGGGTGTGTCTATGATTGCACAAGCAGTAGCCATAAATGGTCATCCCAGGAGTATAGGCATACGAGATATCGCACTCATCTCCACCACCTGAAAATCAGTCGGCACCAGAAAATCTCTTACTTTGACCAGCAGAGCAGAGATTGTATTGTATGGAAGTGAGGTAGAGTCGTTCGCGAATTTGATAGACACCTTTGGTGATCGAATATCAGCCCCAACCGCTCTGTAATTGCCCTTGAGATGACATTGACACTAGCCCCTGAGTCAACGAGAGACTCTTTGAAATCAACTCCAGAGATAGAGCATGGAACCGCGAATTTCCCTGGATCTTCTCTTTGGGTCAGCTGTCTCTGTGGAGGTGTACCTCAAGCCTTAATGAAGAGTGCCTTAATCTCTTCCTCAGTTTCTCTGCAATCTTTGAAGTGACTTAGCAGAGGACGGCACTCTAGAGCTTCTTCAAAGGTTGATTCAGGGGAAATCCTTCTTACCATCTTCTCAAAGCCACGCAGCTGCTTTGGAGAGATGGGATCTCTGAGGTGTTTAGGAACAGGATTCTCCTTCTTGGGGTTGCGAGCTCTTTTCTCAGCTCGTTCCTTAGCTATCGCTGCCTGACACTTCGTTTCATAGTCTTCCCAAAATTGGGCGATGTTGAATCTTGCTGCTGCTACTTGAGGCTCATGTGTTTTCACTGTTTCTGGCTCGACCTGCGAGGGGTATCGATCGATACCAGGCAGGGTATCGATCGATACTCCTGCTTTTGAATCGTTCCTGACAGGTTCATCTTCATCAGAAAGAAGCTCCACGTTCGGGTTATCCAGCATATACTGTAGTTTAGCAATCTCCCATTCCTCCCTTGTCAGCCCAGGAACATTAGGATAAGGCATCCCGGGTATATACACTCGTTCTGCAACGACTTTAGGCACCACAGTCGAAGCATCTTGTGTCTCCTCAGAAATCGCCTTGGTATCGACCGATACCAGTGGGGTATCGATCGATGCTTGTGCGATTTCAGGAATCTCATCGAACTTTTCTGCACGTAAGCTGATGGCATTGACGTGTGCATTGTGCGATTGAACCGCCTTTCCCTTGGAATTTGCTGCAGTCTGAGCTACTTGCGTCTCCAGCATCCTGTGGCTTGTTTTTAGAGCTTCGATCCGTTCACTCAAATCAGTGTACATGGTGTCCATCTTACCGTTGAAGTTCACCGTGATCTTCTCCTGCCCTTGAACCAGGTGTTCAAGCATAGCCTCAATCTTACTCTCAGGAGCTTTGGGTGGTGGGGATTGGTACCCTCCTTGCTGACCGTAGTTGGTGAAGTTTCGATTGGTGTTGTACCCAGATCTCTGACCCTGAAAACCAGAACCACCAACGTAGTTACAATCTTCCACTTCATTCTCAGCAGCAAAGTGGACGGCCTTTGTTGTCTTTCCCAGCAGAAGACTGTGCATAGAATCCAGCTGAGCTTTCACTTCAGCGATCTGCGACCCATCCTGATTACCAGCCAGCCTCTTGCGCTCGAAATCTGCGCTCTTGGTGCTACTACTAGAGGCAAAGTTCTCAATCAACACAATAGCATCCTCAGGATATCTGGTGTTGAAATTACCATTGCTCGAAGAGTCCAGACCCATCTGATATCTCCAATCTACTCCTCTGTAGAAAGTGCCCAGCAGCTGTACATCTGAGTATCCATGATGTGGACAATCCCTCTGGTACGATTTGAATCTTGTCCAAGCAGCCTTGAACGCCTCAGTAGGTCCTTGAGAAAAAGTAGAGATCTTATTCCTCAGATCTTCAGATCGTCCATCATCGTAGAAATTAATCAGGAATGCCCTCTTAGTGTCCTCCCAATTAGTTAGCGATCCAGCAGGTAGCTGCCTCAGCCAGTAGGTCGCTTCTCCACCTAGAGAGTAGGGGAAAAGCTTGCAGAAGAGGTAGTCGTAGGACACTCCATTGCTCTTGATGCTAGTGACCAAGTCCTCGAACTTCTCTACATGGTCCATTGGATGTTCATGAGGAAGACCATGGAAGAGATGCTGTCCTACTAGAGTGTAGTAAGCAGGTTTCAGCTCGAAGTCATTCCTCTCATACGCAGGAGGACGAATCGCTGACCGATTGGCGAAAAACTGCTCTGGCCTGTTGTACTCACCAATCGTTCTTCCACGATTAACCACATCATTCCTCGCGTTCCCAGCGACATTCGCAGCGACAACAGGAGCAGGTGGCATGACGATCCCCTCTCCATCCAGACGTTGTCCTTGCTCATTGCTCAACCGACCCTCTTGGTCTCTGTAAGCACCAGCTGCATCACGAACAAACTGATTGTTGTTAATCTTAGCTGATTTCTTTGCTTTCTTGTTTGTGCGTTCCACAAGTGCTAGTTGTTCCAGTGATAGATCAACTAGCTCAACGTTCTTGTTGCTTCTGGTTTCTCGATTAGGCATGCACCTGAAAACAAAAATCAAGAACGTAAGTAACTGAAATATACGTCGGGTATCGATCGATACTCAAGGGTATTGATAGATACTCGGGAGATTTAGACGAATTTTTTAGCTAAAATCTAATGGCGAATTGAGTCCCCGGCAACGGCGCCAAATTTGATATGCTCAAATTAATACCCTAAATAGTACTAAAGCAGTTGCTGCAGTAAATCAGGGGTCGAACACAAGAACTCAGTTATCACACAATTGATTGTATAGATTCAAAATACTCTAAATCAAAAAATGTAATTGAAAACAAGTATGCAAGTAAAAGTGTTGTAAATTCAGTTGGAGGCAGATAGGTTCAGGGTATTTCTCAGGAAATCAATGAATGCAGCTAAATTAACTAACATGATTCAGATTAAGCACGGTTCTAGAACTCAAATCACTAAAATATAGGTAACCAACTCTCGTTGCGAAAACTATCTAAATCTAAATCCTAGGAATTCCAAATCTATTTGCGAATCCTAAAGTCTAAATCAGCTTTAAAGTTCAAGTTTGATATGTTCACAAATCAATTAAACCAAATCTCTTTGCGAATAATCAATTCGCTCACTATAGGTTCTATCAGGTAATTAATCACACTCTCGTGCCTAATCAATTATAGACTACAAGTGAATAGTCAAAGTGTATAGTCAAAGTCAATAAATGTTGTTTGAATTGCAAGAATAGTCAAAGTGTAATAAACAAAGTGTAATAAACACTTGCCTCGAAAATGAAAAGAACAAATTACTACAAGTTTGACCAAAGACTAAAATAAATGTTGTTTGAATTGCAAGAATGACTCTAGGAATTCCCACCGAGAATTCCCACCGAAATTCTCCCGGGAAAGTTCCCCCCGGGAAAGTCCCTCGGGAATAAATCCCTCAGAAAATTTCCCCACGGAATTCTCTTTCAAAAACGGATTGTTAGCGGAGCAAGCCGGTTGCCTCGTTAAAACCTCTTACGGAAAACCCATTGGGACAAAACCGTAACAGGAAAAAGAGTACAACGCAACTTACTCAACGACCGAACCTCAAGAAGAACTCGATGATAAAGAGTTAAGGATCGGATGCGTAAGTTGATCCTCTTTGATCCGGATATTGCCAAGTAAGTTCCGAACCGCTTCCGCCAGCTTCCGTACCTTCGATCGGGTGATCGCTCCTTCTGGTACTTGCAATGCCTCGGCTTGAACTTCCGTGTCCGGAATCATATCATCCTCCCTCTCTTGAAAAGGATTTGACCCCAAATCGATTTCATCTGCAATATAAGGAATGATATCAGCAATGTTGAAGCTTGAACTAACAGTGTACTTACCTTGGAGATCAAGTTTGTAGGAGTTGTCGTTGATCTTTTCCAAAAATGTGAATGGTCCATCGACTCGCGGCTTGAGTTTGGAATTCCTTTCGTCCGGGAACCGTTCTTTTCGAAGATAGATCCACACAAGATCGCCGGGTTCGAACGTCTTTTTCTTCCGTCCTTTGTTGGGGTGTTTGCGGTATTGCTCCGTCTTGTGTTCGATGTTTGCCTTCGCCTTTTCGTGCATCTGTTTTACCAATTCAGCCCTTTTCTTTCCATCCAAACTCACATGTTCACTCAAAGGAAGAGGAGTTAAATCAAGAGGAGTAAGCGGATTAAAGCCGTAAACAAGTTCAAATGGCGAAAACAAAGTAGTAGCATGTTGCGCATGATTGATGCAAATTCTAAGTGCGGCAAACATTCTTCCCATGCTCTAAGATTCTTTTTAACAACAGTTCGCAAGAGAGTGCCTAAAGTCCTATTGACTACTTCTGTTTGACCATCGGTCTCCGGATGACAAGTTGTAGAAAAGCAAAGTTTCGTTCCTAATTTCGACCATAAGGTCTTCCAAAAATAACTTAGAAACTTTGTAACCCTATCCGAAACAATGGTTCTAGGCATGCCATGCAATCGAATTATTTCCCTAAAGAATAAATCAGCTATGTTCGATGCATCGTCGGTTTTATGACATGGAATGAAATGTGCCATTTTTGATAACCTATCAACAACCACGAAAATAGAATCACTACATTTCCTAGTCTTAGGCAAACCCAAAACGAAATCCATAGAAATATCAGTCCACAGTGCACTAGGAATGGGTAATGGAGTATACAGACATTGGTTTTGGCGTTTGGACTTAGCGTACTTACAAGTCGTGCATCGGCTACAAATACGTTCTACATCACGTTTGATATGCGGCCAATAAAAATGGTCTTGCACGATATGAAGAGTTTTAGCAATTCCGAAGTGACCCATGAGTCCACCACCGTGAGCTTCCCTAACAAGTAAATCTCGCAAAGAAGAATTAAGAATACAAAGACGGTTCTCGTAAAACAAGAAACCGTCGCTTTGAAAATATTTCCCAAAAGCGAATTTAGAAGAGGAAAGAAAGACTTCCTGAAAATCGGAGTCGGTTGCATAAGCATCTTTGATCATTTCAAACCCGAGAACCTTGGCGTCGAGTGTAGAAATTAGCGTGTATCTCCGGGACAAGGCATCGGCGACCACATTTTCTTTTCCTTGTTTGTATTGAATGACATACGGAAATGTCTCGATAAACTCAACCCAACGTGCGTGCACTACAAGAAAACTGCCCTTTTACAACTAAGAGAATCGTCGTAAATTGGTCGTAAAACATGTTTTACGACGGATTAGCGACGATTAACGTTTCGTCGTAATATGATCGTCGTTAATTGGAAATCGTCGTAAATTGGTCGTAATATTAAGGAGGACTAAAAATCGTCGTAAAATCGATGTAATTTATTCGTCGTAAAATCGATGTAAATATTCCATCGATTTTACGACGAATACATTACATCGATTTTACATCGATATCACGATGAAACATTACATCGATTTTACATCGAATTATACAATTTTTTTTCGATAATTCGTCGTAAATTAGTCGTAATAGGATGAAACATTACATCGATTTTACATCGAATTATACTATTTCTGTTTTGATAATTCGTCGTAAATTCGTCGTAAAAGGTAGCTGTAAATACGTTGGTAAATCGATGTAAAATATGCGATGTAAATTCGTCGTAAATTTTTGGACGATGTAAAATCGATGTAAAACTATTGATGTAAAATCGATGTAAATTATTGAACGATGTAAAATCGATGTAAAATATTCGATGTAAATTCGTCGTAAATTAAATATAATTTTATAAAATAAATTCAAAATATAAATTAAATTAAATAAAATTAAAAAAAAATAATTAATATAATTATATTTATAAATTAAATATTTATAAATAAATTCAAAATATAAAATAAAATTTAAAATACAAAATAAAATTCTTAATACAAACTATTGCCTAGCTGGAAAACGTAAATTATCAAAAAGCTCGTCGTCCGATCCATTCTGCTCCATATTCGCTCGTTCTTGCGCGAGCGGATCACTCGGCTGGCCTGATGTCGATCCTTCCTGCTGCCTCAGTGCAGCCGCCAAAGTCGGGTTAGTCAGGGCAATAATATCAAAGAGAGTGTTGTATCCTTGGATTGTTTTATCGTATCCTTGGATCTTCTCATCGTATACCACCTGCTTCGCCCGAAAAGTGTTGATCTCGGAGTTGGCGGTGTTTAACTCCGTCCGCAAAATAACCAGATCGTCGAAAAGCTGACGACGGGACGACGCGGCGGCACTATGTACGATCGATCCCATCCCTAAAACTCTGNATTAAATATTTATAAATAAATTCAAAATATAAAATAAAATTTAAAATACAAAATAAAATTCTTAATACAAACTATTGCCTAGCTAGAAAACGTAAATTATCAAAAAGCTCGTCGTCCGATCCATTCTGCTCCATATTCGCTCGTTCTTGCGCGAGCGGATCACTCGGCTGGCCTGATGTCGATCCTTCCTGCTACCTCAGTGCAGCCGCCAAAGTCGGGTTAGTCAGGGCAATAATATCGAGGAGAGTGTTGTATCCTTGGATTGTTTTATCATATCATTGGATCTTCTCATCGTATACCACCTGTTTCGCCCGCAAAGTGTTGATCTCGGAGTTGGCGGTGTTTAACTCCGTCCGCAAAATAACCGGATCGTCGAAAAGCTGACGACGGGATGACGCGGCGGTTGGTAATTTACGACGAATTCGTCGTAAAATCGTCGTAATACTGGAACCGAAAATTTAACCAATCGAAATTTCCCCCCACGCGGTAAATTAAATATTTTAGAAGTTACAATGAATTTACGACGGATTCGTCGTAAAATCGTTGTAAGTTTACAACGAATTTACGACGAATCTGTCGTAAATTCGTTGTAATAAAATAATTCTATACCCTAAACCCTAAATCACAATACACATATCATGGACGTAAGAACGAAGTATTGTGCATCTAATACTTCTAATATTTAACAATAGATTCAATAACGAAGATTGAATCTATATCGTCGTCGATTTCCATATCTTACATAATAATGTATAGCATTCGTTATTATATATAAGTATATTCGTAAAATGCATGACTTAAATAATGTAAATGATTTTGTAAAAACATAAACTTGTTTATACTATGATTAGAACTTACGTAAAACAAGATATAAGATAAAAAAAACCAAACATGTTAATCAAACCCTAAACCCTATATTTTAGATGTTACAACGAATTTACGACGGATTCGTCGTAAAATCGTTGTAAATTTACAACGAATTTACGACGAATCCGTCGTAAATTCGTTGTAATAAATTAATTCTATACCCTAAACCCTAAATCACAATACACATATAATGGACGTAAGAACGAAGTATATTTGTGCATCTAATACTTCTAATATTTAACAATAGATTCAATAACGACGATTGAATCTATATCGTCGTCGATTTCCATATCTTACATAATAATGTATAGCATTCGTTCTTATATATATGTATATTCGTAAAATGCCTGACTTAAATAATGTAAATGTTTTGTAAAAACATAAACTTGTTTATACTATGATTGGAACTTACGTAAAAGAAGATATAAGATAAAAAAACCAAACATGTTAATCAAACCCTAAACCCTATATTTTAGATGTTACAACGAATTTACGACGGATTCGTCGAAAAAATTGTTGTAAATTTACAACAAATTTACGACGAATCCGTCGTAAATTCGTTGTAATAAAATAAGTCTATACCCTAAACCCTAAATCACAATACACATATCATGGACGTAAGAACGAAGTATATTTTTGCATCTAATACTTCTAATATTTATCAATAGATTCAATAACGACGATTGAATCTATATCGTCGTCGATTTCCATATCTTACATAATAATGTATAGCATTCGTTCTTATATATAAGTATATTCGTAAAATGCATGACTTAAATAATGTAAATGATTTTATAAAAACATAAACTTGTTTATAATATGATTAGAACTTCACCGTAATGTTATTGATCGCATGGCAATCAACGCACATTCGCCACGTTTCGTCCTTCTTCTGTACGAGTAAAACGGGTACGGCACATGGGCTCATACTTTCCCGTATATGTCCCTTGGCCATCAGCTCGTCAACTTGATGCTGAAGTTCCTTTGTCTCAACAGGATTGGTACGGTAGGCCGGACGGTTTGGAAGTGTCGCGCCGGGTACGAAATCTATTTGGTGTTCGATTCCGCGAATCGGTGGTAATCCGATCGGACCGTCTTCCGGGAAAACGTCGGAGAAATCCTGCAAAAGAGAAGATATGCTGCTCGGGATATCCGGCTCAGGGTTAGACATACTCGAAAGATCATCCCTAAAAACTAATAAAACAAATGGTTGCCGAGAAATGAGAGCATGCTTAAGTTCACTCGGTTTGATAAGTAAAGATTCATTCACGAGTGGTTTATCATTTTTCTTGGATCCATCACTTTTAATTTTAAGAGAAGAAGTGGGCGAGGGATCGCTTACATTGCTCTTGCCCTGATTTTGCTCGAGCTTGAGTTGGTCAAGAAATACCTCATGTGGAGATAACGGTGCCAAAGTGATTTTCCGACCCTTATGCTCAAACGAATGTTTGTTGGTGAAACCGTCATGAACGGCTTTGCGGTCATACTGCCACGGACATCCAAGTAAGATATGGCCAGCCTCTATAGGTAAAATGTCGCACACGACCTCGTCCTCGTAACGGCCTATCGTCAACGGAACCGAAACTTGCCGGATAACTTTGAGTTGACGTTGGTTGTTCAACCACCGGAGATTATATGGCCTAGGATGCTTCATTGTCTCCATACCTAGTTTCTCTACTAAAGTAGTACTCGCAACATTAGTACAACTACCACCATCAATAATAAGAGAGCAAACCTTGCTTTTAATCATGCAACGGGTGTGGAATAGATTCTCTCGTTGCTCGTTCTCAACGACCGGTTCTTGGGCAAGAAGAACTCGCCTACCTACTAATAGCTCACCATCAACCGCATGCTCCTCATAATCATCGAAGATCGGGGTGGTTTCGGTTTCGTTTTCTTCCTCGTCGTCGGTAACGATATCGCCGTTGGCAAGGACCATCATTGCTCGCGGATTTGGGCACTGTTTCGCGAAATGTCCTTTGCCTCTGCATTTAAAACATTCAATATCACGATTCCAAACAACATTTGAATCACCCTTACCCTTGTAGTCGTGTCCGGAAGAGCTCGGCTTATAATCGGCCTTTGGCTTAGAATCGATCCGGGGAGGGTAAGTCGGTTTTCTCCTTTCGGGTAACTCGGTTTAGAGTTAGATGCAAACGGTGGGCGTGTGACGCCTTTGCGCTTGAACTGTTGTTCGAACAATACGGCTTTGTGTAACATCTCCTTGATGTTTCCGTAAGTCTCCATTTCAACACGGTCTTGTAGGTCGCGGTTCATACCGGCGAGGAACCTTGCCATCGTAGCGTCTCTTTGCTCCTCGATATCAGCCTTTAACATCAACTTTTCCATCTCTTAGAAATAGTCTTCGACGCTCCTACTACCTTGTGTCAAACGTCTCAACCTTTGGTGAAGATCGCGGAAATAGTGATTCGGTACGAATCGCCTATGCATCAATTGTTTCATCTCGTTCCACGTTTCCACCGGGTTTTCCCTATTTCTCCGACGGTTGGTCACAATTTGGTCCCACCAATCTACGGCGTAGTCATGAAACTCCGTTGCGGCCAAACTTACTTTCTATCTTTCGGAGAAACTTTGGCAATCGAAAACAAGTTCGATTTTCTTTTCCCATTCTAAGAAGGCATCCGGGTCGTTCTTTGCATGAAACGCCGAGATCCTAAGCTTCATGCCACCCAAGTCATCGTTTTGCCTTCGGGCTGGTAGACGTTGATGTCGGTTGTCGTCGGACGACCCGCTATAATCGTAGAAAGGATTATCTACGGGCATGACGTCGTGGTCGATCTCGCCTATTTCTTGTCGGTTCACGGCCGATGCTTCGATAGGATCGGTTTCCTCCGCCATGATTTCCTGGATTTTGTGCGGGTGTGTGCACTTCTAAAGCGGGCATGCAGTCACGTATTTCTTGTAGTAGCTGAGTGATGCCGTCGACCTTTTGGTCCATATCGTCAACTTTTTGGTCCATGCCGTCGACCTTTCGGTTTATGGCTTCCTCGCGTACTTTCCTTGACCGTGATGTTGGTTATTCGCTTTCGTCGTCCATGGTACCTCGTAAGAAAAGAAATGAGGAAGTGAATGACAAATTCAAGAGAAATCAAAGAACAAAAATATGACCTTTGAAATTCTGATTTTTCTCGAAAACAATTGGTATTAATTTATTATTATTTTTTTTGAATTGATTTAATTTGCGGAAATTAAATGAACTAGGATCTAATAAATATTTAAATTTTTTTTTTTTGATTATGGTTTAATTAAAAACGAATTTGCAAAAATAAATAAAAGAAGAAGATGAAAGGATAGAATTGATATCACCGATTTTGAGCAAGTGTCTCTGATACCACTTGATACGATTTGTCTTAGGACCGTCTTGCTCGAGTAAGGTGATGATCGGATATTCCTTGACTTTGAAGGATTCAAGAAGAAAGATGCTAAGGCGTGGGATATTAACCCGAAAATCCTTAGGCCCAATCTCACGAGAAAACTTGGAAACGAGGCGGTGGCAACGCCGATGGGAGAATTCAGGAAAGAGGATGATAAGGCGTGACCGGAAGGTCGAAAATACTTATGCCCCACTTTACGAGAAGAACACTCACGATCAACGGATCGAAGATTGCGTCTATGAGTCGCGGAAAACTCACAGATAAATCGAAAATATTTCTAAGAATAAAACCTTCTTAAGAAACGAGAGAGAGAGTATAAAACTCGAAAATGATAAGAGAAAATAGATTGATAAAAGTTACTTTGAGATTACAATGAGGAGAGATTATATAGAGAAGAGAAGAGAGAGAAAAAGAGAGTCAAAGTGTAATAAACACTTGCCTCGAAAATGAAAAGAACAAATTACTACAAGTTTGACCAAAGACTAAAATAAATGTTGTTTGAATTGCAAGAATGACTCTAGGAATTCCCACCGAGAATTCCCACAGAAATTCCCCCGGGAAAGTTCCCCCCGGGAAAGTCCCTCGGGAATAAATCCCTCGGAAAATTTCCCTGCGGAATTCTCTTTTGGAAACGGACCGTTAGCGGAATAATCTGGTTGCCTCGTTAAAACCTCTTACGGAAAACCCATTGGGACAAAACCGTAACAGGAAAAAGAGTACAACGCAACTTACTCAACGACCGAACCTCAAGAAGAACTCGATGATAAAGAGTTAAGGATCGGATGCGTAAGTTGATCCTCCTTGATCCGGATATTGCCAAGTAAGTTCCGAACCGCTTCCGCCAGCTTCGGTGCCTTCGATCGGGTGATCGCTCCTTCCGGTACGTGCAATGCCTCGGCTTGAACTTTCGTGTCCGGAATCATATCACGTTAGCAATGTCAAGTTGTAGAGCCTGTTTTGGTGCAAGCTCTCACTCTTATCCAGCCTGAAGGGCGTTACAGTCAAGCTATTGACGTTAAACGAGCGCTTGGTGGGAGGCAACCCACTGGTGAGTTTGTTTTTGAGTCGTTTTTCTTTTTATTTTCGTTCGTTTTGTGTTCGTATCAGGATAAACAAAGAGCAAACTCGAAATCGCCTGATTGTCGGTCGATACCCTTCAGTATCGATCGATGCCTTACGCGATTGAGACAGGTTCATGTCGATTTAAGTCTGGTATCGATCGATACCAGACTGTGTGTCGATCGATACTCAATGTTCCAGCAAGGTAACTTCTTGTTTTTCCCAATTTTATTATGTTCTTTTGTTTTATTTCACTGACTCTAGGTTAGATAACACTGGGGACAGTGTTGTTCAAGTCTGGGGGAGGTGTCTGCTGACATTGTTTTTGTTTTTCTTAGAGTCATTCGTTTTATCGAGTCAAAATTGTTTTATTGAGTCAAAACTTGTTGGAGATAATGATCATGTGCTTGAACCTATTGATTTGATTTTGTTTTTTAGTGCACAGTATTACAGGATCAGTTCTAGATCGACTAATGAAAAATCCAAAGACTGACCAGTTGACTAGAAAACATCCATGTTTCCAGCAGAGTTCTTCTGAAACCTGAGCCAACTTTTGCACTTCATCGATATGGTTAGTGTTCATAGAGCTTGATTCATCATTCATATCTGATAAAGGAACCCATGTGTTTAGAGTTATGGTATCTCTCTCCCCTGTTATAAGTTGATAAATAATAGCATAAAAGATGAAATGATTTTCTTCTGAGTAGAGGGCTAGGAAAATTTCCAGCGATCCCATTATTCTACTTAAGAGGGGATGATCACACAGCGGATTGGAAGTGAGGCTAGGATTTTCCTATGATGCCATTATTCGCCTACATCCTTTGATACATAGATAGGGAAGAATCGGGGATTCGGTGGCAAACACCATCAATACTCGCGTCTCATACCTTGATGTGTATATGCAAAGCTGAAAA
>PKML01043613.1:94392-131321 GCA_002933935.1 Eutrema yunnanense | reverse complement strand
TAGGTGAGCAAATTGATTATTCGCAAAGAGATTTGGTTTAATTGATTTGTGAACATATCAAACCTGAACTTTAAAGCTGATTTAGACTTTAGGATTCGCAAAGAGATTTGGAATTCCTAGGATATAGATTTAGATAGTTTTCGCAACGAGAGTTGGTTAGCTATGTTTTAGTGATTTGAGTTCAAGAACCGTGCGTAATCTGAATCCTGTTAGTTAATTTAGCTGCATTCATTGATTTTCTGATAAATACCTTGAGCCTATATTCTCTCCATTGATTTACAACACTTTTAATTTACGTAATTGCTTTCAATACAATTGATTTCCTTAGCGTAATTCAGTATCTATAATCTATTGTGTGTTTCCTTGAGTCTTTGTGGTTCGACCCCTAGCTATATTACAACTACTGCTTTAGTACTGTTAGGGTATTAATTTGAGCATTTCAGATACAATTGATTTGCTTTAGTATATGATGTTGAAAACATGGCCATTATCAGTTTGAGTGCACAAGTGTGGAGAAGGGAGTCAACTACGTGGAGTTTGATGAAGAAGAGGAACTGCTGCTGATGGCACACACCGACATGAGTAATGAAGAAGAAAAAGGGGTATGGGTTCTTGACTTTGGATGCTCGAATCATATGACTGGAGAAGAATCGTGGTTTATCGAGCTAGATGTAGATTTCAAGCACTCTGTTCGCTTGGGAAACAGCTCGAGGATGGCAGTCCAAGGAAAAGGGAAAATCAGAATCGAAGTGGAAGGGATCACACAAGTAGTAACCGATGTCTACCATGTTCCAAACCTTACCAATAACCTGCTGAGTATTGGACAACTGCAAGGGAAGCAGTTGATGATTCTGATCAAGAATGCCGTGTGCAAGATCTACCACAGCCAGAGAGGATTAATCGTGGAGACGCAGATGACAATAAATCGAATGTTTCTCATTTATGCCAAAAAAAACCAGTGACTGAAAAATGTTTCAAGATGGAGGAAGAAAGCTTGGAATCTCTTTGGCATAAACGATTTAGACACTTAAACAACAAGTCCATTCTGTTTATGCAGAAGAAGGAAATGGTGAAAGGATTACCAAATCTAAGAGATGAAGCATAGGTGTGTACAATATGCAATGTGGGAAAGCAGCATAGAGGCAAGTTCCCAAAGAATAGTAAGTGGAGAGCAAGTGAAAAACTGGAGCTGATCCATGCAGATCTATGTGGACCAATCACTCCAACCTCTCATAGCAGTAAAGAATATCTGCTGGTACTTGTTGACGATTTCTCTTGGAAAACATGGATTTACTTTCTTGCAGAGAAATCAGAAGCTTTTGAGACCTTTAAAGTCTTTAAAAGCTTTGTTGAGAAAGAAGTTAAGACTGTCATTAGAGGGTTGCGCACATATAGGGGATGAGAATTTATTTCTGACAGCTTTAACAAGTTCTACAGAGAGCAAGGCATTATACGACAACTGGCCGCAATTAACACTCCCCAACAAAACGGAGTAGCGGAGAGAAGAAACCATACAATCATGAATATGGTACGTTGCCTACTGATGATGAAGAGGATAATGAGGGAGAAGTGATTGAGATTGCATAAGAAACAGAGGAGATTGCCAAGGCCCCAAGAGCAGAAAGACAAGAGCTTGAACATGGTGAACAATAAAAAAGGGCAGGGACACGACCTAGTTGGATGCACAATTTGTAAGTGGTGAAGAGGTATGTGAAGAAGAAGATGCTTTGATGGGTTTTGTTTTTTTATATCTCCAATGATGATCCGGTGAATTTCTATGAGGCTGAAAAAGAAGAGAAGTGGAAAGAAGCAATGAAAATGGAGATTCAGTCCATTGAAAGAAAGCAAACCTGGGAAATGGTAGATCTACCACCTCAAGCAAAGAAAATTGGTGTTAAATGGGTTTACAAAATGAATTTAAATGAAGAAGGGAAGGTGCAGAAGTGCAAGGCTCGGTTGGTAGCAAAAATATATTCTCAAACCGCGGGAGTAGACTACACATAAGTATTTGCACCAGTTGCTTGATGGGATACAATAAGGAGTTTCTTGGCAGTAGCATATCAACGAGGATGGAGTGTTTATCAGCTCGACGTTAAAAGCGCTTTTATGTATGGTGAGCTGAAGGAGGAGGTCTATATAGATCAGCCTGAAGGGTTTATCAGAGCACGGGAGGAAGACAAGGTCTATCGTTTGAGAAAAACTCTCTATGGCCTAAAGCAGGCACCAAGAGCCTGGTTTAGCAGACTCGAAAGCTACTTCAAGAGGGAAGGATTTCAGAAAAGCAGCTATGATCACAGTCTGTTTTTCAAGAAATCTGAAAACAAGATCTTGGTGATAAGTCTTTATGTCGATGACTTAATATTCACTTGAAATGAAGAGCTCCTTTGCGCAGAATTCAAGTCATCGATGCAAAAAGAGTTCAAAATGACTGACATGGGGAAAATAAAGTTCTTTCTTGGAGTGGAAGTTCATCAAAGCAGTGGTGGGATGCACATATGTCAGAAGAAATATGCCAAGAAAGTGCTGGAAATGTTCAATATGTGGAGCTGTAACTCGGTCAAAAATCTAATAGTTCCTGGAACGATCATCAAAAAGGAGGGAAGCATAGGAGTTGACACATCACTCTACAAACAGCTTGTGGGATGCCTAATGTATCTTATGGTAACAAGGCCTGACTTGATGTTTGTAGTATGTTTGATAGCACGTTTCATGGCAGACCCCAAAGAAGAGCATATGTTGATTGCCAAGAGACACTACAAGAAAACATGCAGTTTGCAACGAACGATTTCGTTGCGAAAATCGTCGCAAATCGCCTGTACCATCGACTTTGCGAAGAAATTCAAAACATCGCTAACTGATCGTCGCAAACCAGAAATCGTCGTAAGAACGTCGCAAAATTACAAGGAATAAAAAATCGTCGCAAAATCGTTGGCAATAAATCGTCGCCAATTCGTCGTAAATTTTACATCGAAATTACGACGAATAATAAAACATCGTAATAACGATGGTAATACGAAGGAAATTAACGACAAAATAACGACAATTTAAGGATGCAAATCCGCGACGATTTAACGACGATATGTGTTTGCGACGATTTGGCGACAAAATGTTTTTGCGACGAAATGTTTTTGCGACGCTTTTGCGACGATTTGGCGACGATTTATTTTTGCGATGATGTGGCGATGATTTAAATTAGCGACGCTTTAGCGACGTTTGGTTTTTGCGACGATTTAGCAACGAATGTTAATTGTTTTTAGTTTTTAAATAATTTAATTATAAACTTAAATTTAATAATTAAAATTTAATAATTTTTCGAAAATTAAATTTGAAAATTAAAATTAAAATTATAAATATAATAAAAGTTTAATACAAAAAAACATTAAATAATAAAATTTATAAAGTTATATCGAAATCATCGATTCCGAAAATGTGATCGGGTTGCTGATGACTTGGCCCCGCATCAGCCGTCGCGGCTGCCTCTGCTCGTCTTTGGCGCTTCAGCTTCAACATGGCCTGCATTGTCGGGTTATCGATCGCCATGATGTCGAAGAGGTCATCATTCCCCGAAGTCTCCATCTCTAACGTCCGTTGAAGACTCGAAATCTTTGCCTGATTTATCGCAGCTTCGGTCTCAACCCTCTGCTGCAGACTCGTAATCGTCGCACGTAAGATGACTAGATCATCATCTGGCGATCGTCGTCGCGGAGCAAATGACGAGGCGGCCGAAACATCTCGAATAGATCTTAACCCGACGACTTTCTCCTTTTTCTTAGGAGCGACAAACAATTAAACTTACATTTAATGAAAATTTAAAAAGGAAATAATAAGCACAAAAAATATTTAGATATATACTAAACTATTGTAATACCTCCTCGAAGATCCGGTTCATACCGGTTGTGGTCAACCCTCCAGAATTGACCGAAGAACCGCCAGGAGATAGTTGCTGAGATATTAGCGATGATTTGGGGTTTAGGGTTTGTATGTATTTCAGTAAATCGTCGTAGTTGGCGACGATTTAGCGACGATTTCTATAAATCGTCTCCAATTACAACGATTTAGCGACGATTTACTGAAATACATACAAACCCTAAACGATCTCTATGTTTTAGTATTTTTTCAATCTCGATGAACCTATAGATGATTTGAAAATTAAGAGATCTCATTGCAAAATACAAGGAGATGCTAAGATGTTATTGCAAAATACAAGGAGATGTTAAATTTGCGACGATTCCCTTGAAATCCTGTTTTTAGGGACTTGACATCTCATTGCAAAATACAAGGAGATGTTAAAGTTTAGCCATAGGGCATAAAGTTTAGGGTTTAGGGTTTAGATGGGATTTCATAGAAATTGTCGCTAAATCGTCGTAAATTCGCGACGATTTTGCGACGATTCCTATGAAATCCCCTAAACCCCAAACTTCATCCCATCTCCGATCACCGCTCATTTTCCGCCGTATTTGGGGTGATTAATAAATTAAAAGACACATAGACACATATGTCTCGTAATTTATTAATCGCCACACCTACGACGGGAAATGAGCGGACATCGAAGATGGGATCAAGTTTGGGGTTTAGGGCATGTTAGGCCCAAAATCCACACCTAAAATCCGGCTTGATAAAATAGGCCTGGAATCAAGCCCAGCTTACTGAAAGGTCTCGAAGAGTAAGCTCGCGAGCTCCCTCAAATCTCCCAAGAACAAAAACAGAAGTTCTCTGATGAATAAAATAAAGCGTAGCCTAAACAATGGCTGAAAAATAGAATAAATAACCCTAAAACACGTTTTTCCTGAGACCTGGGCGAAACAGGTTCAGAATAAGTGAAAACCGAAATTTGTTTTTTATTTTTCGCATCATTAAACCGGTCGGTTTATGTTGGACAGTCTTCACGAAAACTGGCGTAACTTTTGATCGCACTGTTGGAATGACCTCAAACCACTTCTAAATGAAAGCTGATCCATTGCTTTATCTTGTATCACAATTTGAGCTCGATCCATCGGTGGTAAGTCCTTCAACGAATGCCAAACTTCTGACGTCTCTGCATGATTATGTATCTTCATATGCTCATTTTCACCCAAAACGGCTTATTTTCTCCCAAAGTCACCTAAAACCTGAAAAGACTCGATAAAGGACTAAAAGACTCTAAAAAGATACCTTGACTTGATAAAAGACACAAAAACAAATGTTAGAAACCGGTAAAAATACGGTTTATCAGCAAATCGGACAAGGGAAAATTGAGCCCGCACGCCTTGAGCCAAGCCTCATAAACACATATATCCCCTTTGGAGCATCCCATGGTCGTTGGTGACTATTCGGATTCATAACAGTTATTGCACCCGGGAAATGGAGGGACTCGATCAGTTCGTCAATCCCATATATCGATAAGAAAGTTGGCCCGACAATTAGTGGTCGAACCCAACGGAGCTCCGGGGTTTCCTTCTAAATTGCCTTCCAAAGGATTAGTCGGGGTAGCATCTCGACATGATGCCCCAACTTTTTCATGGGCACGGATCCTATCCTCCTCATCAAGTTGAGAAGCGATAGCTGTGTCACGTCGGATTTGCTCATCTTCCATCTTCTTTCGTTCAGTGTCCAACTCCCTCTCCAGCTCGACAGTGATCTCCGCATCGCGCTGGATTTGAGCTTCAACATGAGGAGGATGGACCCAAGGTCGGGGATTACTCGATTCGGCTCTATCATCACCAACTTGCCTAGACGAGGAGAGCCTCTCCACATCGACAAGCCGAGACTCGTCAGCCACAAGTAGATCATTGCCGACACCGTCTCCTCGATCGATATGTACCGGCCTATTGACACTCGCTGTCGGATTCGTCTCCCCGTTGAAGCGTTTTTGAGCCTCGGTTTCGACACTATCCCGGTCACAAAAACCAGGAGCTTGCGTCGAAGACAGAACGGCAGCATGAACTCATGCGCGGCGCGAACTGCGACGAACTAGTGGAGGAACATCTGATTGGTCATCCATCGCTAAAATCTACGGTTAAGGTACTCGACAAGAGAGAACCGTGAAGGACATATGAAGAGTCGCGAAACATAAAGAAGAAATTGTAAGAAAATTAATCAGAGAATCACGAGAAGCAGGCGAGAGTGGCCCGAAACCCAAAGATCTTCAAACAAATCAAAGGAATTCACCGTAGAGATCGTCGAAATCCGATTACAAAACCCAATAAATAAGCAAAACCCTAGAAAGAAGAAAGCAAGAATTAGAGAGAGAAAAGAAGAAATGGGTTACCTTTATGAGCAGAGAAATGAGGAAAACTGAAGATTCAAGGAAATATATAGAGAGAGAAATAATCATGACAAAATTCCTCGATTCCCGCGATAGTTGATGAAACTTAAACGACATGTCTTCTTAAGGAAGATTCGCCGAACTCAAACATCCGCCGAGGTCGTTCATCAAAAGAAATAGACTTAAAACCGTCAAGACAAAAACACCGATCTCAGCTCCAACCGGGCTAATGAATTCTCCATAAACTTCGCCGAACTCAAAGGACTCGTTCGCCGAACTGAGGGGGGGGGGGGCTTATTGTTAGAGGTGAGTTTAGCACTCCCCGGTTTAACCCGGTTTGAACAAAGACCGGCCCAATTGATTATGGTTAATGATGGTTCGAACTGAGTAGAGGGGGCTCATGATCGCAACCAACGGGCCGAGCTCATCCAAAAGCCCAACTTGTTGCTAAACGCGCCGACCTCCGAGAATTGCGGAATCTTTCCCAATTTTGTTGGGAGAAAAGGAATATTTCCTTATCCTAATGGAACTAGGAAAAGGAAATCCGGTCGATTTAGGCCGACTCAGAACCCTATAAATAGGGAGACTCTCGCCACAATTCGGATCATCCACAATCAACTGCGAGACCTAAGAGACCAAGAGCTGAGACTTTAGCTTTTAACTTCTTAGTGATCAAATCATATTTATACGATCTAGCAATCTTGTAACTCCGCCAAGTTTAATCAATAAACGAGATTCGATCTATTGAGTTTACTATTTTGTCCCTTGTGTGATTTTTAGAATCAACAGTATTGTAGCTATGAGCAAAGAGACCAGACCATTATGAGACATCCACTAAAATTGGAACAAAGAGATCAAAAGACCTTGTGTGATTTCTTTAGAACTCTGCAATGACCATCATCTTAGCGATCCACATATTGCTTAACCAACTTCAAATCAAACCACCATGTACTTCTCTGCGGGCATTGCAGCTTTCCCAGATTCACCACATTATCTCACAAAATGATTCAAAAGGCATCATTACTGGGTCTCACCGAAAGATCATAGTGCCAAGGACCTTCTAGACTCTTTCCCTTTCGATATCATGACAAGACAACTACACAACTTTGGTATCTTTCTCTCCCCCAGATTTATTCTTTTCTCATTCTCTTTTTCGCAGGGTTAATGGCTGATGAAACGCGAGTACTGATGGTTTTTGCCACCGAATCCCCGGTTCATTTTAGTGCCACCCTTTCATTCTCAGGTGTAGGCGAATAATGGTATTACAGGAAATTTTTCTAACCTCGCTTCCAACCTTAGTGTGATCATCTCTTTCAAAGTAAAATAATGGGGTCGATGGAAATTTTCCTATCCCTTTACACGGAAGAAAACCATTTAATCTTTTCTGCTTATTTAACAAATGAGGGGGAGAATTACCATATTTTCACACTGATTGTCTTTGTCAGATACGAATGAGGAGTCAAGCCCTGAAGACACCAACCCCCAACGATAAGGTAAAAGGAAGAGCTCAGAAACTAGCTTAGGCCATTGAATTTCTGTAGAGACATGGATGCCTATGATGAACTGGTAAGCCCTTGGATTTTTCATTAGTCCGATCTGGAGCTAATTCTGCAACAATGTTCACTTAGATGTAGATAAGAACAGAAAATCCAAGAAAGTGATCATAATCTCCAACAAATTTTGACTCAAGAAAACGACTCAAGAAAAACACCAAAATGACTCAATAAAGAAAACAAAATAAAGAAAACAATGTTAGTAACGACAGAGACCCTCCCCCAGACTTACTTCACACTGTCTCGGTGTGAAAATTAACAAGAGATAAGGCAAAAAGTAGTTGGAATTTTTTTTTATTTTTTTATTTTTATTTTTTTCGAAAACAAACTCACATGGGATCGATCGGTCCGTCTGGCAGGTCGATCCAGCAATGAAGCGGTATAGGGGATCGATAAATCCAATTTTGTTTTTCTTTTTTTAGAAAAACCTGAAACAAGGAGAAACAAAACCAAAAATCAACTGCAAAAAGACAAAGAAAAGAGTAGTATGTACACGTACCGGTGGGTTGCCTCCCACCAAGCGCTTGTTTAAAGTCGCTAGCTTGACTTTGGTTCAGGTTTCAGTTAGGATGAACATCAGAACTTGCCCCGAAACAAGTTCTGCAATCAAACATCTCCAGCTTCATAATTCTGCTCATCATCCCCTTTACAGCATATTTTCCTTTCTCCTTCAGCTCCGAAGTGAGAAGTGCTTTGACCTTTGAGAATGGCTTCGATGTTTCCTTGCACTTCACCTCATACTCAATTGAGTTTCCATCAAATCTCTGAGGGATCAAAGTCATGTGAGAATCACCCTTGACTCTTTTACTCTTCACCTTTCCTCTTGCCTTAGCCTTAGCCTTTTTGATGTCTATCATGCTGATGATAGGAGGATCATCTAAGATTTCCTTGACTGCGTTCTCCACATAAGGTTATGTCCAAGGATCAACCACCAGCGTCTCTCCTGTGACAACACAGATGCAAGAGACGTGTTTTGGAGCTCCTCTAGTGGGAATGGCTTTGTAGAAGACCTTTTTGTCAATGTTAGAGAATGAGATTCTCTTATTAGGCATGTCTAGAACTGCACCCACTGTGGCCATGAATGTTCTTCCAAGGATCAAAGGTATATTCGAACATTCATTCATCTCCACAACCTGAAAATCAGTAGGAATTAGACAATCTCCTACTTTAACAAGCAAATCAGGCATGGTACCATATGGAGTCGTGGTGGAATAGTTCGCAAATGCGAGAGTCGCATTAGGAGGTCTTATATCAGCAATGCCCAACCTCTCTGCAATAGCCTTTGACATGAGATTCACGCTAGATCCAGAATCGACAAGAAATTTTTTAAATTCAACTCTAGAGATAGAACATAAAACTTCCCAAGGTCTAAAATCTTAGACAACTGCTTCATTGGTGTTGGTGTGCTCCTTGCCTTGATAAAGAGTGCCTTAATCTCTTCTAGAGTTTCTCTGCAATACTTGAAGGGATCAAGCAAAGGTCGGTCTTCTAAGGCCTCTTCAAATAAGATATCATGGGGATCTTTCTCACCATTCTGTCAAAACCACTCAGCTTCTCTGCACTAATGGGTTTCCTGAGGTGTCTAGGGGGCATATGATACGGGATCTTGGGTACATATGGTTGTGGGGTGATGGAGGTGTGCTTCTCCTCTGCTACAACAGCATGTGCTTCATGCTCATCCATCAACTCAGGTGCAGTCTCCATCTTATCATCAACTTTTACCGCGTTGCAATGCTCTCTGGGATTAGTCTCAACTTTTCCAGGAAAATTTCCTAGCTGTCTCCTAATAGCGTCTGCGGTCTGAGCTACCTGAGTATCAAGTTTTTTCACATGAGTTTGGATGTCTTCAAACTTGCTGTTGAGGTCCTGATACATCAAATCTACCTTGACATTTATCTCATTAGCCATCTTTTGTTGATGTATATCATCAACTGCTGCATCATAGCTTCAAGTTTAGATTCCTGATTGGGCTAAGAGTTGGAGAATTGTTGTTGTTGTTGAAATCCTCCTTGATTCTGCTGGAAATTGTTCTGCCCCTGATTTTGCATGAACGTTTTCTGCCGGAAACCCTGTGCAAATGGCTTCTGTCCCGAATTTTGCACGCCAGTGTGCTGAAATCCTTTGGAGAAAATGCTAGCGCCCGGATTTTGCACGAATGGTTTATGCAGAAAATTATATGCGCCCTGATTTTGCACGCCCTGATTTTGCTGTGGATAAATCTGATTCTGAAAACTGTGCAGTCCCTGATTTTGCACGTAATTCACCTCTTCCTGATTTTCTGGTTCGCCATCAGCAGCTTCCTGATAGAATCGGCCATCCCCATTGCCTTCACAGTAGTTCACGTCTTTTGGGTGGATTTGCATAAAGGTAGTCAAGTTGTTTATCTTGGTTGTCAACTCGTCTTTCATCCTGGACTCAATGCTGTTGACGCGCCTCGTCCTATCATACTCAGGACGGCGATGACTAGAACTTGCAGCTAGGTTCTCAATCAAGGTGTAAGCTTCCTCCTTGGTCCTTGTCATGAAATCAGCTAGCTGCATTCAGAGAGTTCTTGAAGTCCCAGTCTACTCCGTCATAGAAGATGTTTAGCACTTGCTCATCTGAGTAACCATGATGAGGACACTCTCTGAGGTATTCTCTTAATCTTTCCCAAGCTTCATTGAACGGCTCACCCATATTCTGTTGAAACTGAGTAATCTTAACCCTGAGAGAAAATGTCTTGGACTTGGTGTAGAATTGATCGAGGAAGGTTGATCTGGTTGCTTCCCAAGAGGTCAACGAACCAGGAGCTAAGGACTTGAGCCACCTCAGTGCTATGTCGCTCAAAGACCAAGAGAAGAGCTTGCACTTCAAGAAATCCGCAGGGACTCCATTCGAGCTTGTCGTGCTGCAAATCTCCTCGAATGTCTCTATATGATCCATGGGATTTTCTGAAGCTTTCCCATAGAACATATGCTACTGGACAAGAGAGATGATATGAGATTTGATCTCAAAATTTTGCCTCTGAATAGGTGGTGGGCGAATAGCGGCCCTATCCTGATAGAATGCATGAGGAGTATCGACAGCACCAATGGCTTGGCGTAGAGGAGGTTGTCGAACATTCCTCTGGTTTGCAGCATTCCGAGCTTGCATCAGTCTCTGATGTGCTGCAGCGGCTTGCCTCTGCAGTTCCTCAGCTTGCCTTCGGACAGCAGCAACATCATCAACGTCAGGTTCGATGCCATCATCATAAGCATTGAGAAGAGGGTTTATGGGGTTCCCTTCTGCGTCATACTCAATCTGATGGTCATCATCAACAAGTGGTTCTTGGAGATTGCGGTTTCCTAGTAAGTTGGCCATTTCTCTCCTCCTCCTGTTGTTTTCTCGTTCTATTCTTGCGAGCTCTTCGTTGTTTACCTGAAGTAGATTTCTAGAACCTTCACTTCTGGTCATACACCTGAAACACACGCAGAAATAAAACTAATTAGTAATTACAAAAATAAATTCTTAGTCTGAACTTTCGTCCAAGAATCGTAGGCAACGTTTTTGGTCCCCGGCAACGGCGCCAAATTTATTTGAGTGGTTTTTACACAGTCAATTAATAACTAAAGTGCAGACTACTGCAATCATAACAGTATATCGATGTAGTACTTTAGGATCGAATCCACAGAGACCAAGTGTAACGCTACGAGAATGCAGAAGGAAAGTAAATCTAAGACGAATGATGTTTGTTTGTAGGTTGTAACTTTTAAAACTAAGAATGATGAATGGAAAGATATAAATTCGATAAAAGAAAGCGCTAGGCCTTTAGGTAATTCGCATGAAATCCAGATTCACTAAACAGATTATTAATTAGGGAATGAATTAAGAACCGTTCTCGAACTCAAACATGAATGTCTAGCTAGCCCACTGTAGTGGTACTAACTACTATGCCTATCAACCTAAGAATCTAAATTTTCGTTTGACCTTAAAATTCTAGGCAAGCATTAAAGTTCAGGTTTTATTAGTTCACAAATCGCCTTAGCATCAGCTTTCGTTGGCTAAGGACGATTTGCACATCTATGTTCTATCAGGAAACCTAAATCACTTTTGATGTTTTGGTTAATCCTAAGATCAGAAACTAGGTGATTAATCTAGTCTAAGCCTTAAATTCAACAATAGATGAAGAACTCTATGTAATTCCCTAATCTAACAGATCATGTTTCAATGATTCATGGAGAATCCCTTGAAACCCTAAAAACCTAACATGAGGATTACTCAGACATTGAAGCAATCAAAACACAGAGATTCAAAGAGAAATTCATAATCCAATAAAAAGGAAATCAAAATAGGGTTCATAAATCTTCTCCGGTACGAAGTAGAGATTCGTCTCCCTCAAATCTCCCAAGAACAAAAACAGAAGTTCTCTGATGAATAAAATAAAGCGTAACCTAAACAATGGCTGAAAAATAGAATAAATAACCCTAAAACACGTTTTTCCTAAGTCCTGGGCGAAATTGGTTCAGAATAAGTGAAAACCAAAATTTCCTTTTATTTTTCGCATCACTAAACCGATCGGTTTTTATTGGACCGTTTTCACGAAAACTGGTGTAACTTTTGATCGCACCGTTGGAATGATCTCAAACCACTTCCAAATGAAAGCTGATCCATTGATCTATCTTGTATCACAATTTGAGCTCGATTCATCGGTGGTAAGTTCTTCAACGAATGCCAAACTTCTGACATCTATGCATTATTCTACATCTTCATATGATCATTTTCACCCAAAACGGCTCATTTTCTTCCAAAGTCACCTAAAACATGAAAAGACTCGATAAAGGACTAAAAGACTCTAAAAGATACCTTGACTTGGTAAAAGACACAAAAACAAATGTTAGAAACCGGTAAAAATACGGTTTATCAGCAAATCGGACAAGGGAAAATTGAGCATGCACGCCTTGAGTCAAGCCTCATAAACACATATATGCCCCTTTGGAGCATCCCATGGTCGTTGGTGACTATTCGGATTCATAACAGTTATTGCACCCGGGAAATGGAGGGACTCGATCAGTTCGTCAATCCCATATATCGATAAGAAAGTTGGCCCGACAGTTAGTGGTCGCACCCAACGGAGCTCCGGGGTTTCCTTCTAAATTTCCTTCCAAAGGATTAGTCGGGGTAGCATCTCGACCTGATGCCCCAACTTTTTCCTGGGCACGGATCCTATCCTCCTCATCAAGTTGAGAAGCGATAGATGTGTCACGTCGGATTTGCTCATCTTCCATCTTCTTTCGTTCAGTGTCCAACTCCCTCTCCAGCTCGGCAGTGATCTCCGCATCGCGCTGGATTTGAGCTTCAACATGAGGAGGATGGACCCGAGGTCGGGGATTACTCGATTCAGCTCTATCATCACCAACTTGCCTAGACGAGGAGAGCCTCTCCACATCGACAAGCCGAGACTCGTCAGCCACAAGTAGATCATTGCCGACACCGTCTCCTCGATCGATATGTACCGGCCTATTGACACTCGTTTTCGGATTCGTCTCCCCGTTGAAGCGTCTTTGAGCCTCGGTTTCGACACTATCCCAGTCACAAAAACCAGGAGCTTGCGTCGAAGACAGAACGGCAGCATGAACTCATGCGCGGCGAGAACTGCGACGAACTAGTGGAGGAACATCTGATTGGTCATCCATCGCTAAAATCGACGGTTAAGGTACTCGACAAGAGAGAACCGTGAAGGACATATGAAGAGTCGCGAAACATAAAGAAGAAATGTAAGAAAATTAATCAGAGAATCACGAGAAGCAGGCGAGAGTAGCCCGAAACCCAAAGATCTTCAAACAAATCAAAGGAATTCACCGTAGAGATCGTCGAAATCCGATTACAAAACCCAATAAATAAGCAAAACCCTAGAAAGAAGAAATCAAGAATTAGAGAGAGAAAAGAAGAAATGGGTTACCTATATGAGCAGAGAAATGAGGAAAACTGAAGAGTCAAGGAAATATATAGAGAGAGAAATAATCATGACAAATTCCTCGATTCCCGCGACAGTTGAAGAAACTAAAACGACATGTCTTCTTAAGGAAGATTCGCTGAACTCAAAAATCCGCCGAGGTCGTTCATCAAAAGAAATAGACTTAAAACCGTCAAGACAAAAACATCGATCTCAGCTCCAACCGGGCTAAAGAATTCTCCATAAACTTCGCCGAACTCAAAGGACTCGTTCGCCGAACTGAGGGGGGGGGGCTTATTGTTAGAGGTGAGTTTAGCACTCCTCGGTTTAACCCGGTTTGAACAAAGAGCGGCCCAATTGATTATGGTTAATGATGGTTCGAACTGAGTAGAGGGGGCCCATGATCGCAACCAACGGGCCGAGCTCATCCTAAAGCCCAACTTGTTGCTAAACGCGCCGACCTTCGAGAATTGCGGAATCTTTCCCAATTTTGTTGGGAGAAAAAGAATATTTCCTTATCCTAATGGAACTAGGAAAAAGAAATCTTGTCGATTTAGGCTGACTCAAAACCCTATAAATAGGGAGACTCTCGCCACAATTCGGATCATCCACAATCATCTGCGAGACCTAAGAGACCAAGAGCTGAGACTTTAGCTTTTAACTTCTTAGTGATCAAATCATATTTTTACGATCTAGCAATCTTGTAACTCCGCCGAGTTTAATCAATAAACGAGATTCGATCTATTGAGTTTACTGTTTTGTCCCTTGTGTGATTTTTAGAATCAACAGTATTGTAGCTATGAGCAAAGAGACCTGACCGTTAGGAGACATCCACTAAAATTGGAACAAAGAGATCAAAAGATCGTGTGAGAAGAAAACTTAAGGATCACAAAAGCATACATAATCAAAACATTTGATCTTAAAGCATACAGACTGAAAAACATTTGATCTTAAAGCATACAGACTGAAAAACATTTGATCTTAAAGCATACAGAGAGAGATTAACGAGATCCTTGAATTCACCGAACTCCGGCGGGATCTCACCGGAGAATCCGTTTTCGAATAGTTGTTAAGAAACGAGATTGTTGAGAGATCTGAGGTCCGATAAATCGCCTTCTAGACTATTTTGCAGATGCATCCACGTAAGTCTTATTCTTCAAGCTTCCTATTACCAAAACATAATTGCTGAAAGAGATATAATTTTGGTATTGATTTCCCAAATTGTGGAAGATGATACATACTTGTATTTATATACATGGTTAAGCTAAACCAGAACATTAAACCAATCTTAATTTACTATACAAGTAAACCAGTCTATACAATTGATAGCCTCCCTCAAGATGACGGTGAAAAGATATTGTGAACACCCATCTTGGATATAAATCTCGGAAAAGGGCTGGATAAAGTGCCTTTGTCAAGACATCTGCAAACTGTTGATTACTTCTAACATACATCGTCTTAAAAAAACCAGAATCAATAGCCTCCCTGACCTTGTGATAATCTATTTTAAGATGTTTAGTGCGCTCATGGAAAACGGGATTGCTTGCAATGTGCAAAGCCAATGTGTTGTCACAATAGAGATAAGCAGGAAGTGAAGTTGGCACACGAAGATTTTGCAATAAGCGATATAACCAAATCAATTCATTTGTAGCCATATGCATAGCACGATATTCTGCTTCATATGTGCTAGCAGAGACAATATCTTGCTTCTTCGATTTCTAAGAGATTAGTGAATCACCAATGAACATCGCATAACCAGTTACAGATCGCCTGGTGTCTACACAAGCTCCCCAATCTGAATCACAATACTCTCTCAAGTCAAACTTAGCATCTGCAGCATAGAATAAACCTTGACCTATTGTGCCCTTTAGATATCGTAAGGCCTTGTGAACTGCTTGTAAGTGTGTGACACGAGGAACAAATGGATACTAGGCCAATTTAGACACATCAAAGCTAATGTCTGGCCTGGTGAAAGTTAAATACTGCAGCTTCCCAACTAACCTTCGGTATTGCTTTGCATCAGCCAATACCTCTCCCTCATCCTTTAAAAGTTTCTATTTAGGTTCCATTGGAATGGAAGAAGGTTTGCAACCTGAAAATCCACATGATTCTAACAAATCCAGGACATATTTCCTTTGGTTAACAGAAATACCTTCACTAGATCTCGCAATCTCCAATCCAAGAAAGAATTTTGGAGGACTAAGATCCCTGAGTTTGAAATGAGAACTCAATTGGTTCTTCAGATCATTGACAACATCATCATCAGTACTAGCTATCAAGATATCATCTATATAACCAGAACCACCAAAAACTTTCCATCGAACTGTCTAACAAACATTGTATGGTCACCATTGCATTTCTCAAATCCCAAAAGAACAAGAGTAGATGATAATTTGAGAAACCATTTCCGAGAGGCATGTTTGAGACCATAAATGGATTTCCATAATCTGCAGTCAGCATTTGGAGAAACTATTTCACCTTTAAGTTTCTAATAACCTGGAGGAAGCTTAATGTGGATCTCCTCATCCAACTCACCATTTAGAAATGCATTGGATACATCAAGTTGTGTGAGAGACCATTTCAGTTTAGGTTCAAGAGCCAGCAGAAGTTTCACTATAGCTAGCTTAGCAAAATGTGAAAAAGTGTCCAAAAAATCTATCCCTTCCTGCTGAGTATAACCTTTGGCAACTAAACGAGCCTATCTTTCAATACTCCCATCTGTGTGATACTTCACTGTAAAGACCCATTTACAGCCTATAGCACCCTTTCCTTGAGGTTAATCACATACACTCCATGTACATGTCCTTTTTGTAGCTCCCATAGCATCACACCATACATGAAATAATTGTGCTTTGAAAAATTTTGTGGTATGGAAATATTGGTGATAATGTTAAGGAAAACACGAAAAAGCTCAGATATGTATGAATAAAAGATGTAATTTGTAATAGGATAAGGTGTAGTTAGCTTAGTAAGAGTATTATTATAACAATGATAGTCCTGCAAGTGTTTTGGGAGGTTGATTTGTCTGCGAGACTTGGATTCGAAAGGAACCCAAGTCTTTGAAGATAACACATAAGATGTAGAATGTGTATCATATGATGTTTGCACTAGAGGCAGAGGAAGCAGGAGACTGAAATAGAGGAAAGAAGTCATTTGCATCATCTTTAATGTTAGATGATACAAAAGGAAAAATATTCTCATGAAAAATAACATGCCGTGAAATGGAAACAAAATGTCTATCTATATCTAGTAGCTTATACCCTTTGTAACCAGTATGATATCCTAAACACACACATGCTTTGGCTCTAGGTTCAAATTTATGTCTATTTTTAGGTGAAGTAGAACTGTACCACATACATCCAAAGGATTTCAAAGATTGATAATCAGGAAGCTTACTAGTTAATTTCTCAAAAAGAGACTTATTATCTAGAACTGGAGAAGGCAACCTATTAATAAGAAACATTGCCGTTAACACGCAACTCCCCCAGAATTCTAATGGTACTCGATATTGAAATAAAAGGGCTTTTGCTACATTCAAAATGTGCTGATATTTTCTCTCTACAACAGAGTTTTGTTCAGGTGTTTCATGACAAGAGTGATAAGCAACAATTCGTTTTTCCAAGTATAGTTCACTGAATTTCAATTCATGAGCATTATCAGATCTAACAAATTTCACTTTCGTATTAAATTGAGTTTCAACCATTTGAATGAAAGTGTGAAAAATATGTAAGACATCTGATTTAGTATGAAGCATATATATCCAAGTAGCTCTACTGTAATCATCAACAATTGTAAAAAAAATACTTATAACCATCAACAGTATGAATAGAAAAAGGACATCATGTATCAATGTGGACTAACTCAAAAGGAGAAGTACACATGTTGTTTCGAGATTTAAATGGGAGATGCTTCTGCTTAGATAAATGACAAATATTGGAAGTTTTATTCAATTTAGACTTTTCCAAATTCAATACATCAGAAAGAGAATCTATCTTAGACTGAGATGAATGACCTAATCTCTTAAGCCATATAACAGAATCCACTTGTAAACTAGCACAAGAAGGATAAATACCTGACAAAGAGACACTTTATTTGCGTTATTGAAATCTAGAACATACAAGTTTCCAACTTGACTACCTTGACCAATCATCAATTCTCGTGTAATTGCCTGAATAAAACATTCATCAGCAATAAAACTAACTTTAGAATTAAGAGTTTTAGTCAAAACACGCACACTCAACAAATTGAATTTGAATTCACGAATATAAAGCACATTATATAGAGAGATAGCATCAGTAAGTTGGATGAATCATATGCCCATTATCTTAACTGTGTAGCCATTAGGGAGTGTAACAAAGGTTTTATCTAGGGCTGTGTAACTAGTAAATAGGTCTCTAGTATGAGTAACATGATGAGATGCCCCCATAATCTATTACTCAAGCTCTAAGAGACACTTATGGTTCCTTAGATATAGAAGAAATGAGCATGTCATGATAAGAGTTATTGTAGAGACTCAGAAATGTACCTGATACCGAGGAGATAATAGGTGCAGAAGTTGAAGTCGAAGTATAAGCAATTTCAGGTGGAGACATAATACTAGGAGTGTGAAGCTTGGAACTAAAGTACGGTATCATTGTTTGAATCTGATCCTTTGGCATGTTTTCAAAATCATTGTTCATCTTCTGCTTTGAATTTTCCAAAACAGATGTGGAATGAATGTTGTTGATAACATCCAAATTTGTAGTCCCCACAGTTTGTATTGCATTTCTTTTTGGATGAACAGGTGGGAACCTTTGTAGCTTGTAGCATCTATCAACTATCAACTGTATAGCCAATCTTCAGGCAGTGAGAACATTTAGGTTTCTTAAAACCTCCTTGAGATAAGAGAATGTGAGACTTATCAGAAATATTGGATTCTTGAACTTGAAGAGCAGGTGGATTGGTGAGCACCTTGTTAGCAAATTCTACTTTCATCTTGATCCAACATGTCATATATCTCAGATAATCTAGGGCTTGGTCTCATGTTCAAGATCTGACCCCGTATGATAGCAAAGTTATCATTTAATCCCATCAAAAACTGAATGATCTTGTTTGTTTCAGAATCTTCTATCAACTCTTTCACATAATCACAATTGCATTTTTTTGCAGAATTAGTCTTCGTATTTGCAAGTTATTCCCATAGAGTCTTCTTCTTGGTGTAATAAGTAGATAGATCTAGAGAACCTTGCTTAAGAGTGTAAGTGGACTATTCAAGCTGATATTTGCATGGCAAATTGCTAACACGAAATCGCAGAAACATATTATTCCACATTTCAACAGCATCTTCATAATACAAAATACTATCATAGGTTTCTTTATTCACCACATTCATCACCCAAGCTTTAACCATACTATTGCATCTACTCCATATCTTGAACATATTATCAGTTACGCCAGGCCTAGGAAGAGTTCCGTCTACAAACGTAAATTTGTTCTTCACATCTAGACTTATTCTCATTGCAATATACCAGTTATTGTAATTTGTTCTGTCAAGGATGTGTGAGACAATAGACAGACGATCTGCGGAATGAAGGAAGAACGGGCTGTGTGCATTATCATATGACTCAGTTCCCATCAAAATCATACCAGACGGATTGCTACTAGTCGAGCGGTGAGGAAGTGGAGTCATGATAATATCGGCAACAACTAGTGAAGCATATTGATAAGCCCGTGACCTATCACAGAAGAAAGGGGGAGAAGGGAATAGGCCAGTGACCTATCGGAAGAAGAAGAAGATAGGAAAAAGTATATTTTGATTGATGATCGTAATTGATAGATTGTTTACACAGAGGTATGCCTCTTCTTATAGGGAAAGAAACTAAACGACAGTGCAGTGTTTAATCGATAAAAGACCTAAAACTTATGTGGGTCCAATCTTGGCCCAATACGAGAGCATCGCGTGCTTATCAATACTCCTCCATTGAAGAACCACCTTGTCCTCAAGGTGGAAGAAATGAAACTGAAGGCAGCCATCTGAAATTTTGCAGAGACAGAGTTCCAAAGCTTTTGCAGTTGAAGCACTTCGTACCTGAGATCTTCATCATCCTTTTTCATCTTCTGATTTTCTATTTTTCTCGTTTGCACTTGTGCTTCAATTGAAGTTTCAAACTCTGAACCCATGGGTCTCATCTTCCTTCACTCAAACTCACCGAAGTGATCATTTTCCCATTGTATGCCTTTTTCCCAAGGAAACCCACAACTTAAAGCTACCTTAGTAATGTAACCCTCATGCAAAGAAGAAGATATGATTTTACAGAAACAATCACCGTACATGAAGCAGACCTCAGCCAACCAAATTAACGCGAAAGAGCTATTGCTGCTCACAAGTGAAAGCTGAGAACTCTGACATATCTTCTTGCCAGTATTGTTCCCTTCATAAGACATGTAAATCACCTTGTGTTGATCCTTTTTAGGAGAAATGACAGCATCAATCTCGGATTTGAAAACAGGATATGGAGAGATAAACTGCTCTGGTGGCCGTTGCAAGTGAAACTCGCCAATGGTGAGGATTCTAACCGAAATGTTCTCAACTGTTCTTACAATGAACTGCCCGACCCTAGCTCCTTTGACAGCATCTTCACTTCTGAGTATATAATTTAAACAGCTCTTCTCCAAGTATCTAAGGTTGTTGATGAATTCATTGATCCTGCAAAGTACCATTATATTAAAACCCGCTCCAACTCGCTTTAAGATCAAGACAATTGTGACTCCAACATCTCCTGCAAAATTGTTTCCCTTCTTAGCATCGGCTTCAACGTTTCTTATCTTCATATCTTCTGTGTCACACAACAGCCCTTTGTATATACCATTAATCACCTCGTCAACTTCATCAGTCCTTAGTTTCTTCTTTACAACATCAATAACCGATCCTCTGCCTATATCCTTACTCGCCCCTGAAAAACACACATTGTCCTCAAGGTGTAATAACCAAAGGTTGGAGACTTGGAGTGGTATTGTCGAGACTTCAAAATCCACCAATCCATGCCCACTCTCTATATCTTGTATCTCTCCCTTGGGGCCTTCCCTGTCATGGCATTGATTCCTATTATGAATTTCATCTGTCATTCCAATTATAACAGCACACGTACTCAAACGTTTAGAGATCCCATTCTTGTTTTCGCAAGAACACCAACTTGGAAACAACTCGTGATTTGTCTTCTTCTTTTGGTCTATCATCAACAACTCACTTCCAAATGCATTGAATCCATCAAAACCAACAAGGAGCAATTCTAGCAATACACATACCTTCCCATAAAGCTTCTTAAACCTTGACAACTCCAGAATCTCTAGACATTGATGTGTAATCAGCAACTTTGGTTTTAATTCCACCACCAAGCTTCTATTATGATCACCCAACAAGACTAATAAGCTCCACACATCTATCTTCATAACTCTATCATTACTGTAACTCTCCCTAGCCAAGCTCGTTGAGCTTGTATAACAAATAGTCCTCCCGGCTTCCACACATGGTTATCTCGTCCAGAATCGAAAAAATGTTTCTCATCAGTTCCCACTCTAGTGGCTAGAGTCAAAACACTATCAACATGGGACAGATTTCGAAGTTCCAACAGCTCTTTAACTGGAATCCCAGCCATTTTATGAATTGACTCTCTATGATGAGATGATTTCGTTGTATCTTGCATTTTCACCCGTCTCATCAGCTTCAAACCCATCATCGATTCAACATACTTTTCCTGTAAACCAGACCACACTTGCACACTTCCATTGTCTCTAAGATTTTTCTTCATCGTAAGCTCAAAAATATTACCAGACGTAGAGTGTAAAATAAGTTGTCCAAGTTCCTTTACCTCATTTTGCTCAGATTGTATTCCATCTCGATTCCGCTTGCTACATCGGCCTGGATCGCAAACCCGTTTTCCCACAATTTTATCTGGTGATCCAGTTCGAGAACTTAGTAGTAGAATATGAGATCGGCGGTCGTGATGCCTTCTTATTTTAAACCGAGCTCTATGAAACCATCGCTTCACCGAGATTCCTTTTAGAAATAGAAATCGCCTTGTGCAACGAGAGCTTGAAATCCCTGAATAATCAGAACCCATTGCTACTTTCTCACCTTCACACCTAATCAGATCATCATGACGAAAAGGGTTCATAGAATCATATGACTGATCAGTTCGTTCGTTAACCTGAGATCTTCGAATTTCTGATGGGATCTTCTGATTTGGGTCGCCCACCAGTTGTTCAACGATATTCCCAAGAGGTAGATAAAGTTTTTCTTCTACCACAGCTTTGGCCCGATCTTTTTCTTGTTCCACAGAAGCAGAAAGCTGCAAGGATGAGACACACTCCAACGGTTCCATGAGCGGTTCTGGAATCGCCACTGTTATGGATCGCTCTCTATCCAAATCTTCCAATTCGTGCAATAGCTTTGTCAGTGATCGCACTCTATCTAATTTCTCCAAATCGTGCAACAGCTTTGTCAGCCTTTCATAAGTCTCACGAGGAAAATCATTTGATTTCATGGTTGTCATAAAGTTTGTTTGAAAGTTACCCAGCGTCGAAAAGAACAACGGCTCTGATACCATTGATAAGCCTGTGACCTATCACAGAAGAAAGGGGGAGATGGGAATAGGCCAGTGACCTATCGGAAGAAGAAGAAGATAGGAGAAAGTATATTTTGATTGATGATCGTAATTGATGGATTGTTTACACAGAGGTATGCCTCTTCTTATAGGGAAAGAAACTAAACGACAGTGCAGTGTTTAATCGATAAAAGACCTAAAACTTATGTGGGTCCAATCTTGGCCCAATACGAGAGCATCGCGTGCTTATCACATATCCAACTTGTTCCTTCATTGCGGAGATTTCATCAGTCGGAATAGATGATCGATTTCGTAACTGTAGGACCAAAATTTACACTACAGACAGGAAAGATTTAATCACGATAATAAATAAATAAACAGTTAAGGAACAGACGATTCATAAACGATAAAGCAATAAAAGATCTAAGGAGGCGAGATGAATCTCTTTCCTTAACTCTAAGAATCTCCCGTAGTGCGACGGGTTTTAATAGATCCATGAGTCCCAGGATACAACCAAAGTCATCTGTATCATCTACACTTGATATCAGATCTATCGAACATTATACTACNGGTTATTAATTTTGATAACCATACCGAACCGAACCGAATGGTAACCGAACCGAAACCGAACCGAAAACTGTTACTAACCGAATGGATAGTAAAAGACATAACCGAACGTAACCGAAAACCGAAATAACCGAACCGAACCGAACCGAATAACCATTTGCCCAGGCCTAATTTCATGGTTGTCATAAAGTTTGTTTGAAAGTTACCCAGCGTCGAAAAGAACAACGGCTCTGATACCATTGATAAGCCTGTGACCTATCACAGAAGAAAGGGGGAGAAGGGAATAGGCCAGTGACCTATCGGAAGAAGAAGAAGATAGGAGAAAGTATATTTTGATTGATGATCGTAATTGATGGATTGTTTACACAGAGGTATGCCTCTTCTTATAGGGAAAGAAACTAAACGACAGTGCAGTGTTTAATCGATAAAAGACCTAAAACTTATGTGGGTCCAATCTTGGCCCAATACGAGAGCATCGCGTGCTTATCACATATCCAACTTGTTCCTTCATTGCGGAGATTTCATCAGTCGGAATAGATGATCGATTTCGTAACTTCCTTCCTTGTTTCGCCATAGTTGCATATCGAAGCTCAGGGAGATGATTGAACAAAAGACGAAGCTCACGATGTCTAAATGGTGCTTTCGATGTCAATCAAACACAAAATAGAGATCGAATTTGTGTTTAATCGGTGAAAATCGAAAGGAAAATCGTAGAGATGGACGGATTAGAGCTCTGATACCATATTACCAAACCAGAATCGATGAAGAGAAATAGAATTATGTTATTGATTTCCCAAATTGAGGAAGATGATACATACTTGTATTTATATACATGGTTAAACTAAACCAGAACATTAAACCAATCTTAATTTACTATACTAGTAAACCAGTCTACACAATTGATACTTCCGAACCCGGGAGGAAATTTCCTAGTCAAGTTGTTGTTGTAGAGCTCTAGCTGCCGGAGTTTGCTGAATGTCACGATCTCCGTCGGAATCTTTCCGGTGAGACCGCTATCGGAAATCTCCAAGTTCTGAAGCTCCGTTAAGTCTCCGATCGCCAAAGGAATTTTCCCCGTGATGCTGCAGTTGGAAAAATCGAGCCACGAGAGTTTGGTCAGAGAAACAACCTCTTGGGGAAACGCAATCGGATCAAAACGACGCGTCGCATTTCGCAGCGATTTCCACGGAAAGACGCCGGAAAACGTGATGTTTTCAAATACAGGTAATGTAACTGATTTAGTGAAGAGAATTCAGGGAAAGGACCGGAGAACAAATTGTTCTTGAGATCCAAATACTTGAGATTCGTGCAATCAATTTCATCAAGTTTAGTGACGATGATGATTCGTCGATGATCCATATCAAGTAATTCAGTTTCGTTTTTGATTTCTGGTGATTGACTTTCTTTTCCAGTAATTTTGGTTGATCGATTTGACGATGTTGATCGATGTTGATCAATTCTGAACAAAAGATGACGATCTCAAAAAAATCTGGCTATTTTTTTTTTGATTAATGTGGGATAAATTAGGTGTAAAATGGTCATTTATCTCTTAAATGAATGCTATAAACTAGATATTTTAATATAAATGCTAGTTTAGTTTAAAGGGCAATTCTACAAAATAGCACAAAAAAACTAAAAGTTCCCAAATTTAGCACCCAAAGATGAAAATCACAAATATAGCACCAATTTTGACAATATTAGCACAAATTTAATATAAAAATGACTTATAATCATTTCTTAATGAGAAAAAACTAAACCCTAAATTGGAAATAGTGAACCCAAACATAATGTTTAATTCTATTTTAAATTTATTTTTGGTAAATAAGTATTTTAAAATAATTAATTATGCTATTTTTGGTATTTTAAATTTAGGGTGCTAGTTTTGGAACAAAAAATAATTTTTGTGCTATTTGAGGGTATTTCTCTAGTTTAAAAGGCTATTTTGATCAATTTCTCTTTTTAAAATTCAAAAAATTGGTTTCTAAATCTTACAATTCCAATCTAACAATTGGGTTCTAAATCTAACAATTCTAATCTCATAAACCCTAACAAAATTTATTCCACCTAACAAATACACAAGACTTTTCATTCTAATCTTATAAACTAACCACCTAACACTAATAAACCCTAAAAGCTATCAAAACTAGAGATGTTAATATGGACTCAAACTCAAAGGGTTAGCATGGGCCCTATATAAAAAATTATGCCCTAAACCATGTATTTTATAATAGGACTAAAAATGGCTGAATTTACAGGATTAAGTTTTTTACAGGACTAAATTTTTAAATTAATTTTTTTAAATAAAAACCTAAACAACACCAAAATCAAATGTGTAAACCAAAATTCATTTTTCTGCTAAAAACGTAAAACTTGTTTTCCCGCCAAAAACTTAAAATTCCGTTATCCCGCCAAAATGTAAAATTCTATTTTTCCGTCAAAAATGTAAAATTCCGCTTTTCCGCAAAAAACGTGAAATCATGTTTTCCCACCAAAAACGTAAAATTCCGTTTTTCCGCCAAAAACGTAAAATATCGTTTTCCCGCCAAAAATGTAAAATTCCATTTTCCCGTCAAAAATATAAAATTCCGCTTTCCCGCCAAAAATATGAAATCATGTTTTCCCGCCAAAAACGTAAAATTACGTTTTCCCTCCAAAAACGTAAAACTTGTTTTTCCGCCAAAAACGTAAAATTTCGTTATCCCGTCAAAAACGTAAAATTCCATTTTCCCGACAAAAATGTAAAATTCCGCTTTCCAGCCAAAAACGTGAAATCATGTTTTACCACCAAAAACGTAAAATTCTGTTTTCCCACCAAAAACGTAAAATCTTGTTTTTCCGCCAAAAACGTAAAATCACTTTTTCCCGCCAAAAACGTAAAACCTCGTTTTTCCCGCCAAAAACGTAAAATCTTGTTTTCCCGCCAAAACCTTAAAATCTCTTTTTCCCGTCAAAAACTTAAAATCTTGTTTTCCCGCCAAAAACGTAAAATCTTGTTTTCCCTCCAAAAATNAAAAAATTGGTTTCTAAATCTTACAATTCCAATCTAACAATTGGGTTCTAAATCTAACAATTCTAATCTCATAAACCCTAACAGAATTTATTCCACCTAACAAATACACAAGACTTTTCATTCTAATCTTAAAAACTAACCACCTAACACTAATAAACCCTAAAAGCTATCAAAACTAGGGATGTTAATATGGATTCAAACTCAAAGGGTTAGCCTGGGCCCTATATAAAAAATTAAGCCCTAAACCATGTATTTTATAATAGGACTAAAAATGGCTGAATTTACAGGATTAAGTTTTTTACAGGGCTAAATTTTTAAACTAATTTTTTTAAATAAAAACCTAAACAACACCAAAATCAAATGTGTAAACCAAAATTCATTTTTCTGCTAAAAACGTAAAACTTGTTTTCCCGCCAAAAACGTAAAATTCCATTATCCCGCCAAAAATGTAAAATTCGATTTTCCCGTCAAAAATGTGAAATTCCGCTTTTCCGCAAAAAAACGTGAAATCATGTTTTCCCACCAAAAACGTAAAATTCCGTTTTCCCGCCAAAAAACGTAAAATATCGTTTTCCCGCCAAAAACGTAAAATTCCATTTTCCTGTCAAAAATATAAAATTCCGCTTTCCCGCCAAAAATGTGAAATCATGTTTTCCCACCAAAAACGTAAAATTCTGTTTTCCCGCCAAAAACGTAAAATATCGTTTTCCCACAAAAAAACTTAAAATCTCGTTTTCCCGCCAAAAACGTGAAATTACGTTTTCCCTCCAAAAACGTAAAACTTGTTTTCCCGCCAAAAACGTAAAATTTTGTTATCCCGCCAAAAACGTAAAATTCCATTTTCCCGTCAAAAATGTAAAATTTCGCTTTCCAGCCAAAAACGTGAAATCATGTTTTACCACCAAAAACGTAAAATTCTGTTTTTCCACCAAAAACGTAAAATCTTGTTTTCCCGCCAAAAACGTAAAACCACTTTTTTCCGCCAAAAACGTAAAACCTCGTTTTTCCCGCCAAAAACGTAAAATCCTGTTTTCCCGCAAAAATCTTAAAATCTCGTCTTCCCGTCAAAAACTTAAAATCTTGTTTTCCCGCCAAAAACATAAAATCTTGTTTTCCCGCCAAAAACTTAAAATTTCGTTTTCCCGAAAAAAACATAAAATTCTGTTTTCCTGCCAAAAACGTAAAATCTCGTTTTGATTCAAAACCAACAAGATTATAAAAAAAATTGGTATATACATGAAAACTTACATGTGATCCATGTGTGGGTGATGAGGAATGAAGATTTGGATAGATTTGCATTATTGCTAAGTGAATTCGATCGGTTTTTGAGAGAGAAATTGAAGAAATACCATAAGAGAAAGAAAGAGAATTGGATAAATGAAGAAAAAAGGTCGGTTCGACTAATAATATCATGCGATTTCTGCTGGCTATATCCGTCGGATTATTAAAAAATAAATTGTTTAGGCGGTTTCGAAAAAAACAAAGTCCGTCAGACAGATAAGGGAATATACGGTATATTCCTTGCATGTGTTTCTATTGGGCAGCCAACCAACACATGTCGAAGGACTTCGATCCGTCGAAAATTTTCGACGGATTTAGTGTATATTTGGGGTTTAGGGTAGGTATGGTGATATGGTTTAACAATCCCTAATCTACATATTTCATTCAAAAAAATTGTATGTTCATCAATATAAAAGACTTTGTATGAGTTTATTACTTTTACAACATTAAACTTAAACATTTCACATAACATCTACTATACCTTATACTATAACTTATACTAACACTTCCATCAAATTTTATAAAATCTATAACACACATTTATTTTGAAATTTGACAAGTTGAAGCTATTGTAATTACATCATACAATTGTTTGTCTACAATTTTTACAAATAAAAACCTAACACTATACCTTAAACCACATTTTTGATCATCCGTGGGAAATTTCCGACAGATATGGAGATTGAAGGTGCAAAAAATGATTTAAATGAGGTAAACGTGTTTAATACAAAAATTTCCGACAGATGTTACTTAACATTTTTTTTTGGTATTCGGAAGGGTGACACTTAAGTACATCAAAAGCCAAACTTAATAAAACATCCACATAACTAATATCTTCCAAATAACAAATATCTAGTACAAGTACATATTTTACAATGCAAAACGACTTATAACTACTCTGAATCTGATGATGAGTAATCTGATTCAGTTGAATCGGATGTTTTCCCAAATTCGTCAATTTCATCCTCTGAATCCTCAAATACCCGATCGTCTGCATGTACGGTGAAATCAACAACAAGGTCGACCTCAAAGGAATGCTTGATCGAACCTAAACCTACAGAGCTTTGCTGGAGGGGTTCATGATCGGACATCCCATGAACCCTACCTCTCAGGTTTATCGATGTGACTGTAATACACGGGTCTTGCTTGTTTGTCACTCGAGGATAGGGAATATAGCTCACCTACACCATGTAATAAAGTCCTGTGACAAAACTAACCACGGGAATGCAAAAATACTAACAAATAAACGTAAAAGAACAAAACGAACCTGGTTTGCTTGTGAAACAAGTATGAATGGCTTGTATTTATAGAGTCGTCTTCTGCTATGTAATGATGTAACATCAAATTGGTCATGCCGCACACCGCTTCCAACTAATGGGTCGTACTAGTCGCATAAAAATGCAACGCATCGCAAGCCGAGCATTCCCGGATAGTGGACATCCAAAATTTCACGTAGGATACCAGAGTATACAAGATCACCGGACTGAGTAGATACATCGTAATCTGAAGTTGACCCGCTGCTATCATCCCGAAGAATCTAAAAAGTGTAGTTCTGTGTGCTAAACATCACATGTGATTGCACGCTTGCTAGTGGAAAGCGCACTAATTCTTCTAACCACGTGGGAAATCTTTGTTCGTTAGTCAAATCTGTCGTGACCTGCACGAATCAAATCAAAAATAATTTAATTAAATCACTCATTATATATGATAGTTAAAAACAAGGAAATTAAAACACTTACATAATTTCTTAACCAACGTATGAACTCTTCCTGTTTGAGCTCGATTAGCTCGTCCTCTGTTTTGTTCGGAAATGCAAAACGTTGATAAGCCATATACATCATGTGAGATTGAAGCGATCATCACGTTAACATATATATAACCAAGGACCCAATAATTAATTAATAATTTGGTTCAATATAATACCTCTCATATTCTTTAACTCTGTCGCAATTTGTGAGAATATACATATGAAAATGAGCCCGCTCATGTGTTGAAAGTCTATGCTTCTTGCATGTTCCACTAAGTCGTCCAATCCGTAAGAATATATGAGGAACATCGACCGAATAGAAAGGTACTTCGCCTCCGTCATCATGTCGAGCTGGTCTACGACTCTTCGTTTTGACTTGTGATGGGAAGTACAACTCGGCAAAATGTGAGGTTTCTTCATTGATGCTCTGTGCGACAATAGAACCCTCCACTTTGCTCAAAATTTTCACCTTCTTCAATAGATGAAACATATACCGTTCGAAAGGATACATCCAACGGAAAGGAAAAGGAAGCTAGAGCCTTAAAAGAGTCTAGGTTGTCCGAAATACTTATGAGGCATCCATGGTTCGTTTATGAGAAGTATGTCATTCTGAGCCCAAAAAAATTATAAGTGTGGGGGAATGACAGAAAACTTTTGTTTTGGAGAAAGAAGGAAGTGTAACATTTTTACGGAAGAAGAAGTGACTAGAATATGTGGTTCTCAATAGGTCAATTCTCTCTTGCTGTTTTGCATAATATCTCGCATCCTCCGGTGAAATTACGGTAACCCGAAACACTTTTAACCTCACCTCTAAATGTCTTTAATACCTAGCCTCGATTGTCTTGATTTGATCATTTTGATGAGAAGTTTATGTTTGCACTTAATAAATTTAGAGAGCTGGTTGACATGAATTTTGGATTTTGAAAGTTTATATTTCGTATGACGGATACCGTGGACTAGTGTTACGGAAACTTCTGGTGAGAATTTTATAGGCTAGATTGCGATTGATGTAGTTCGATGGTTATGGTTTAGAAGAACGGTCTCCGAGAATTCTACTTCCCTATGATTTTGTTTGATCTTTCCGGGCTTTGGTTTTGTTTTGTTTGAGGACAAACAAACTTTAAGTCTGGAGGTGTGATAACACCGTATTTTTACCCGTTTTACTATCTATTTTAGAACACTTTAATAAGTGTTTCATTCACTTTTGCATGTTTTTATTACGGTTTTCGTATATTTGTAGTTTCAATACTCTTTTCAGGTTACTTAGGCGAAAACATTGCAAATTGGAGAAAAACCAGATTTTCGGCTCAAAATCAAACTGTCAGAAGTTCAATTACCAAAGAGGTTATTCTCACCGTCTGATCTAGCCAAATTTTGGAGATATTCAAGAGGGACCAGCTACCTTTTCATTCCAACAGATTTAAGGACAATCCAACGGTTCAATCAAAAGATACATGAAGATCAAGAAGTCCCATTAGACAATCTCGGGGCAGCCCCAGCCGCGGCCAAGAGGCAATCCACAGTGGCTAGGAAGCCTCCACCTGTGGCCAAGTGATGGTTCGCCACAGCCATACACCATGGACCCGTGGCCAAGTGATGGTTCGCCACAGCCATACACCATGGACCCGCGGCCAAACTGATTTCGTCCCGTAAGCCCAATTTCAAGGCCCGTTCAATCCCGTCAAGGAAAACCCCTAAAGACCAAGAAAGCAGAGTTCGAGACCTATAAATATGCATTTTAAAGACATAATTTCGTGTGTCATCTTTGTGCCTCTTTTTAGTTTACTTTTTGCAAGTTTTTTCTTAAGTTTTTGTTCTTACTTTCAAGATTGGTGAAGAGGTTCTCTCTGGACATCGTTCTTACATTCGAGAGGCTCCTTCATCAAGTTCCTATTTTATTTAATCATGCATTTTATTTCGTCTATGTGCAACTAGTAAAAATGTTGGGTTTGAAGGGATTACCAAGGGAAATTCTACGTTCGATAAGGATTTCACATGGTAAAACCCTAGCCGAATTCTAGAGCTCTTTCTTATAGATCAGTGTTAATGCATGAATCTAATGTCATGAACTAGAGGATGATTCCTAGGTGTTAAGTACCACCAGAAGTGTTGAATCTAAATGCCCAAATCGTTCATCTATAAGAGGGTGTCGCGTCGTATTATACGAAAGTATACTTGCGGAGTACCGTGAATTAAGAAGAATCAGCGCAAACAACATTATTTTCTGCGTGGCCATAGATGAAAGCTACTGGTCGAGTATATAGATTGCTGGTGCGTAGGATGTACGAAAGTAAGCTACACCATTGATTTTGTTCAGTTTGTGGAGTTAAAATCTAGAATCGTGTTACTAAGAGCTTAGGGGGCGTGATTGAATCATACCCTAATATATCTCTGTCGACAAACCACCGTTTTATCATAGTTTACAAATCATTTTTCCGTTTAGTTTATGCCATCGATTTTCCTAGGTTATTTTTACAAGCAATTTTCCGTATTTCCGTTCTTTACAATTTTCGTGAAAAAACCCTATAAACCTTATTTTCGTTCTAGACTTCCTTACTAATTCTTTGTCTAAGGTTTTTTAGAACAACTTTCCCTCCCTGTGGATCGATACTTTAAGTACTACAATGCACGTATGTGCACTTGCAGAACTTTTAGGTTTATAAATTTAAAACCTGGAGTTTCGAAAACAATCCGACGGCATCACTTGACAGTAAGGGCACGATAACCTTATGTGCGTTGTCCATCCGGATAACATGCCATATGCTGGAAAATCGCTAATGGTCCACATAAGTACCGACCGCATGACGAAATTCTGCTGACAAGAAACATCAAACGCCTCAACACCTTGCTCCCATAACATTTGCAGCTCATAAATCAATGGCTGCAAAAACACATCAAGTGATCTCTTCGGATGCTCTGGTCCATGAACGAGAATGCTAAGGAACAAGAACTCTCGTCTCATGCACAAAGATGGCGGCACATTGTAAGGTGTTACAATTATTGGCCACAAAGAATATTGTATGCCATGCTTCCCAAAAGGGTTGAAACCATCGGTACATAATCTAAGGTATACGTTGATCGCCTCATACGCAAAATTGGGATACTTTGATTGAAAATGTTTCCATGCTCATGCATCTGAGGGATGAGCGATTTCTCCATTCGTTGTATGCTCTGCATACCATCTCATTGCTCTCGCTGTGCGCTCTGATTGATATAACCTCTTCAATCTCTCTGTTAACGGCAAATACCACATCCATTTATATGAGACTGGGACTCTTCCACATGTTTCCTTATACCGAGGGTTGCGACAAAAAGGCATGTCAAACGGTATGCGTCCTTTCTCCAGTAGATCATACAGTTATCGATGCATACATCTATCACCTGATACAGCAATCCTAGCCCAGCAAAAAGTTTATGTATCTCATAGTATGATGTCAGTGCAAGATTATCTTCTGGCAAAATGTCTTCCACAAAATCAGCGATTGCATCTACACACTCCTCGCTCAAATGGAAATTCGTCTTTATACCCATCATCCTAGTTGCAGCTGATAAAGGGGAATGTCCACCTCTACACTCATCATATAACGGATTATTAGCAGCGGCTAACATATAAAAGAATCTTCGAGCTTGTAAATTAGGTTTTTCTCATCTACCTCCATACTCAGAATCCGATAGTATACTGATATGCTCAAATTAATACCCTAAACAGTACTAAAGCAGTTGCTGCAGTATATCAGGGGTCGAACAAAAGGACTCAGAGAAATCACACAATATATTATATAGTATCGAATTAAGCCAAGCTAAAAGATGTAATTGAAAGCAGTGCAGAAATTAAAAGAGTTGTAATTCAATTGGAGAAAGATAGGCTCAGGGTATTTCTCAGGAAATCAATGAATGCAGATAAACTAATTAGCAGGATTCATGTTTAGCGCGGTTCTTGAACTCAAAACACTAAAGTATAATTAACCAACTGTCGTTGCGAAAAATATCTAAATCTAAACCTCAGAATCCCAAATCTCTTTGCAAATTCCTAAGAATAAATCAGCTTTAAAGTTCATGTTTGATATGTTCACAAATCAATTAAACCAAATCTCTTTGCGAATAATCAATTTGCTCACCTAAGGTTCTATCAGGTAATTAATCGCACTGTCGTGCCTAATCAATTATCCTAAGATCTAAGTTCCAGATTCGTCAACCTATAATTAGCTTTGAACACAACCTAAGGCGAAGAACTAATTCAGATGGTGAATCCTAAACAGATAATCAATCTAGCATTCAGAGAAAACCCTTATGAGAACCCTAAACCTAAAGTGGATCTACTCAAACATGGAGATTGAAAGCAACATGATTGAATAGATCATCAAAAAGGAATCAATAAAAACAGGAGTTCAGAGTTGTCTCTCCAAAAACCAAAAGTAAAATCAAAGTAAAATAAAGCATAGCCTACAAAGTGGCTGTAAAATCTCTATAAATAACCTAAATCACGTTCTGGGGTCTTCTTGTAAATATTAAAGTCTTCTGGACCAAGTTGTAATTCTTCAACTCTTCATTAAAGTCGCGGGTCGTGTCTGTTGTGATGAGTGTCGATCGATACCAGGGAGGTATCTATCGATGCTTGACGTGAAATCGGGTACTCAGCAACACAAACTTCATGTTTGCTCCAAAATGCTCCAGAAAGCTCCAATATCTCCAATTATGCTCCAAACGTGCTAAGACCTGTAAAAGATTCTAAAACACTACGAAATAGCAGAAAGACTCTATAAAATGGACTTATATCATGGCCTAAAAGGGGTAAAAAACATGATATATCAACTCCCCCAGACTTAGCATTTGCTTGCCCTCAAGCAAATAGAAGACTAAACCAGAGAAAGAGGTTTGAAAACGCGGAGACTCACCTGTTCAGGAACCATTGCAATGATCCTTCTCCCAAGCACCCAAATGTCACCTAACCAGCTTTTGATCTAACCACCATTTACTTCTCCGTAGACATTCGCAGCTTTTCTAGACTCCACACATTATCTCGCAGCATTGTTCAAATAAAACCCTCATCACCAGTTTCATCGCTGCAGCTAATGTTCAAGAACCTTCTAGATTCTTTACCATACAATATCATGACAAGGAACCATCCAATTTCACACTTTTGTATCAATTTCTCTCCCCCACACTTATTTCTTATTATGTTCTCCTTTTTTTAGATCTGCATATACACATCAAGGTTCGAAACGCGAGTATTGATGGTGTTTGCCACCAAATCCCCGGTTCTTCCCTCTCTATGTATCAAAAGTTTAGGCGAATAGTGGTATCACGGAAAATTTTCCTAACCTCGCTTTCAACCTTTGTGTGATCATTCCCTCTTAAGTAGAATAATGGGATCGCTGAAAATTTTCCTATCCCTCTACTCAGAAGAAAATCATCTCATCTTTTATGCTCTTATTTATCAACTTATAACAGGGAAGAGATATACCATAACTCTAAACACATGGGTTCCTTTATCAGATATGAATGATGAATCAAGCTCTTTAAACACTAACCACATTGATGAAGTACAAAAATTTGGCTCAGGCTTCAGAAGAACTCTGCTGGAGACATGGATGTTTTCTAGTCAACTGGTCAGTCTTTGGATTTTTCATTAGTCGATCTAGAGCTGATCCTGCAACACTGGTCACTCAAAAACAAAATCAAAACAACAATTCAAGCGCATGATCATCATCTCCAACAAGTTTTGACTCAATAAAACGTTTTTAACTCAATAAAACAACTGACTCTAAGAAAAACAAACACAATGTCAGCAGACACCTCCCCCAGACTTGAACAACACTGTCCCAGTGTTATCTAGCCTAGAGTAGGTAAAAGAAACAAAAGAAAAGGATAGAACGAAGAGAAACAAGAAGTTACCGTGCTGGGACATCTGGTGTCGATCAACACACAGCCTGGTATCGATCGATACCAGGCTTAAATCGACTTGATGAACTTTTCCATTCGCGTAGGGTATCGACCGATACCAACAGGGTATCGATCGACACTGAGGCGATTTCGAGTTTTGCTCGTCGTTCATTCTGACACAAATACAAAACAAAAATTGAAAAAGAAAAAGACTCAAAAACAGACTCACCAGTGGGTTGTCTCCCACCAAGTGCTCGTTTAACGTCATTAGCTTGACTGTAACGCCCTCAGGCAGGATAAGAATGGGAGCTTGCACCGAAACAGGCTCCACAACTTGACATTGCTATCTTCAGAGTTTTGCTCAACAAACCCTCCACAAACTCTTGCCCTTTTTCCTTCAGCTCCGAAGTAAGAAGTACACTAGCCTTAGAAAATGGTTTCGAGGCTCCTTTGCACTTCACCTTGTACTCAATCGAGTCTCCATCACATTTCTGAGGGATTAAAGTGACATGGGGAATCTCGACTCTTTTGCTCTTCACCTTCTTCTTTGTTGCCTTAGCCTTCTTGACAACTTCCTTGGGGATGCTGGGCGGTTCAATCGAGACGTCTGTGCCAGTAGGCACATCAGGAGGCTCTTCCAAAAGATCAACTGCTAGCGACTTTTCTGTAACAACCTCGATGCTAGAGACGCGTGTGGGAGCACCTCCAGGGGGAATGACATCATAATAGACCCCTCCGTCAATGTAAGAGAAAGAGATTCTCTTATTAGGCGTGTCTATGATTGCGCCAGCAATAGCCATAAACGGTCATCCCAGGAGTAAAGGCATACGAGATATTGCACTCATCTCCACAAACTGAAAATCAGTAGGCACCAGACAATCTCCTACTTTGACAAGCAAACCATAGACAGTACCGTATGGAAGCGAGGTAGAATCGTTTGCGAATGTGATAGATGTCTTTGAAGATCGAATATCAGCACCCAACCGTTCTGCAATAGCCCTTGAGATGACATTGACACTAGCTCCTGAGTCAACGAGAGACTCTTTGAATTCAACTCCAGAGATGGAGCATGGAACTGCGAATCTTCATGGGTCTTCCCTTTGGGTCAGTTGTCTTAGTGGAGGTGGTGCACCTCTAGCCTTAATGAAGAGTGCCTTAATCTCTTCCTCAGTTTCTCTGCAATCTTTGAAGTTACTTAGCAGAGGACGGTGTTCTAGAGCTTCTTCAAAGAACAATTCATTGGAGATCCTTCGTACCATCTTCTCAAAGCCACGCAGCTGCCTTGGATAAATGGGATCTCTGAGGTGTCGAGGAATAGGATTTAGCTTCTTGGGCTTGAGAACTCTTTCTTCGATCAACTCAGGTGTTTTCACAGTTTATGGTTCGATCTGCGATGGGTATCGATCGATACCAGGCAGGGTATTGATCGATGTTATTGATATATCATGGTTTTTACCCTGTTTAGACCATGATATAAGTCCTTTTTATAGAGTCTTTCTTGTGTTTTGTAGTCTTTTAGAGCCTTTTGCAGGTCTTAGCACGTTTGGAGCGTAATTGGAAGTATTGGAGCTTTCTGGAGCAGTTTGGAGCAGAAGCTGAAGTCGTGTTGCTGAGTACCTGATTTCAAGACAAGCATCGATCGATACCCCCTGGTATCGATCGATACTTATCGAGGCTAACACGACCCGCGAGTTTTCCAAGACTTGAAGAATTGCAAAGTGTCCAGAAGTCTTTAATAATTATAAGAAGACCCAATTCGTGTTTTAGGTTATTTATAGGGATTTTACAGCCACTTTTAGGCTAAGCTTTATTTTTTATACTTTGATTTTACTTTGGTTGAGAGAAACAAGTCTGAATCTCCTTTCGTCCGAGATCAGATCTCAAAACCTTTCTGATTATTTTATTGATGATTTATTCAGTTATGTTGATTGTTTCATTCACCATGTCTGAGTAGATCCACTTTAGGTTTAGGGTTTTCTCATAAGGATTTCTTTGAATGCTAGGTTAATTATCTGTTTAGGATTCACTATCTGAATTAGTTCTTCGACTTAGGTTGTGTTCAAAGCTAATTCTAGGTTGACGAATCTGGAACTTAGATCTTAGGATAATTGATTAGGCACGACAGTGCGATTAATTACCTGATAGAACCTA